>JAYDZK010000056.1:8108368-8153104 GCA_034509185.1 Euphonia xanthogaster | reverse complement strand
AGAAATGGCATCTTTAGTCTGAACTAAACATGTAGCTATGACTATCTGTCTCCTGTTCAAGGCTGTCTGGGATTCAGAGTTTAGGCACACATTCCTGACCTGTGGAGCCCCACAGAGGAGCCATGGACACACTGTGAGCAGCCTGGAGCTGGGCATGAAGAAGGTGGAGGCTGGGTTTTTGCCATAACAGTCTCATGGCTACAACTCTATTTGCACTTGGGAAACTTGGATGCAATCCTTCCTTATCCAGCAGTTTGAAATCTATTTCTCAGAAGAGGTTGCTAAGCTGTGATCTGGTCTGGAGAAGAGGAGAGGAGCCTGAGCCCCTCCTGTGCTGTTCCATGCTGGGCTGTCAATGATGCAAGGTACCAAGGACTAAGAGAACTCTAATGCCAATGACAACCAGAAAACCAGCAGAAACAAAGCTCAGCTGCACCGGTCTCCCAGTTAAAACAACATCCCCACCTTGGTAGCCTAGCAGGGAAACCATTCAGGTGGATTGTAATTACATTAAACACCTTTTTCCTGCTCCTGGAACATACTGCAGGGATAGTGACTGCATTAGTGCTCCAGAGTGCAGCTTCCTTCAGGCTGCAGGCTCTATGTGATGGACACCATGCATTGCTCTGGGTCAGTGCTCCTGAAGGACACAGCCCAGCTCAAACAAGAAATTCTGAGAGCAGGTACAGCAGGCACAGTGGTGATGGGACAGAGTGTTTTGCACTGGGTCAGGGCTGCTGAAGGACACAGCCTGGTTCAAACAAGAAATATGGAATGCAGCCTGCCTGATCATCCAGCTGCTGCAAGCAACCCTCCCTATGCAGGTAAGCTACTGGTGCTGCTGGTTAGAAAATAGTCATATGAAATTACCCAGCAACAGAGAGTCAAAAGTACTCAGTTAATAAAAGAAGTGTTGTTAAATTAAATCTAATAAACTTTCTTGCTAAGACATACTGCATAACCAGGAGCAGGTAGTCTCAGCACCTCTAGCTAAGTTGTTCTCTGGCTGACGCGTACTATTTAAAAAGGTTATCCTGCACTGTGCACAAAATGAAAATAAGACTCATAGTAGCTTGAGAGAAAGTTAACATTCAGAAAATTACTCTTAAATGACTTAGCATTATGACAGGTAGAGCTTCAAACTTCTAAATCAAAGATGACATAAGAAAAAGGCAAAAAAGGTTAAAAACCAAGATGAGATTAATAAAAATTACCTACTTTTACTTCCATTATGATAAATCCTCAGCTCGTTCCTGGAGAGATCTAATGAGTCTGAATGCTGTGGGGTAGGAAGTGTCTCCACCTACACAAGGAACTCTGCAATGTGTCGTGTTCAGGGCTGTTCTGGGCGCTGACCCACGGTGCAGGTTCATGCTCCCCACATCATCAATCAAGGAGGCAATTTGTGCACCAAGGTGGATGGACAGCCTCATTAACTCTCTCTCCACCAGAGCAATTTACTAAATATAGAAGTGTACCACATTTTTTCTTTAGGAATTTTAGTTGTAAACAGAGAAACACAAAAGCCACAAGTAATGGTGTTTTCATTCTAAATTTGTGCATGGCTATTTTTAACTGAGGCAGGACTTGTTTTTTAAATGTAAAGAAGTGGAAATCATTATAAAGAGTCAACTTCTTATTCAGATGAATGAATGTTCAAAATAATTGCATTGACATTATTCTTCATCTACGCTGAGGGTGCACTCAAATAAAAGATTTTATTCCGGAACTGAAGTTCACATTGAGCTAAGGAAACTTTCCCTGGGTGACCTTCTGTGCTTCATCTGGTTAATAGAACATAGAGGGTGCCTCCATTAGCTAAGCAAATTGGATAGAGATATTGCGCTGGTACTGATTGCTTAGGTATCAGGCCTCCAGTGCAGCTAGAGAAATCTAATAACACAGCAAGCAAGCTATATTCAGGCAGTGTACCACACAGAAAGAAGTCAAGAAGTTCAAGACTTTTTAAGGTAAAGAGCTCTGTGTGTTTTAATAAGAAAGGGACACTGTATGCCTTTTACCATTTCTAAAGATTCATTGTGCTGTATGGAATGGATTTTGCTGTCTTAGGCATCAGTATTACACCTACATAATTCCAAAGTTGTGCTGGAGTTCCACTGATGCTGATGCAAAGAGATTTGGGCCCCACATCTAAAATCTGGCATATTCCTGACACAGAAGTTCTTAACTTCCAAGACGTGACTGTAGCTGTCTGTAAACCAGCTGTCTCTGCTGTGTTGGGCATAGCACTATCACTGCCTGTAGAGCTACAGACACTTATTCAAAGCTAGGGTCTGATTTCCTTTTGCACTTGAGTAGAGATGAGAGCTGTTAGCCAGTGTATAAGAGGTGGGTTAGGCTACAGCAATGTTTCTTGGCTCACTAAAGGGAGTTAAATTATTTTGAAGTTATAAAGCCTAAATACTAGGATTTAGTACTAGTGACACCGTGAACATTTAAGGATTCTGAGCATTATTCTGGATAAACAGAAGTTTATAGCCTGGATGACTAAACCAATCCTTTCTTACAGAAGGCGTTGCCTGAAAAAAATACTGAGAAGGAATTCCCCCATCTGGGACATATAACTGCTGCACAGACATTTTCCCAAGGGGAAGGTACAGACAGATGGATGTAAATCATCTGGCTTCTTTCTCCATGAGCCTTACTCCAAACTCCAGAGGAATCTTTGCTTGAAGGTGGATTGAGCCACTAGAGAGCTGCACTTTTACTTGCAAGTAGCTGAGGAGCACAGCTCCTGCTCCAAGCAGGAAGGAAGCACATGGTTCTGCTGAATTCTCAGCTGCCCATCAACTTTTGGTTTAGGCTGGAGAATTTGGCTCTGAGGAAATGTGTTTAAGTTCATCCTATCCTCTGGTGGATAGCAACAGCCATGCTTGGGTTACCTTGTGTAGTAGAGTAAATAATCACTGCAAAGCTGACAATTGTAGTTAAGCAAAGGGCAACATTTTTAGAGAGAAGAAAAAGCTGATGACTTCCTGGCCCTGAGTTTTGTATATTTCTCTACATTCTCTGTTGAAACGTTTCCTCAAACCGTAATGATGCAACACATAATCTCTCGTTCAGCTGAAACCGTAGATGGCAGAGAATACAGGGAACACAGCTCTAATCAAAGAAAATAGGAGTAGACATTGGATCTGATCAGGCAGTCTGGTTATTTTATAGCTATTCTGGCCTTAAGGAAACAGATTTCTTTCCAAACAGAACCTGTTAGAATACAGACATTTTTGACATGCTGAAAGTCTGCTGTGTTTGATCCTGACCAACAATCCGAATGTATATCAACAGAAGGAAAGCACACATCTGCAACAACAGGCATGTTTACAATCATTTTAATGACACCATTAGATTATGTTTGCCAGTGTTCACTTATTTCAGACTTTTATACAAAAAACATGTGAGATAAGTTTACCACCTGTGCACAATGGAAACAACCCATTTAAAGGAATAATTTTAATGGCAAACATAGCTCAATAGTTTTCTTCTGTTCACCAACATAATTGTAGGGGCACAATTGTGTTTACTCAGAATACACAGAGTTTTTGTGTTCCTGCAGAGGGTTTCTTTTCCATCAAGCCCAGGGTAAGAATTACTTCAAACATAACTTAGCATGCTTTAAAAATACACAAACATGCTTCAAAAATGGGCCACTTTAGGAAGTTTTTCAGGTGACAGATGGGATTAGTTTTAAATGGGAAATCCACTCTTAAAATGCATCTGAAAGCATCTACCTGATATGCTAAGCTCTCCTGGATTTAAATGTTTCAAGAAAGTTAATGCGCTTGTCTTTGAGGGCTTGAAATTGTTCCAACTAATGTCACTGGAAAAATTCATGATAATTTCTAGAGAGTACAATTTAAATTAAAAGTGAATGGGTGGTGATACACAAAAGGAGAGAGTGAAGATACAGTCAGAGCAGATGTAATAAAATTCCTGATTTTTTTTAGTTAAGATAAATACACACACACATCCTCCTCAGTCAGAACCTCATTGTACTGTTACTAAATATACCCACAACTCAGGCATCAACTCTGCCTTATTGTGCAAGATAATCAAAGGACAAAACAAAAAAAAAATGTGTCAGACATAAAAAAAAAAATTAGCTTCAGGTCCATGAAGGTGTTTAATTGTCATTGACAGGATGGATATTTATAGTCTAATCATTAAACATGCAATTAACACTCCTAGAGAGAGAACAGAACAGGGGATCACAGCTGATATTGCTGAGATGTTAGAAGAGGTTGTGTGCTACACAGTCCAGCTTTTTATGTAAAGGAAAATCATTATACTAATCCACAACTCAGGTCTGTGCTATTGCTTTGCACAAGGGGCTCTGAAGAAAACCTTTGCAACACAAAGAGCAGTGGTGAAGGTGTGAGCTGCACACAGACCACCTGCCCACATCAACTTGTATCTGCGGAAGAGAATTCAGCTGGAATCAGAATGGTACTAACATCTGGGCTCTGTTAATCTATGCATGATTTAACACCATTTTCAAAAGGAACTTCATTTTCTACAAAGATGGGGTTCAAAGTGTGTGTAAAATAGTTATGGATTGATAATTCCACCTAAAAACTGTGGGATTTAGAACCACAACAGAACAGATTAGACAAAGAAAATTTGCTAAAACACAGCTTTTTGTATTTTTCAGTTTTAATAAATGAAGTTCAGTAATCAGTTCAGAGGTTTGGGGTTTGGTTTTGCTTTTGAATTTCTTTCAATTTTTAATTTTTTTGAACTGCTGGGAAAATATTATAAGTTTTGGACATTTTCAATGTCCATGGAAAAATTCAAAAGGAACAAACCCTCCTTTACCTTATACACACTATGTTAAAGCCAGGCTGAGAAAATAAAGGAATAATTCTAGACCTTTCTTTACATGAAACTGAAACTCCTTTTCTTTCTGCCTCTTGTACTATCTTACATTCCTAGCAACTAACTCCATTTCTACATCCCAGGCATGATTCCATCTTTTTATTTTTCTGAAATAATGTCCATGCTAAGTGCAAAATGGGATTTTACAGTTTTGTGAAGAATCCTAGTGAAAACTGACTGTGAATCTTACAGTAGTAAAACTAAACTTCAAAATATACTCAAATACTGATCAGATCTTCCATGTGATTTTAAATTGGTGTCATTAAGCACAGCAGATAGCTACTGGTAGTTACATTTACAAACCATTTCTTAAATCATAGCATTATTTAGCTTCTTGGACTATATGGTGTCTCAGAAATGTCAGGGGCACCTTTTCAGCAAAGCATTTAATTGCACAATTACATATGTTTTAAGTACCACTGAGGTACTTGAAAATAAGTTAAAACAGGGTTTTAACATGTAATTACATTTAAGCATAGTGTTAAGCACAATATTGAGCTGGGCTCTTTAACATTTCTTGTTTCCAAACAATCAGTAAGTCACTCTAAAGTATTTAAGGATGTTCTTTCATATTTCACAGGTGGGTAGTTAAATAAAATGGACTTTTTTTTTTCTTCAGGCTGTTTTATTTTTATAAGAAGATTTTATATGTACTTCACTGAGCAAGTTCAGGAAGCTGATCTCTGACACATGCAGTGTGTAAGCCAGGTGCTCGTGTTTGCCTGCTTACCATGAATGCATGATTTGTTAAGAAGCTGGGGTGCCCATCACCACCTCACGCAGTAAATGTTACAATGCAAATAAATTAAAGTTCTGCAGTCAGTTTTTCACGACACTATTTTTTAATTAATGACAATGGTCTCTTGTCCTGTCACAAGGCAACACTGAGAAGAACCTGACTCTGTCTTCTTCAATCCCCCAGTCAGTTATTCAGGCAAGGGCTCCCTGAGCCTTTACTTCTCCAGGCCAAACAACCCCAGCTCTCTCAGCATCATCAAATGACAGCTCAGCCTCTTAATCATTTTGTAGCCCTTCCATGGTTTTTCTCCACTTTATGAGTATTTTTCTTGCACCAGGGAGGCCAGCACTGGACCCAGCATTCCTGATAGGTCCCACCAGTACCAAGTAGAGGGGAACAATCACTTCCCTGGTCCTGTGGGCAATCCTTTGCCTAGAGCATCCCTAGAGGCTTCTGGTCTTTCCTGCCAAGAATACTCATTGCTGGCTCATCTTTTGTTGGCTGTATGGCTGAACCACCAGGTCCTCCTCTGCAGAGCTGCTTTCCACATAGCTGGTCCCCAGGGGTATCCTTCCCAAGGACAGGACTTGGTATTTTCCTTTGTTGAATTTCAGAAGGTTTCTGTCAGTCCATTGCTCCAGCATGTTGAGGTGCCATGAATGGCAACACAGATCTGGTATATGAGCAACTCCCCTGGGTTTTATATCATCTGCAAACTTGCTGAGGGAGCCCTTGATCTCATCAGCAATCTCCTTAGGGAATAGTAAATAGTTTAACTAAATAGTAAATAATTCCTTAGGGAATAGTAAATAATTGTGCCCTCATGTCAAAACTTGGGTACAACATTTGTGAAAACACTTTGATCCTGTCAGTTCTACCAACTTCAAATCCACCTCACTTATGTAGCAGCATACTTGTGCAGTCTGTGAAGAAAAAAACATCTTTTCAAAAATGAATAGAAGCTACTTTCTGCTCTCCCCTTATCCACCATGCCAGTCATTTCATTGTTGAGGCCACCAGGTTGGTGAAGCATGATTTCCTCTTTCTAATTTCATGCTAGCTGCTCCTGATCACTTTCTTGATCTTCATGACTGGAAATGATTCCCAGTGTTATTTGCTCCATCACCCTCACAGGGACTGAGGTGAGACTGACCAGCCTGTAGTCCCCTTTGTCCTTCTTGTCTTCCTGAGGTCAAAATGGGGTTCTTTCATTTTCAGGTCCTCAAAAACCTCTCCTGATTGCCACAACATTTCAAACATAATCAAGAGTAGCCTTTTAATGATATACTCCAGCTCTCTTAGCACTTGCATAAAAATAATTTGGGTTTTGAAGCTATGAGTTGGGTTTCTATTCTAAGCTCTCACTTATCTAGTTTAATCATCTGTCCTAAAAAAAAAAAAAATCACGAATTTATCATAGAAACAAACATTTCTAATAAGGATTTGATTTAATTCATTGATATTGTCAGCAAGAAAAATCTTACTATTGTAATAGAAATGTCTTCTTTACTGACTACAGGAATCAAAAATAGAAAGAGAATCAGAGAATCACAGAAGATCTCAGGTTGGAAGGGACCTTGAAAGATCATCTGGTCCCACCTTTTATTGGAAGGGAATCCTACATGAGATCATCTATCATCCTGTTTAGTGATACCATAAAAACCTTCACTGATGAGAGGTATACCAAATACCTGGGCAGGTTGTTCCAGAGATTGATTGTTTGTACTGAAAAAAATTCTTTCTTGAGGTAAAGTTTCTTCCAGTACAGTTGTACCTGAAAGCCCTTTTCCTGCTAAGAGGACATGAAAGAGATCGTCGCTTAGTGGGAAATTTTTTCCCTCTGTGGATATACCCCATGTAAAGAGCAGTCTGCGTGAGATCAGAGGTCAGGAGTCCTAAGCCCAAGGTATTCTTTTTAAAGGGTATTTAATTCCAGGGAATTGACATGGTTAAATCAAATGCAATTACAGAGCATAAGCAGAGCAAGACTTTAAGGCAGTGTCTGTTCCATGCAGGCGGAAAACAGTAAGAAAAAGCATTTTGGGTTTTCTTTCTTTCCCCTCCTCACTGGGAGGAATAAATGGGCATGACTTATAAAGAAAACAAAAGTGTCAAAGGGAAATAAAACCAGAAAAGTGAAATCAAAGTATTATATACACTAAAATTCAATACAACTATTCTATTAATGAACTTGTTCAAGGCTTTGCTTCTGTATCTCACTGGATTCACTATCTGTGTTTCTTTCAGTTAAAACAAATACTTATTTTCTTACAGGATTTTTATCATTTATTGCTCTAAGGGAGAAGCATCTTTACCATGAGGGGCCCTGACTCCTCCACATTTCCCAGCTGTTTACTATAAAAAGATGAAAAGAGTCCAGAGTCCTTCCCACTCTGATTCTGTGCGCCCCACACATCCGTCACTGGTATATATGTTTCTCTCTGCAGCAAAATGAACTTGATTTCTATCACTCCTGACTACAAGTAGGATTTAAAATATAAAAATCTGCCTGTTTGTTTTTCAGTGTAGGAGTGCAGAAAAGTTCTGACCCCCAGTTTACAGTGTGCCAACTTCAAAGTCGTGACAAAAGATTTCTAGTGCAATAAAACCCCCTTTCCATGGTCAGTCTGAACCATTGTTACAGCAGCTTAGTCTTACACAGCCACTCACTCACTCCCTGCTGGTGGGATGGGGGAGAAAACCAGAAGAATAAAAGTCAGAAAACAACCTGTACATTGAGCTAAAACCAGTTTAATAGTCAAAACAAAAGCTGCACAAACAAGCAAGGAATTTCTTCATCCCTTGGGCAGGCAGGTATTCAGCCATCCATGGGAAAGCAGAGCTCCGTCACACATGTCAGTGACATGGGAAGACAAAATCTATCACTCCAAATGCCCCCCTGCCCTTCCCTTCTTCTCCCCCCATCTTTTTCCACTGAGTATGATGGGTCTGGAATATTCCTTGGATCAGCTGGGGTCAGCTGTCCTGGCTGTGTTGGTCCCAACTTCATGTGCACCCCCAACCTGCCTGCTGGTGGTGTGGGGTGAGAAGCAGAAAAGGTCTTGACTGTGTGCAACCACTGCTCAGCAATAAAGAAAATATCCCTGAATTACCAACATATTTTCCATCACAAATCCAAAACCCAGTCCTATACAAGGTACTCTGAAGAAAATTATGTGTATCCCAGACAAAACCAACACAATCAGAAAAGTTCTACATCTGGTCTAAAATTAGACTCAGCAGCCCAGAATTCAGATAAAGAGTTTTGGCACATCTCTCTGTATACTGAGGAAACCTGGAAGATGGGAAGCTGGATCTGTTCCACACAATGCTATCCAAATTGCCACATACAACTTTCACTGGAAAAATTGTAAACCAAATTTTTCCTAAATAAATTGAGATATAAATTCTTTCCAGTCATGTATTTTTGCAGTGGCAGCAGATAACAGCTGGATTGTTCCAGACAACACTTTGGTAATGTATTCTGATTTTTATTAAAGAAAAGAATATCAAGGGCAAGTTAGTAGGAGACAAAATGGCATCACCTGACTTACCATAGAAGATGAAAACTAATATGAGGGAGAAAGAATCCTATTAACACTATAGTCTTTCCAGGTTGTCAGCTCTTTATGTAACACAACCCTGTTTTCTTGTATCCCTTTATTATATGTTAACTTCTTTCAAACTTTCCATATTCCACAAAACGTCTGCACCATTTCACCCTGAGGTTTTTTTCCCCCTTCTTTAAAGAGCCATAATGGTCTTTTTCTTTTTTAACTATGCCTGGCATATGTTGAAAGGTATCTTCTAAGATTTCATTTATGATAGCTCAAAACTGTATGTCTTGCTAAGACTACAAAGCAAGCTAATGGTTTTAAAAGCACAGCGATGAAAAGCCTGGCAGGGGAGTCCGTGCTAACTACATACACGGATCACGGAAGAGGGTACAAGAGGTCATTTTTTTTCCCTCCTCCTCTCTCTTTCTTCTTCCTTTTGTTTCCCCCAGATCTAGGATCAGTTTAGGTCGCATTGGCTACAGCCAATTGCACAGTGGCATTCTTTGCCATTCATCCTCACCCAAATCCTTAATTACAGTCTGTACAATCAGAGCTGGAGCAAGAAGTCACAGCCCTGCATTGTTCCATGGCAAGTGCTAAGCAAAAAGGCAGGAATCTGATACTTGGTCACAGTTTGCAAACACTGTGGCTGAACCACCTGAGAGGGTCACATTTTTACATTCTGAGACAATTTATTAGTAACAGTGCTTGCCACTTGGAAATCCCCCCAAAACTCCTTCCTTTGCATCAGCAATCTGAAGACAGCTTTTGCTCTGCAGTAGTGTAAGCAACAGGTGAATAAAATAGGTGATCCACCCATTTGAACCAATGTAGAAGTGAGCAGAGTATCCTAATCCTACCCTTAGCTGTTTTCTGTATAAAAGCTTCAAAACTTATTGTCAGACTCCCTGGAATGAAAAAAAAAATCCCATCTGAGAGAATCTTTCTTTTCATTTCAAACCAAATGGACTTGATGAAAACTTGGCTGATGTTAATATTTATATTTTTTAATCCCCTTTGGACTTCCAGAGTCAAAAGAGAAATCATACATATTTTTCTTATATGACTTATGTGCTAAAACTACCTGTTTGTAACATGCTGTACAAAACACAGAGGAATGTAAAATTACCAGTCCTGAATCAAAGACCTACCTCAACCTTTAATTTTATTTTTAAAAGATAAATAAAAGAATGACAAATCAGTCAAAAAATGACATCTTGTTAAAATTTGGTTTACTTTGTGACACAAATATCTCAAAATGTCACAGAAATTTGAACCTACTGATATTTCTTGAACTTCTTGAAGCAAGCTCAGGGGGAAAAGACTGAAATCAATACAAATACTCCTGGTGTTTTAAAGATGTTTGAGATCTAGACATGTATACACAAGCTGTTATTGAGTGTGTGCCAAGATGTTCCCTCTGATCTGCAGCATTTACTCAGTAAAAGTAGCTTTATTAAGGTGAACAGGTCTGCTGAAAACAATATTCAAAACCTGTGATGCCTGGTCTGCTCGAGCCCTCTCCAGTCAAGGAGTATTTGTGTTTGTCCAGCTAAGGGTTACTCAGTTCATGCAATTATTTCCCAGAGGAGCCTTCCAGTCCTGCAGAAGGTGTCAAAATATGCTTTGGTCAACATATTTTTGAACTGTTACAAAGAATTTAAGGAAATAAAATTCAACCCTCTTTACAGAGCACAGTAAAAATAAGGCAAAGACATTTGTCTCATACAATTTTGGCCAAAATGTTTCTTAGAAATATTACCACTTTAGCCATTTACCTGGTTTTTAAATCAGACCTTTCTTTTTTTTTTTTTTTTTTTCTTTTCATGTTCTCCTGGCTGCTATTCAGGAATTTATCATTTTATAACATTTTATGACAAGAAAGAGTGCATCACCATCCAGGCAACTTAACACTGGCCTTGCTCACAGCCAGGCTGTTTGACCTTGTTATGCTCTTTGGGCCTGTGTGGGTGATTTGAAAGCTGTGAATAAGAGAACTTAGGCAGGGACAGGAACATACAAACTGTCCAGCAGTGAAACACCACTTCTGAGAGGTGATAGAATTTCAAAGTGCATTTTAAAATAATATCTTTTCAGCACAGCTTTGGCTATGTTCTCAGTTTCTCAGGTGGATGGAAAATCAGCTTTTAGATGAAAAGAGAAAGGGAAAGAAGGCCAAACAAGTGATGTTTCATTTCTTCAAATGCTTTTTGTCTTTCAAAATTAAAAAAAAATCTTTCTACATTTAAAACAGAATTTACTAACTTTTTTAATGTGCCTTTTAATAAAATGCAAAATGGAAATATCCTAAAAGAATCAGGTCTTTCACTAATGTAGCTCACTATTAGAGTCAGTGGGGCAGGCAGTTTACCCAGCTAAGTTTCTGGTTTAGAAACAATATACAAAATAATAAATATATAAAATGTAACAAAAAATTAAAACAAACTTGTGTTTTCTTCTATATTGTCCAGAGACTGTCTGAATTGACAATGAAAATAAACTTTGGAGTCACCCCCAGCCCAAGACTAAACCCCTGCTACAAAAAAGAATGACCCAATCCTGCTGAGATAATGAACTACAGAACCACAGAACTTTCTAAGCTGGAGGGGATCCAAAAGGATCATTGAGCCCAACTCTTAGGTAAATGGCCACCCACAACCTTGGCATTATTACCACCAACTGAGCTCATGGTGTTTGTACATCTTGTAATTTTACATTGATTTCAGCCCTGGAAATCTCAGTGAAATGGCTCTGATATGTAAATTCATAGCTGCTATATTAAGCCCACTTTTTGCTTCAACCCTGTGTGGATGCATTAATAGTTATATAGTTGGGAACAACATTCTAGGGTTTCTACCCACCTCATGTCTACACAATATAAAAACAGTAAGAAAATAATTAAAGCAACACATAATGGCATTCTGAAGATATGCCTTATTATCTTGGCAATATAATGAAAGTTCAATACTATGCTTAAACCATTTATCTCAATACTGTGCTTAAATGATTTATCTTATTATTAATATTATGCTTCCCATGTGATCAGAAAAACAATGAATAAATGTGCTGTGGGGAAAATATTTATGTGTTACTGATCTTCCTCTTTGCTCACAAGCAAGAACGCTAAGATTCCTTATCAATAATTTCATATGGCATTGATTAAATGACAGCCATCTCTCCAATGGAGCAAAGGATTTTTCAGCATCTTTTATATTTTTTCTTTTTTTCTTTCTTCAGTATGCATGAATTTTTGTCTGATGTATTCCTGAGCCCACCCAGCAGTTCTGAGTTGAGTACCAGAACAAAACATTTAATACACATTACAGAGTTTAATTTTTTTTCCTGAAAGTCAATGGGAATTTTGCCATTGACTTGGATTCCAATTCAGGTTGACACGTAAAAAGAGACCACTTGAAATAAGTAGTAAGTATTTGATTTGGACTATGATCAGTTTTACAATCCAGAGTCCCTGATGGTGCATTCAGCTAGGAATATTTCACTTCACAAGGAAATCTTTTTGCTTTTTGTGGTCAGTAAGACAAGGGTCAGGAGATCCGAGATTCCCAGTAACTGGACTGTTCTGGGTGGAACACACTGAAATAGTGATCAGAAAACAAAACTTGACCCCATATGCGTAAAAATATGAGAATGTATCTATTGTAATTAAAAAAGTAAATGATACATTTTTTTATAAAAAGGTATTCTACAGACCTTTTATTTCTACAATTATTTTATGAGCAATATTCAGTGCCTTTAGTGTCATATAATAAACTGTCTGTACATCTGAATTTATTCAGTTATAGAGAAATTTTAAACCCTCCAGTTCCTAGGCTGTATTTAGACACCAAAAGAACACTTCCTGTATGTAATGAAATGATACACTCATAATTAAAAAAAGATCTTGAAAATTACACTTGTTCTTCTATTTATTATCTCAGTTACTTCCAGATCCACTTAGTCCAGTTTGTACAGAAAAATCTGCATATTTTCAAGAACAGAGCTGTAAGGTAGCAATAGTACTGGAATGCAAGGCATGGATGAATCCTGGTTATATGATAATAAAAATTTATTTGTCTACATAAAAAACAGATGAATAAATTGAGGTTGAATCCCACTGCAAAGGCATTTTTGTTCACAGCCATACTTTGAATCAAAGCCGACATACTCATAATTGAAACAACAGGGCCTTGGTTAGGTATTGTCTTTTAATTTCCTGGTCTCAGCCATATACAACAGTCCAATTCATTTATCAGTCTGCACTTTGCAATGTCTGAGTAGCTCTGTGCTTGGTATGGTAATCTGCTTTTCCATTGGAAAAAGAAAAAGGGGATCTTATGTAAATAAAGCATACTCAAACATTAATATTTACACATAAATGGAGTAAATTCAGGAAGCACACAATTAATAACATTTGCTGTGGAGTGTCACTTAAGCCTGAATTGGTTTTATTAAGAGAAGAAAAATTCTGTGCTACCAACATAGCTGATGATTAATATGAAACATGTAATTTCTCTACTTAGTCACACCTGACTTAAGAACACTCTCTTAGACTACATTAGCATCAATGCTTTAGATGGCAAATGCATTATTAGGCAATTACTTCTGAGTTTGTTTTACAATTAAGACATCAGTTAGGACGTCCCCTACACTGTAGGGACATGTTCCATATCTCTTCAATATGCCAGACATAAACCTATTTGGAGACTATTTATTAATCTAAGCACATGTGGGACTTCCATTTCCACTATTTCATGCTAATGTAGAATCTAGCATTAAACAGACATGACTCTAGATTCTCCAAGTGGGTTCAACCACAAGCAACCAGACTCATTTCCATGGCAGACCATGTGTTTTCAATTACACCATAAATGAATCCAACTTATTCTAAAAATCTGGAGGTTTTGCTCCTTTGTTTAGAAAATGAATTCTGCAGAATGTGTTATATTAAGACTTTGGCCTTGATAATTACTGACACTTTTTTTCAGAGTGTTTAGACCAAATTCAATAATAGATATTATAGTGATTTGTAAGCTAATTTGCTGTACTGTGGAACAGCAAATGAGAAGCATTTTTGTTGAACTCTGGATGTTGCTACCAATTGCTTCATATTCCATTTAGATTGAGTCTTATGGATGTCACAGCTGATGTAACACAGTCTGTGTTACTTCTCCCCTTATTGGCAACTGTTTGGTTTATAAAATAAAGTAAGTTTTCTATATTAAGCCTGATTTCAGAGCCTTTTTTCTTTAGTACTAGTAGAAGGTTTTGTTGGATTATGACAAAGTGCACCTGGAATAACTCTTTCAGCATCAAAGGAGTTACTCAGCATCCTTAGGACTACAGTTTGAGCAGGATGAGGCTGTGTCCTCCACTAAAATGAATATTCAGAGCAATGGGGTGAGAGTCTGTGTGCATGGTTCACGTGCAGACTCACCAGTGTTTTATACACCAATAAACAAATTCCTAGTCATTAGTAATTTTTCTCATTGTCAAATTGCAAAGTAATAGTATGCTCATCTACAATAAAATGGTTTTCTTCGGTGCTGTTTGATAAGTGACTTTATTCTCCTACCCCCATATTTCCTTCCTCTCATTTAGCCCTACATTTTTCATCATTTCCTTTGCCCAGTAATGCAAGATTCATGTGTGTTGGATAGATATCACGAAGAAACAGTAATTTTTCAAAAAGCAAGCTTTCAGTTATGCAGAGACTTACCATGAAGTATTATAGTTGTATATTTGTTTACAATAAAGAGAAATATTAAACTTTTTTATAATTTTACACATAATATCTTTTTGCTAGTAGTGAAAAGGAACTGAAATGGAGATGAGCTCCAAGAAAAAAAGTCATCACTGAAGAAGAAATTGAGCTCTATAATTGAAGACACATTCAGATGAGATGTCTTAGAGACTGTTTCCTCCACTGATGGACTTAAAGAAATTATGGAAGTGGTCCCTTAGATTGAGATAAAGTTTTTAATATGGAGTTTGCAGCTTTCCATGAAACCATGGTTATTTTCAACTTCAAAGTTATCAAAGTTGAAAGGAAGAAAGCAAACATGCTGGAGAGAATGTAGATTAGAGTTTTGAATTGGGGTCAGATTGGACAAGGCAGACACTGGCAGAGTTTTCTTGAGTAAACACAGATAATTCAAGTTGAGTTTACAGTAGTGTTCAGAAAAATATATACTTTTCATAAAGGAAAATATTCTAAATTAAAGCAGATCAAATTCCATCTTGCATCTCAGAAAGCAGCTGGCCTGGGGAATTCCAGGTTTCAAAATTCTTCAGAGGTACCCAATATTCCGAAGGATAACTTGTATTTTTGTTAAGTGTAACCTCAAAAGCGCACACAGGAAGCCAGAATAAGGTTGCACTTTCTCTTTGTGGTGGTGATGATATACCTGTTGTTAGGAGGAAATGTTATATTCTTCTTGGGAAAAAATTTCTATGTCTTCAGTGAAGCCACAAATGTGCTTCTGTCAGCTTTAAAAAAGTTTGCTACAAGACTCCATGTAATTTCACTCCCCTTATTAGGTTCACTGTACTGGGAATGAATGTATTTCAGTTTTTGTCTATCCAGTTTCTCTAAACCTTTTCCTTACCTGTTTCACCCTGTATTTCTTGTCCTCTTTATCTTATTCTACTCTCCAAACTATGTCATTTCACTTAATTTCTTTCTATTTTGCTGCACACCTAAATATACCAGCAAAAATCATATGGATTCATGTTATCAACTGCTATGATGTTCTTCCTGTTTGTGTGGTGACCACTCTGATTACGTCTAGTCTGGCTTGCCAGCTGTCTGGAGTGCAGTAATAGATCTATCCTATATTTAAACACTGTTGAAATCAAGATACTTCTGTTTTCATCAGCTGAAAGCACTGTGATTCATTAAAAAACCCACTCTTATCCAGAAAAATACTTGCATATTCACTTAAGCACCTGCTAAATTTCAACAGAAATAAAAATGTAAATAGGACTGTAAACTGAATGTGTGCCTAAGTGCTTTCTAGACTAGAATAAGTGAATGTCTGTGACATTAGGATGTATATTAGAATTTTGTTTTCTTTATTTGTCTTTGGGTTTGAAACAACTGGTGTGTAAGCCACAAGAGAGATTTTTCATTAGTCAGAAGATACGGGAACACTTGAAAGGCAATTAGGCCAACTGTTTATGAGAACCAGGTCTAAAGGAAAGCTTAGACCCATAAACTATTTATACTAAAATGTCACTGAATTCTCAGATTGCAATGATTAACATAGCCATTTGTAAACAGGATGGATGATCAAATCCTTGTGAAAATTGAGTGAAGCAAGTTTATTTTTTTGTTTCATACACAGTCTTTTCCTCTAATGTTATTTACTCAGAAAATGTAACAGATATTGATAAATTTCATATAAGCACGGTAAAAATTTGAGAAAGCTGCCTTTCCTAGTATCCTTCCTCTTGTGTGTATTCATGAAGAGATCACAAAATTTTCATTCATTCTCTAATTCAAAAGTGTTCACAAATTTTTTCCCCCCAGAAAAAAAGCCATGGTCTGCAGTTCATTTATGAACAGGTCATTTTGGAGATCCTCAGTCCTCCACGTGGTACTGTTTCTGTTCCAGGTGATTTATGCTGTGGTATGTACCTAACAAATGCAGTGTGACCTGTGAACACTATGAATCTTATACATGGCTGGAAAGAAATTCTCAGTAAAGATGAGAATTCTCTATAAGGCAAGATTGCAACTGGCTTTTCTAGACTGCCAAAGTCCAAACATCCTCTTTAAAGCACTCAACAGAGTGTTATTTCTGCATGTGTGAAATCACAGGTTGCTTACTTTGCACAATTTTTGGTGCAAACAACATCTTGAAGAAACAAGTTCTGCTCTATCCTTTCTATGTGACTGGGGCAGGTAGGCTGCCAATTTCATCTCAAAGATGTCCAAAACTCTGCAGTGCTGCTCTTGGAGTGACCTATTTGGAGAAGGCACAGTACTAATCATACTCAGCCACTATTGTGTCAACAGAGAGAGAGAGCACAACAAATAGACAGATGGAAGAGAGAGTGAAAAAAATAGAAGAATGTGTTTTTAATAAGAAATAATGCAGGGCAAATACTGAAAGCCAATTTTATTTTGGTCTGGAAGTGACCCACAGCCCACAGATGGCAGTGGGATTCTTTATTTTCACTTCAGTGGGTTTTGGTTGAGATCGTTGAAGGAAAACTAGAAACAGCCAGATCTGTGGGAGAAAGAGAGTGACCCACTAGCCAGCGAGCCAGAGCACAAGGCTGTGAGTCAGGATATCCAGCTGAGTCAGCTGCTTTGTCCCAGACTTTCTTTGTGAGGCTACATCTACTTGTAAACAGCATAGTAGAGTGTCCATTGAATAACCTGCATGTGGCAGCCCTAAAACGTGGTAATAATGTCAGGCTGACACTTGATTCAGCATGAGATGGGGCTGGCACAAGTAGGTGCCCACAAATGAGGTTCTCTCTCCACGTAAACTTGGTGATGCTTCACCTGGACATACCACCTTATCTGGTGATCTCTGGCATGGCTGGACCAGTGGTTCAACCTGAACATGTTCACAGCATCAACCCAGAAACCACTACAGAAACTGTGGTCAGATATATCTGTTGTAGGAGGATTCGGGGTTATGTTCAAGAAGCCAGATGGAAAAACCAACTGTACCAACAAACCCCAACAAACACTCATTGAGAAAGGACAAGAAGGCTACCCCTGCAGTAGGGAGAGTAAGTTTACAGCTTATTTGGTGACATTACAACCAGATTTCAATCAGATATTAATGCTTGCAAATCCATTTGGATTCAAAGAAAGATTAAGTTCCCTTCTTATCAGATTTCACTTTACGTCTTAGAGGGGGATCGGATTGTTTCTACAGAGAACTTCAAAAAGGTAAAAAAATTAGCACCTTTCTCAAAATTATTTCTCTTAATATATTCGAAACTCTTTTCTATTTCCTTTGAATACAAATCACTTATTCTCTCTATTGGTCTGTCTTTAGATTTCCTGCAGCTTTCTTTCTACTTGTGCACAGATCCTGCTGGTTTAACACCTTTGAACTCAGTGTACAGAGCTTGAAAGGTAATTTCTGGGCTGTGTACTAAAACAGAGACATGGATCAGGGTATATTTAGAAGAGTGGACGGGTCTGATATGAGGTTCTAAACAGAGGCCAAAAAGGCTATCAGAGGTTAACCACAAAGAATATTTAGATTAAGGCTATCAAATGAAGATGTATCCTTCCTGTGCTGACCTGAGGATAATATGAAAGGAATTAAATGTGTTTTAAAAAGAGATCTCTTAAAATCATTTCAAATCTTAAGATCATTTTCACATCACTTTAAACTTTACCGTATTAATAAATGACTGTTTTGTTGACAGTCTGTTACGATCATTAAAAATCATTGAAAAACAAACATGCAAAAATGGCCTAAACAATAAGAAAATAAAAAGGAATCTACTATCTACTTACTCACTGATAAGATAATGGACTATATGCACCTGTATGCAATATATACTTCACAAGTTTGCAAATTACTGGAGTTAAAAAAAAAGTAAAATTGTACATAACAACTTCTATTATTTTATTTATTAATATTGAACCTCTAAGTATGTGTGTGAGGTCTAGACAAAGATACTTGAGGCAGAATAAAAGTGTAAAGTAATATATGTGAGTATTCTGTGTTAAAACTCCTAAAAATTTTTGTTCTCATGCCTGGTTGTTTCCAGTTGTTTTCTGTGGTACATGCATAACACATTTTACTGGGTCACCAGTGCTTTGTCCCTGCAAGGCTTACAGCAAGTTGAGGAACAGTCACAACCCAGAGCGGGCTGACAGCCTTTCTCTCCTACCCACTGCATCAAGTGACAAGGGCATGCCCCATCTTGTGGCACAATCACAGATAAGATAAGCCTGGACACTTTGGCACTGCCCAGCACCACAACTTCTCATCACATTTCCTTACACAGTGCACAAGGTCAGGAAGCTGACGAGACCTGAAACAGGAGGAAGTTGCAAGTCCTCAGTGCTGTAGTGGGGGAAGAGCTGGGGATTAACAGGAGAGCCAAAATGCAATTTTCATTTGGATATTGTCACCTCCCTCACTGTGTGCTAGCACTACAACCTTCACTAAGGCCGTGCTGTCTTCAATGCTGCCACTTCAGTGCTATCACTTCAGGGCCAGTTTAGTCTCCTGGGGTGCTGGAGGTATTGATAAGGAAGGCGAAATGCCTTGCTCCACTGGATCAGCAGATTGAGTACAAGAAAAGACAAATTTGTGCACCTTTTGGCAGTGGGCATGTCCATGAGGGTTGCTGAATTCTGCTCCACCAGTCAAACATTTAGCCAGACCCTGATATTATCTCAGATGGGTGGAGCACAGTGTTAATAGTGCCAAAGTTGTGGGTTTGGTCCCTGAACAGGCTATTCAGTTAAGAGTTGTACTCAATAATCCTTATGGGTTCCTTCCAACTCAGAATATTCTGTGATTCTGTGTAATAAAGCTCTCCTAACATAACATTGCATCCTACTGTATTCTTCTATCTTCTCTTCAAAATGATGTTTGACTAACAAGTAAATGTGTTCAGCTCACAGTGTCCTGAGATTTTTGTACTTTCTACCTTACTCCCAAGGCAGGACCTCTTCAGACAGTTCAGACAGATCCTCTGGATACTACATTGATATTAGTTGGAATCTTACAGCAAACTGTTTCATTGAAAATGTTGTCTCAAGTGTACCATTCTAAATGATGGATTATAGGTAAATCCATGAAAACTGCAATGTTACTAGAGTCCCAGACATGGACACATCGTTTTTTTTCTGACCCAATCGATAGAATGTCTTTTTGGTAGGCAATGCCAGGCAGCAGAATATGTGAGCTACAGTGAGCTACATCATGAAATAAACAACTAAATGTGAGGTCACAGAGAGACGAGAGACTGCAGTTTGAGGTGTAAACTGGGAAGAAATAGAGATTCCCAGCTGCCTCAGCAACCTCAGGAATCAAGAATGTCTGAGTAGCTTCACATGCTGCTCAAGGACTAGAACACAGACAGAGAAGTGTCAGGCAGAGGTGGATTAAACAGGTCTTGCATAAAATGGTGGGAAAAGCTTCTACTTCTGTACTGACCTGGAACACAGCCTTATGTCCCCTGGGAAGTGGAAAGAGACCAAAATTGTTTTCACAGAAGAAAAAGCCATGCAAATGGGATGGATCTGTTGCCATTCTAGATTGGAATTGATGTTATTCTCTGATAAAACAGCATACAATACTGAACATTAATCCTCTCTGCCTGACTCTCCTTGTCATGACCCACATCTGTGCAGATGTAAGAACTGTAGGACTGTTCTGAATGGTGAATAGGTGAAGAGAGTTTGAAGGTTTCAGAATACTGTGAGAACAGAGGGGACAACTGTCTTGAATGGGTGATGTTGATGATTATAAGGAGCCTTAGAGGCTGCTGTTGAAGAAGTTCCCAGTATTACTAGTTTAATTCTGGGCTCATAAAGAGAAATGTAAAATGGGAAAGAACTGAAGAGGTATGAACTAAATTCTTCAAGGATGGAAGAAAGAACTAGAAGGTCTGGAAAGGAGAGTGGTGGGATGCAATGATAGGAGGAAACTGATTATTTCCTTTCATCTTGCTGTGTTGTAACTGTCAAAGATGTGAGCGGCTTTGTCAAACAGCTGAGTGAAATTCAGAGTACATCAATTTGTAATGACTTATCTAACTAATCTGACAGCCTGGATTTTAATTTAGAGTAAAAAATGGAGCTAAAGAAAGCTACTATTGAATCTAAGTCTCTGCCTTTTCTAAATATCGGAGAGATTTGGTACTTTGAGACAACTCAGTTCTACATCTCAAAGTATTACTCCACATATATTTTCATTATCCTTTTTTCAGGATTCCATCCTTCTTTGCCAATACAGTATTATAAACTTCAGCAGTAGTTTATGATAATCAATTGGATTAATGAAGTTAGCTCTTGAGAATGCCCAAAGGTTGTATTACTCATTTCTGCAGTTAGTTGTAAGCAAAGCAGAGGTACTGTGGGCCAAAGCTGGTGTGGAAGTCTGTCAGTGATGTTGGCAAGGCTACTACCTGCTTTCCCAATGAATTGTATTGACAAATGGGAAGTCCATCTCTCAGTGACCAGCAGTAGCATTTTTCTTTGCCTTTTGCAACTGGCTTGAACCCAGAGCGAGAGGTCACTCATCACTCTCGCTGACCATTTGTGAAGGCAAAGAAAAGCACAATTTCTGAAATAAATCTTTAACAACTGTCACATATTTGCCTTCTTCTGCTGGTAGAGAAGCATGTATGGAAGTTTTATCAAGTTAAGCTAACATGGCCATGCATCTGAAATTATCTATCACATGGTTAGAGATAAAGAATTTTTAGAGACTTTTCAGGCTGTTTTATTTTTGGTTTGGTTTGCTTTAAGTAGCATGTAGGAGAGAACCAGACATTAACAGATGACTACTTTGAACATAATGGAATAGTTTGTTCTCACACAGATTATTTTTCAACTATGCTATGTAAATGTAATAGTTTGTATGAGGGAGAAGGGAAGGTAAGCCTGCATTTGGTTTTACTGCGATTTGGTACTTGTCATAATAAAGTTTATTACTAACTGTGGGTGAAACTCACTGAGAAAAATTCTTCTTGCTCTGCTCTATGAATGTCACGTCTTTGTATTTCAATAACTCTTAGAATTAATCGCTAACCAACCGAGACCTCCTGATCATAGCATGTCTACACACATTTGGAAAATTATGGTCCCTGCTTAGAGTTTAATGGCAAAATTAAGTGCTGCAAATGATTGCCACTTAATTGACTTCGATGTAGACTTCCTCATACAGGATTTCTCTTGGTATGCATACTAGGGGAGAATTTGTCCCAGTGGAAGTACACAGCAATATAACTTCTTGGATATTTAAAAATGTGATGAGGGATGATGTAATTTGAGATACACAATAAATTAAATAAACTTTGCCTTAAATATATTGCATTATATAAAAGAGAAACCATTATTTGAAAATAGATATCAATGGATTTATTAGGAAACCAGGGATGTGGCACTGGACAAAACCTCAGGTATTAATAAAGGCAATCCTCTGTTACTGCAGAGGCTGTATATAAGACCTGTATTATCTAAACTTATATTAAGCACCATCTTTAAATAAAGAAGTTGTTATTTTTGCTGCCATAACTGTTAGTGAATAAAAAACTTACCTCATAAGGGTTAGAAAATGCTATTTTCTGGACTCGTTCTAGATTGGGGCTGTATCAAAGTTTAGAGGATAATCAGACTGTTTTCTCAGCATTAAGAGTATTACATCAAAAGATTCTGGGTTTTATATACCATATGTAACAATAAGAAATCACATTCTGGAATTCTTTTAATGTTTTGATGAGATTTGCTAAAAATCCCCAAGCCTTACACTTTAGAATTAATTTTAAACACAAACTCCTAAACATATGCAGACTCCATGGAATTTTCAGAGCCATCTTATATCATCTGTAATTTAAGATGTCTTCTTTTGCCTTGGGAAAAGTTTTTAAAAGACTGAAGACCTTATTTCCCTGGAAATCGTAACTTCTATGGAGTGAAATGTAACATATTAAATCAATATACACATTCAGACTTTTGAATTCAATTTAAATGTTCCATTTGGTGGAATAATAGAAAATTAAAAACAAAGGAAAGGCACTATGTTACTAAAAAAAGATAAACATTTTCTGACTAATGCTCAGAAAAATGATCAGACTTGAGAAGAGTCTGCTTGCAGGACAAATACAGAAATAGATTTATGAATGTGAATGGATGCAGTATTTTTTTATGGTGTCCAGTTTTGTATTCTCTCAAACGGCTTTTCCATTGATAAAGGGGCTGTGGTTTTTTGAACTATGAAAGACATTCAATTTTGTGCCAAACTATTTTACCCTTTTTTATTAATTCTAATAATCTTGAAAATAGAACTGGAAATACATTTACAATTCAGAAAATTTTCCCTTGTTTTGCTCATCATTTTTTTAATATTTTTTTTCAAATTACATGGTCTTTCATACAAAAAACCTTTGGGAAAAAATAACTTACTTGTTAGAGTAAGCATTTGTTGAAAAATGTCCTGGTTTTAATTTATATTTCATTTCTATAAATATTATTTCATTACTAGTAATGCATTTTTGGAAGCTGTCTGGGTGCTGATTTGTTAAAACTGTCCTGATTCCTTCAAGTGTCCAAAGTGAGACAGTTGGCTGCCATTGAAATATCATTCCATCAGTGGGTTTTAATTGCCTAAATATTTTTGTTCTTGGATATTGGAACAGTTTCCGCTGTCGTATGCACGCCATTCTCACTGATGTTAGAGTGGCTGTGTGCTGAAAATGGCAGATTTCTACCTACAAACATCTATTCTAGCACAGCTTTAAACTCTAAGGATTTATGACACTTTCTTTAAGAATCCTAATCTTTCCAAACCGGAGGCATATTTTGATCCTTTCTTAAAACAGAATATATCAACTCCCATTCAATAAGATGCCAGGAGGGACAAGACCAAAATTACTCTAAAGTATTCCAAAGGAGCAGAGCAGAGACTGACAGTGTACAGCAATCTTTTGTACCAATTTACTACTGTAGGAAAAGTGAAACTCTTACGCTTTTTTGAACTTTTCTTGTTAGCCACGAAATATTATGCTTCTCTGAGCAAAAGATGTGAATGACCTGTCAGCCCAGAATGGGACACAGCAAATGAGTTTACAGAAATTGAACAGCCAAATCATTAATTTTCAGTGGGCAATCATTCTTAAAATCTTACCATATAAGTAGAAAAATGTTTGTGTTAAAAAAGAAATTACTCATGGTGATTTTTGTTTACTTGCTCAATTTGTCCTTTTTTATCAATGCTACTGCTGCTCAGTCTTATTTTTGGTACTGAACCCTTTCCATTTTCCTCACATGCTGGGAAACAATTTTCTAACTAAAATAGAAAACTAAACTTCAAAATCAAAATTCAGCAAGAAAATAGCCTCAGATTCCTAAGGAATTTGAAGAACTATTCCATCAATCAGCATGTATATAAGTAGAAAACAAAAATAAAGAGTTCACCATCCAATCAGCAAAGTATTACATCAGCAGTCCTTTTAAAGATTCATTAGCGTTTCATCACCAAAGGTTGACTTCATGCTGTGTTTGAGTTGCTTGAATGTCAATGGTGAGATGAAATGAGTATACCAAGAGCTGAATAGTTCTTTTATGCTTATCCAGAGAGTAGAACCAATGAGTTTTAAATCCAGGAAGAACGCAGATCTACTTTACAAGGCCTTGTTGAACAGAATTTTTCTTCTTCTAATTAACCCCAGGCCCCCCAAGTTGAATAAGATAAATGTGCAAGGAGAAATGGTGCTTTTGCCAGTTGTCTGTAGGCTTCATTACTTCAAGTTTCTAGGTCTGATCCTGATCACAGTCAAATAATTTTTACGCCAAAACCAATTAAGAGCATTCAAGGGAAACAATCCCACCCTATTTGTGTAAAAATCCCAACAACCTCTAAAATTCTGAGTCTGTAATTTATGAAGGAATTAACAAATACAGGCCAGATGCTATGCCACACTAGCACAGGAATAGGAAGCATTTGGAGCTGCATTTGTTCCATTAAACACCAGGGAAAGGATTTCCTTACATGGAAGAAAGCAAAGTCTGTATCGTTCCTGCAGCAGTATTGATGCTGCATCTGCCCTTTAGCAGCAGAAGCTGGAGCACAAGAGTAATTACAGACTTTTTTTAGCTTGTCCTTGTTCCAGACTAGCACAGTACTGCTAGCTGTCACCATTTCTTGGGAAGCAGCATTTTGCAGGAAAGATTTCCTGGAATTTCAAGGTCCTTTTGGTCACCCAGTGGTGATGGGGGAGAGGAAAAGCAAGGTGGCAAGAATTCTGGGTTACATTCAAGTTCCATCATCCACTACATCCTCTTCAAGAGGGGCAGGAGAGAATTTAATGGCAGGAAACTACTCCATACCATTGGCACATGTTAAACTGTTGTTTTTTAGAAACAATTTTTTTAAAAAAGACCTACAGCTGTAGATGGTTCAGGGCATACATCAGATATAACTTTGTACCTCTGCTGCAGTGTGGGGCGCAGACTGAACACACCTTGCACATATCCTGAAGTACAGATTTCTGTCTACAGACTGGAATATCATCCATAACATGGAAGTCTTGGTTCTGTAATGAGATTTCTGACTTAGAAGTTTTCTCTGGTTCAGCTGAGCAGTGTAGTTTCTTCTTAGATTAAATGATTGAAAATCATTGCAAAACTATAAAAAGGTGCCACATGATTTTTTCCTAACTTTTCTAAACAGACACACTTTAAACTATTCATTATACTTTGAGAGTGACTTCTACTAAAATATGGTCACTGCAGGCAGAATTATTTCAAAACTGAAGTTAATTAGAAGTAATGTTTTAAAATATTCTTCTGGTGGCTGTAAGGAAACTTCTATAGCAAAGTAGCTGGGAGTTCTTGCTAGCAGATATGAACATAAAAGCTACTTGACATTCTTAATGTCAACAGTACTCACTACAAGCAGCAAATAGACAAATTAAACTTATTTTCTTGCCCTTCTAACCATCCACAACCCTTTCTATTATCCAAGAGTTGTAAATACTTCAAAGAAAGGTGGGCTTTACAGCATACCATGGAAGTCATCAGATATAGATTATGGGGAATACAAATTACGCATGCTGTGTAATGTGTCAGCTTGAAAAAAAGTTTGAACATGGGGAAACTTCCTTACTGCACATAGAAATGTTGAGTAAGACTTGCCCCCAGCCTAGCAAGATAGTATGAAAATTCTGGTTTAGTAGATCTTTTTAATGTTTCCCTTCCTTCCCAGTTCCCATGTTTAGATCCCTTGTTACTGTGAAACCTAAAGCTGACAAATGCATGTTGTCTTCAGTGAGAGATACTTTTGCTTTAGAATTGCTTAATAAATCCTTAAAAATTGAACTAGGAGGAGCTTTTGGTAGTCTTTCACATGTCAACCTACTTTTCCAGATTTACAAATGTGTGCATCAATTGCAGTAAGTGCACAGGGCAGCATTTGTATAAACAAAGTAGCTTAATACAGTTGAATATTGCCGTATTTTTCAACAAAGGCATGTGTTGGGAGGTCTAAAATCACACAAATTATCAATTTCATTTTTATTTCACTTCATCTTTTTTGCATTAAACCAGTCATTAGAACAGATGCATAAGTCAACAGATGCATAAGTCATGCATGAAGAAATATGATTTTGTATTTTTTGATCAAACAAAGACTTCCAAAACAATAGGGAAAACCACATTGGCTTTGCAAATAATGGGAATGCCGTATGGGAAATGGAAAAAAAATAATTTGCAGAAATTTTATGATCTAATTCAAAATGACCAACCTATTTATGCCTTGCCAACTCAAACACTGCACAACATATGCAATTCAGTTGGGAGAAATAAATTAATTTCCTAATGTTTATGCTTCATAACAGTTGCAGAACTTCAACAGTGATTCTGTCTTTCTAATCTATCCATCAGTTCAAACCCCACTCCAATGAACTTTTAACCACAAAGAAAGAAGTTGGATCAAAGGAGATTTTTGAAGAATTCTCCCACCTCTGCATCACTTTTATTCTGTGGAATGAAGGTTGTTCTCTTCACAAAAATTTCTTTGACAGCACCGACTCTCCTGAACCTCCTCAGAATTCTTTGTGTGTGTATATTTAAGCTTCTGGTATGCTTATGTTTGGAAAGGTATTTGTGATGATGAGTAAAAATATCTTTTTTCTGATTCGTTCATGGGCAGAAAAAAAAAATCTGTTTTAAAGTTTGATTGTGCAGGCACACAACAAAAGAACAGTTATATTCACATTCATTGTAAAATACATATGAAAGTGGTTACTGACTGGACAACTATTTGTCAGGACACATCTGAAAATGCAGAGTTACTTCTTGTAATCTGTAGTAGCTGTTTACCCAAAGTCTTCCAGAAAACATTGGTTGGATTCATTGGGGGCTATTCACTATGAATTAAGAAGTTCAAGGTATGTGGAAACTTTATGAAGATTACAAAGACTAACAGATCTAATGAGATTTTCTTTGTTGTTTTGGGGGAATTTCAAAGAAACCAAAAGTAACAGGTATCTCAAGATTTAATAACTTTCAGGGGATAGAATCTGTAGGAAGATCAAATAATTTTTTGCTTTGTGAATAAAGCATGGTTTCATTGCTATCTTTTGTTTAACATAGAATGTTAGTAAAGTGAAACATATATTAAAACACAAGTTAGATATTGATAAAAATGAATATGTATAAAGGTAGATGTATGTGTACATATGCTCTTGAATGTTTTGTTATGACCATGTTTTGATGCAACAATGATAATTTCCTGACAAGCCTCGGAGACTCCCATTTTTGGTTTTCTATTTTATAAGGGTGTCAACTATTTTATTCTGAAGAGTTTACAAATGCCCCAAATAATCAGAATGTACATGTAAGAGAATATTCTCATTATTGAGGCAACTCTTCAGACTGCTGGCATTACTGGATCTGGTATATGAAGATGCAGATATACAAATTTGTTTATCCAGCAGTTCCTCTGGACTTTGCTACTCTACTTTTCTTTTTATTTTTTTTTCTTTCCTAAAGGAGCTGTATACCGAGTTTACTTGTACATTTCTATTCCTTTGGGCTCAGTTCTTGAAATTAATCAGGATTTGCCTCCTTAGAATAAAAGAAAGACTAATTTTTATATTTTAATCTCTTCTGATCCTAATAGCTGATTACAGGGTATCAGCATTTCTTGTAACAAGTTCATCAGGGCACCAAATGAAGGTATCTGGCAGCAGGTTAAAGACAGAAGAAAGCAGTATTTCTTTTCATAAAATGAAAACTTAAATTACTAAGCTGACTGTCAGAGTCTTCTCAAAATGAAAATTCTAAACTCGTTACAGAAGGTAATAAACACAGTTCCATGGCAGCAACATTTTTTGAGGGCTGCCAAAAGCATCTGCAGTGCAGAAGCCAGGGGAGATGCCAAAGGGCAACTTGTGCTCACACTCCTGGAAGAGTCCTCAGTTGAGTGCAGTCCTGGGCTGAACAAAGCACAGGCTCAAATCTCTGCTGATTTGAACAACTGCACCCAAGTTTTTATCATATCTATTGAAGTTAAAGGTAAAAGTACAATGGCTCTGCTCAGTCCCCATGTAGGATGAATGTATTAATATCCAAGATGAGAGACAGATAGAAAAATAATTTAGTCAAATGAGAGGAAGAGTTGGTTAATCTGGTGCAATGGCTATAACTGGTACAGAATCAGGTGTGAGGTAACTCCACCTGCAGGCTCCATTCTACACTGATTTGGAGAAATTACATCCCCACATTTTGCAATACCTGTGTTTTCTGTAGTATCTAATAGTTTCGTTCAGCACTTTAATTGACATTTAACCAAAACTAGTAACAAGACTGTGTTTTCCTAAAGGACCTACTAAACGATGTAATATTACTTCCTGTAGCTATGGAGACCTTTGCTCTTGTTAGTGCTGCTATTCCATTTGACTGTAACCTTGAATAATCTTTAAAGAATGTTTTTAGTCATGGGCCCTTCACCTTCTGGTGATTTCATCCAGATACAATTTCCACAGGCTTTACTGGGTTAGACAGAATAAAAGAAAGGACCATCTGAATAAAATAAAATGTCACCATTAAATTGGCTTTTGTAGCTTAAGGTATAATGTAATGATATCTTCCCAACAGCTGCTTTCAGTTGAATTTGAAGTTTTGAAAACCTTTTGCATCTGATTCAAGTAATAAAATGCAGGTTGTGTTACTTCCTCCTTCTGTGTCATATACAATAAGCAAAATGTTGATACTTTACATGGAATGGGTGGTCATTAGTAATTTTTACTGTATGTTAATGTTATTTGCTGACCTTAATATTTTACATATGAGTCACCCAATGAAAAGTTTGTTTAAAAAAAAAGGTGTGGATGGATGTTATTTTGGAATTAGACAATTCAGTAATTTTTCCTAATATTTCTTGCTCACAGAATTTTATTATCTGCACCTTTTTTTTTTGTATTATCATATCTTTCAATTTTTTACAGCTAGATTGGAATGAGTGCAATTCTACACATCTTCATGTGTTACCTTTTATCCCCAGAGATTTTAAATAGAAACTAGACAAAGGGATTGCTTCATCAAATACTGAAGTACAGAAATCCCTGAGGTGAAGTGCAGCAACTGCCTGTCAGTATATATACCAATATGCAAGAAATTAGGACAAGGAAGGAAGAATAAGAATATTCTAAGGAATTTAGAGAGGTAAAACCAACACTTGAGGCTGAAGTAATATGCCACAGTTCTGTGAGACAATCTTTTGTGAAGCTCAGTTCTCAGTGCATCTAAAAGAGTCACTTTGTCCTTCATCACATGCTCCTTACTATTACCACTACCATAGTAAATGTTGTGCAAACACTGAGTATTTTATAAACAAGGAAGACAAAGAGTTTAAAGGAGAAACTAGTCCAGAAACATGAATTCAGTCCTTACACCTCTCATCTGCACCTTCCCCCTATGTAATACCAACATCCTTCGTTTTAAAGTAAGACTTTAACCATTTTACTTGTTCAGAATCTGCTGCAAATTCTTCACCATAAGACATTTCATGGCATAAAAATAATGGAAAAGATGCTAAAATGAAGGCTTTAAATGGTAAAGGTGGGAAAGATAAAGACATTTTTAGAGGTATCTGAGGAGCAGGAGAAGAACCAAGGAATAACGTAAGAAATCAAAAATCCTGATTGTGAGATCTCATACAAACTATGGGGGAAACCAGGAAAAGAGGAAAAGAATTGTCCAGTAAAGTCAAAGTAAAGAGGAACAGAAGGAGACTAAGAAGGAGCATAAGGAAGACTACAAAAAAAAAAAAAAAAAGGATGTGAAAAGATACAAAATACGTGATAACGGCAGTAAAGTACGAATGCAGAGTCCAGAAAAGTGGAAGAGAAAGAAATTAAGAAGGTTCATGATACAGAGTGAAGGAAGACTGTGAAGTACATGAAACGTGAGAAGAAAAAAATAATTTAAAATAAAATCCTGTTTATGTTTTCCTGGGTCATTTTTGACCCAAACTGTTGAAATGAAAAGCAAAAACAGGCTTGTTTTCATGGAAAACAGCTTGTCTTTTGAGGTGACTTTTCTCTTTCTTTTGCTCTTACCTGGTGTTTCCTGGAGGACATGGCAGGTTAATGCTGCTTCAGGTCCTTCTAAATGAGCTGATGCATTTGCAGCACTGTCAGTTCTTCACTCCAGAGGGAATGCCTCTGCATGAGGCAGTGTCATTACAGAAATTAGCATTCACTGTGACTCAGCTATCTTCATCTCAGAAATAGCAGAAAGAGACACAAGGCTGGAACAGATACACTGGTATCCCTAAAGGAGCTCTTCAGGGAACTTCTTCATGGCTGTGGTTTTAATTAGGCATTAATAACTGCTGTATGATGCTTATGCTACAGAAATTCAAGAAACTTCCAGTGAGAGAATGCAAGATCAAGGGAATTGAGAATTCTGAAAGTCAAAGACATATCGATGCTTTTCAGAATTTTCAGGCTTAGATTTCAAAAATTTTATGTAAAAATTCCTGTCCCTCACCCTGTCTTTGGTTTATATTTGCTCATAATCTACTGTCTTCACAGATGTTTTAGGCTGCTTTTTATCTGATGACAGAAAGTGAAATCAAGTCATGTCTTTTTTGCACTGCAATCATAAAAAGATTAAAATTGTCCCAAGGACAATGAAAATGATAAAAAACTTAGAATCTTGGAAGATTTATTAGACTTTCATGAAAAAAAATCTTGTATTGTTCCAAATTAGATATGTTAACAGGTCCATGATTATAGTCTAATATTCATTCAGATTTAAGGAAATATGACTTAAAAATCTTGATTTTGATTTTGCCATAAAAGTTTTGTAATTAAAGCAATTCATCTTACTAAAGTAATCCCTACATAATTAAAAATATCTAAAAGGAAGTGAAAGAATTAGGATAAGAATTTGCTGCAGCCATTTTCACTGAATTTTCAGGAACACATGAAGTCTGCCCAAGGATCAATCTCTTTTTTTCTGCTTCTGTCCATTTCGCCTTTACCTATTAAACTGTCTTTATCTCGGCCAATGAGTTTCTCCCTTTCATGCTTCTGCCTTCTGAATGAGGAGCTGCTTGGGGATTAGCAGTTCACTGGGGCTCAGCCACACCAGGCATATAAATATTTCCACTGATCAATAGGAGTAATCTGGTATTTAAGAATTACTGATGTTGATTATGCTCATCATGCACAGCAAAAAATAAAACCACCTTCCTTCTAATGATTGGAGTTTTTCATAATCTTCTTATTAGTACAAATACTCATCATTCTAATTACCAAATAGATCTTATTCTACATTTAGCTGATTGTTTCCTGCTAAACATTTTCAATATATCCAGGTCCTGCTGTGATGTTCTGCTGTCACAAAAGAGGGTAAATCATACCATATTTATTTATCTTTTTAAAGTTATTGTACTTTTTCTCTAAAAGACATTCAGCCTAAACAAAGTGTCTCTTTTTTCTATCAAAACAGAAGTTTTGGAAATTAGCACATCAGCTCATCAGGTTGGCACTGTACTTTGCAAGGGGCAATCTAGGAATGTTATTGGTTGAAAGGAAGCCTCAATAGAGAGGGATAAAGACTGGAGGATTCAAAATATAGCTTAAACACCTGGGATAAAATTCTCACATAGTAACACCCTCACACAAAACCATGGAATTCTCAGATCTTTTTCTTCAGTGATTTCGTTTCACAATGTTTCAGGTCAAAAAAAGACTAAATTCCCAAATCAAAACATCCAAAAGCAATTCCAGAAGCAATAAAGCCATGTTTAAAGTCCATGATAAACACAGATTAAGCTATGAGTTGCTTTCTTCCACAGCCAGCTTGAGCTGAGGGATATCAGGATGGACAGGACGGACACCCTCACCCAACACAGACCCTCCAGAGGCCTTTACTGGTGGAAAGAAAGTTATCTCTGATCCTCCCACCTGAAGAGCAGAAATTTTAGCAGGCTAAACAGCATTCTAAAGAGAAGAACTGAGTACCCAAAAAACTTGTGTGAGTTTTTCTATCTCTACATTTGTGCTCCACACAACCTCCCATCCAATCCCTTGTTTTGAGGTATGGGTTCTGGTTAGACTGTCACCAGTAGTGACATGTTCCTCTCAAAAGTCCTTGTGAGAAGTTGGCATTTTCTTCACACGAAAAATACTCTGTCAAAATTTCCTGCCAACCTCCGTGCTAAATCATTTAAAAAAACATTGTGGAAAGCTGCTGCTAGCCCATGAATGTGTATTAAGCAGTCAAGTGGTTATTAATGGTATTATTACAGCTGCTGGTATTATGGGAAGATTATGTTATTAATTTTTCAGGAAAACAACATCTGCAGAAAATGCCTCTTTTGTGATCAGCTAGGAAAAATTTTCCACAGGTCTTAAAAATGGCATACAACCATTTGCACTGCCTAACCTCATCTCTTTAAAGGCAATATAATGTAATTGCCTCATTGCCCAGTTCTGTAATGAATCAGGAATAAAATAGTTCAAAGGGAAAGGATTGATGGTGGATGTTCAAAATTTCTGTCTCTGTATGTATCACTCAAATTTAGAATATCCCTCCTCATCTATTCACCCATCTTACAGGAATTCATCTGCTGTCAGTCTACCCCATGCAGAGAATACTTTCAAAGATTCTGATCCAAAACTTGCTGAAACCCATGGAAAAACTAGTTTTATGGAACTTTAGGGAGCTTTTGACCAAGCCTAGAAGTGACAATCTGAAAGTTTTATTTACAACAGCAAAAAGTGCAAGGAAGTTCCCTGTAAACATTCTTTTCTTTCTGTGCTCCTGCATAAAGGAATCTGATCAAGTACCCATGCTGATGCTTATTTCTTTCTCTTAACACAACCTTGTATTTCTTCTAATGTATCTGATTTTATCATTTGGCCTCATATCTCTTCACTTTATTCTCTTGTTTTAAGATATGCTTTCAACAACCACAGTTCATTCAGTGGCTGTGACTCGGTAAAGAGTATTGCACCTTAACTGATTTAAAATTTCTCCAATGTGTCATTGCTTCTCAGCTGGTCTCTTACAAGACTGACCACTATAGCCTCTGTCACATGCATGGATTTGGGAATGGAGTGCTGTTGCCTGATCCTCACTTTACACATTGACCTCTATTAGCAATTCAACACCAATGAATTGTGGTTACTCTTGACTATTACACCAATTCAGATTTCTCTGGATTCTCTCCAAGATTGAAATTCATAAACTTAGTTAATGCTTTACTAAAGTTATATACGTTATTTGAGGACATCTCAAATCTGTAAGAGGAATTGCCTTTTACAAATATCATCTAATTCGCATTTTGTACAATGAAAATCAACTGGAGGAGCATGTTGCTGATGAAGGATCCTTCCTTAATTGGATTGATAGCACTTTTCTATTTAAAAAGTGAGGTGTAAATATAAATACATACTTGTGAAAAAATGGCATAATAGAGAAGCAAGACCCACAGGCATATTCACAGTTCTGTCATCAAAGCAAGTATATTTGATATTGTACTTATACAATGATCTGCAGCCATCCATAGAAGCAATGATGAGAAAAATAAACACCGAAAATTGTCTTCCCAAAGTTGGCACCACACATGCAATGCAAACCATGAGGGGGATGTGAGCAAGTGACACTGATTCCAGATATTGCAGCAGAGAAGTGATTAACTCCACCATAATTACAATAATAATAATGTTCTTTTAATGCATCTTTCGGGGGTGTAATTATAACTAATATTACTAAAGTGCCAGCTGAGACCTCTCATTGCTGGTTCCATGTGCTGTGTGCTATAGACACAATAAAAGTGAGCTACTTCATACAAGATCTGGATACAAGTCATCCCTTGCCTGCCTGTGTTTCTGTTTGTGTGGGAAAGGCACATGCTAAATAAGGACTGTCATGAACTTTAACTAGTTCCAGAATCTGGAAACTAAGAGATCAAGGTTGTGCTGCAGAGCACATTTGCACTGCTGCAGAATAAAAGGGTTTTGGCTTTTTCCCAGCTCCTTTTTTAATCTTTTACAAAGACTAAGATGTTAGTTTTCCTTTTTCTATCAAAGCAGTTGTATGCTAATGTTCATTTTTTCTCAGGCTTGCAGAGAAACACTATGAGATTAAAACCTAAATGCTTTCATATGTAAAAAAAAAAAAGAGAAAAAAAAAAAAAAAAGAAGAAGAAAAAAATTATCCAAGGGTCCAGTTAGTCAGCCAACAAATCCAGCTGGGGTTCCTCCTCTGTATAAATGCTTCCAGTCCTACTGAAGGTAATAGCAACTCTTCTGTGCCAGCTGGAGATCCAGCCCATGAGGACATAAAGCAAACAGGGTAAAAAATCCCATCAAACTAAACATAATACATGTAATTTAGGCTACCTCCAAGGGTTCCTAAACTAATAAAATCTGAATTGAGAGTAAGGACATAATTAGCTATATTTGTGTCATATTTAATTTTCTCAATAATACGACTAATTGGCCCCCTTTCTATCTGTTTTCATTGTTTTCAGGCTTGACTCTGGCTTGTTCATATGCCAGGGGTTGGATGGCATTGCTGTTCTCTGGCATTAACCTCTGCAGGAAAGAAATACTTCTGCATTTACACCAGGGTGACACAGAACACAAGGATGGATTCATTGTTCCTTGCTGACCTGCTTGTACACTCACTGTAGCCATTGGAAAATTAAATATTAGGCTACCACACTATTTAAATTTTTGCTTGCTTTTAAGTATTCTGAGGTAAGATTTACTTACTTTTCTGTTCCCATAAGTTTTTCAGTACATGACTATAGTGAAATAGTAACAACTGTTAAAGCTACCTGTCTGAAAAACAGGAAATTTCTTTTCTGTGTTAAGATCATATTGCTGCCTTGAATTCACCAGGCTCTTTCCTCCTCCCCTATTTTATAGTGTGTGTAAAATCCATACTGTATTTGAAAATTTGCCCTGCTGCTGGTTTGCATTCCAGCATTCTGACAATAATGAAGAAATTATTTATAAATTTAGTCAGCATCCTTGTTACAAGTTAGATTGCTAGATTGCTTGGTAGACATTCATTTTGAATGTGAACTATATAGGATTTTACTATATTTGATTTCACCTAATATATATCATGCAGAAGAAACATAATATCCTCTCATGAAACTAGCTTAAAGATTGAAATATTATGCTGCATTATGTAGTATGGGTATAATACAGTTAATTAAAGGGAAAGGTTCGGACTAAATGAAATATGAACTCATTGAGACCTAAAATTTTATATATACAGAGCCTGATTCTGATTTACATGATCTGATGTAAAATGTGAGTCACACGAAAACCAATCAAGCCACACCTCTACAACAAGCAGAACTGATAGGATTACTGTTTTCATTGTCTTGAAATGAAAAGAAGGGCTGTAATCAAAACCAAAGGAAGAAATACGGATTGCTGAAATTAAATTACTTCTGCGCTTTATTCCCTTTGTGTAACTGCCATTGGATGTTGTTTCCAGTTCTGGTGCCCATGCTTGAGGATTTCCATGAGAGAGAAAAGAGATGGAGAATATGATGTATAAGATTGTATTGAATCCATCTCCAGATTTATCATGTGTGTCATTAGACACCTAATACAGCATCTCCAGTTTGGAATGGAGTATTGCAGAGCCCTTCTGCAGTTACTACTGGTCTTTCAGTGGAAGGAAAGAGTTATGTCCAGAGGGCAACAGTGTCAACCTAAAAGATTAATTATTCTGTGGAGGTTCTTTCCTGCCTTTGGTGAGTATAGAGAGAAGGATATATAACTAGAAATTTATCTGGGACCAGTATCTGTAAAAAAACACGACAATTAAAACACCACAATATTTTAGAAATATAAAATATTTCTAAAAACACCACAATATTTTAGAAAACAAAAAAAATATAAAGACGTCAAATTGCGTGGGCACTAATGTTACAAAAATGAATAGTTGGAACTGTAATTAGAAAAAATTAAAATCAGTAATTCAGCAATGGTAATTAACTGTTGTAGTAACCTGGACTTTTTTATCAAGTGTTTTAATTCTGTGACTATTAGATCAGAAACAGAAATGAACTCAGAATGAATGTAATCCTATATCCCATAAGTTTGATTAAACAGCTTTATAACTGACTGCCACCAAGTTCTTCCCCTTCCTTCCAAGTAATTAAAAGTTAAAATTAAAAATATAAAAATATAATTAAAATAAGAAGAAAATGAAATGAAATAGACCTGTTCTGTACTTCTTTCATGACGTAAAACCATGCTGGAACCAGATGGGACCTAAGCATTCTTTTGAGCCAGCAACAAACTGTGTATTTATGTGTTCCTAACACTTCTAATGTCTGTGTTATCTGAATGCTAGATCCTCTTAACATGTTCTAGAGGGTAAAACCGTGCAGAATTTTGAACACGGACAGCAGACATAGAAACAGCAATAATTCCTATGTTAACTCCTATTTTTTACAGGTGAAGCAGATTTCTGCTCTGCCTCTTCGTGCTGTGCTGAACACTCTGCACAAAGCCTTGGGGGCTGCAGCTCTCCAGGTGGATGTTCCCAGAGCGTGGAGCAGACCTGGCCTATGGAACCCAAACCACATCATGGCTTTGGGCTCCTGAGCCTGTCCTGGGAGTGGGGCCCAGGGCACTGCTGCTCCCTGCCTGCACTTGGGATCCCCTGGAATCACCCCACAGCACAAACCATGCCAAGGACAATGCAGAGCTCACCCAAGAAAGGGAACCACAAGAGCCTTCATGCAGCCGTATACATCCCACACTCATCTGTTGAGAAAGTGCATGCAAGCCTTAGACTTCCCAAAAAGAGCCATTTTCATGAAGTTGTACCACCATTTTAGAAAGGAAGATAAAAAGGAAAAAACCAGAGGAAAAAAACACTGACTTTAAAATGGATCATGCATATCACTAGAAGAGTGTAGAGTTCACAGAAATCCATTATTTCTCATAGGCCTTTCAGTGTCACTAACAAATCCAGCCTGGATGTTGGTCTTTTATGTGACTGAGTCAATATTCACTCTAACCTTCTCTGCTTTCAAACTTGGAATATAATTTAGCGATCCTCTCTGGTTTATTTATTTTTTTTTAAATTTTTTTTGCAAAGTTTTCCAGCTTTATGTAACATTAAAAAATTACTTTCTGAAACATCTCAATACTGATTTCCCTGCTTCTTCTACAACTCTGGTTAATTAAAGGTAAATTAAATCCAACCATTTCACCCAATTAGATTCACATTGCCCATTTTATTACATGTGTCTAGGTTGACAGCATAAAGAATTGCCTTCAATAGAAGAAAAGCAAATTATTCTCAATTTAAACTGCTGGGACAGCATTTTAATTCTTTAACACTTGATAAGCACTTAATAGAAAAGGACAAAATTACCTTAAAGAATCAAACCTTCTGTTTTTCAATCGACTTCAGTAACATGAAGCTTTTTAATTAAGCACACCAGAGCAGTTTATTGCTTTAGCTGGCTCTCTGTACCTTTGAGTCTTCTAAAGTATAAACCCTTTTATGTGGTAATAACATTCCATATAGGTTTTCAAACAGCATAAAGGTATTGCTTTAGCCCATTTATGCATGGGTCTCTACATCTGCTAAGTAATTGCTTTTTTCTTAAATGAAATATTAGAACACTAGAGCATGTTCTTTGTATGTATAGACACTGTGGATAGTGTATAATAAAATCATTCATGCTGCAATAATTAAAGCTGTGTCAGCATTTTCATTTCAAACTCCATTTTTCAGGTGTTTATAATTCAGCCATAAAAAATTGTCTTGGACTCTTTCCACTATATCTGAAGGCCAAGAATATATATCCATAAAGAAGTTTACAAGTTTTGAACACTTGTTTTGCAGGTGTAGATCTGAAAAACAGTTTTGATTTACAAATGAAGTTTGACAAGTAGCCACTGGCATTTTTAAACCCAAACAAATCCAAAACACTTGAGATTGTCAGGTTCATAAACCTGTGTTTTCTGTGAGATTGTATTAATTGGTGTAAATGGGTGTTGTCAACCCTCATCAGATTTGTGATTGGTCATGAAAATGCTGATAAATGCTAACAATAAGTAAATTTGTAGCCTACAAGACCTTAAATCTAGTAATGTGAAGTGTGATTGACATATTATTTTATGAATGCAAGTATATATAGATTTAAATTTTTATAAAGGTGCTAAATAAAAACGTTGTGCTGAATCCATGCATTATTGAAGCTGGTGTGTATTTTGGCAGAAGTTTCCCTCTGGAGACAGCAGTTATCTGGTTGTTTTCACAGATCCAATCCTGCATGGGCATCAGCTGTGTCTGCTCTCCCACAATACCCTGTAAATGTGCCTAAACTCAGTGTGAGGGGAGCCATGGCACTGATAACAGAGTAGCTCACTTGACACGTCATTAATTCTTTCTTCTGCTAAAAGGGCTGCCAAGTAAGGTCACCTGGAGAAATGGTGAGCCACAAGAAGTTCCATGAAACAACAAACAGGGTTTATTTAGCTTGGTATATCCCAGCCACCTCATACATGTACTCATCAGCCTGTGGAAATTTGGCTTGTGAGGAGGTGGAAGCACTGATCCATGGACCATCAAGCTTTGCTGGCATGCTGTGTTCCTCTGGATGCAAAAGGAGCCCTGACAGAGTTGTTCTCTGCAGTGCTGGCCATCTGCACAGCCTTCTCAAATCTCTATTTCATCAAAGAGAAATTAACACCAGCTCTATTAAATTAAGGGTGGGTCTTTTTCCCACTAAATAGTTGGAATTGAAATTGTCTGATACTTCTGTTCTATCTTATCCTTCTCCATCCACACCACAGTGCTGTATCACTTTTCAGCTGTGCATTAGCCAATGGAAGATTTGTTAGGGATGAGTCTGTCTCAGTGATCAAAACAAACCAGAACATGCTTTTCCCTACAGAGCAAAAAGCTCTGCAAACCATTGACTTCAGACCCCGTTCATATCCCTTCTGCTATTCATTGGCTTGGAGAGGCAGAAGTCTTCACATGGCAAGACCATGACACTAAAATATATTATTTTTAGTTTTGTTTTCATCTTGATTCATGTGAAATAATGTGAAGGCTGTGTTTCAGCTGCTTAAATGGCATTTTAATGCATGATGTCTGGGATCACAAGGTGAATGCTCCATTTTGTGTTAGGGCAGGTTGGACTAGGAAAAATTTTTGGAAGGATGGTGAAAGACTCATATGGGACAGAGATGGTATTGTTGGTGACATACTCTTCTGTAACTTATGTGTCCGTACAGAGAGCCTTTTTTCTTCAGAATCTTTTCTAGGAGAATAAGTCTGCCAGGCTCTGCCCTCCCACAGCCAAATACACGACCTCCTATTGAACAGGAATATACTCACACTTAAATCATAAATTAGTTCTTTAGGAATTTTATAAAGTAAGATTTAGAAAAACAAGGGGGGAGTTTCCCCTCACACTGTAATAGAATTGAAAAGAAAGTCCTTGTTTGTGTGGATGTATAGGGCCTATGATTTAAAAATCAACATTACTAAAAGTGTGTCATGTATCATTTCCGTAGAGGTAAGGGTGTATTTGCACTGTAAGAAAACCTACCCTGGTAAAAAAACTTCCAGTGGAAATCACATTACCTTGTACAATGCCTTTCATTTTATTCAATGTAATTTTTGAGGATAACACTAATATTATTATACAGGTATGACCCACATCTGTGACATGCACCATGTGAGTTTGCTGTGTGGATATTTCAAAGACTGGTTTACATTCATGGAGCTTTTAAAGTCCAGTACAACATCCTGGAAATGTAACAAACTAATTTTTAACCTCAGTCCTTCCTTTGTGCAGTACTGTTGGCCAATTTGTCCCAGTTTTACAGGTTTTTGAATTTCAAAGTTGTCAGAGTAACAAAACTCATAGCTGGTGTTACTCTAAAATCACTCAAAATAAAAATTGTGCCCTGCTGTAAAGTCCAAGGAAGAAACTGAGATAACAACTAAATTGAATTTAAAATTGTAAATACAAAATAAGATTTGGTAAAAAAAACACGAAATAATCTAGTCTAGTTGAATATTTTTTTCACTCTTAAATTTAAAGGAAAAAAAATAATGAAAAATAAATTATTCTGATTCATGGTTTCCTTACCACTGTTTTCTGAGGTTTTACACCAGAGTGCAAGCTACTGAATCAAACTCATAGTCATTGTGCATGGGATTTGTGCATATCATGGGGTTCATATATCTTTATCACCCTTTAAAGAACAGCAGTAAAAAACCCCAGAAAGCCTTTCCCATTAATCATTTCAAGTGAAGTCACATTTTTAGGAGAAGGAGAGAGGCATGTTGCTCTTAAAATGCACTCCTTTGCTGTTTGTTTTAATAACATTTGCACTCCAATGCCTCATAGGAGAAAAAGGGTAGTATGCAGCTTGTCTCTAGAAAGGCATGATTTTCTATTTCTTCCTGAAGTTTAACTTCCATTATTCCTGAATATTTTTACCTGCTGCCATCAGCATCTAAGCTCCTTTGAAGATCAACCTACCATTAATTATGAGAAAGACCACTTCACGAACTGGTACTAAAGTATCAGAATGATAAATTAGAATGACAGCATTATTTCATACAAGCACTTTATGTGAACATCTGCAAGCCTATATATTAGGAGCAAAATTATCAACAATCAACAAATCAACACCTCTTTACTCTGATACCAATGAGTTAAATAAACAAAAAGAACAGCTTTATGGTATTTTAAGGCTTTCATGTTGATATAGAGCAGCAAGACACAAAATATAACATCATCTGAATCTACTAGAAATTTTGAAAAGCATTTTTTTATAGTTAAGATGATTTAGTTTTAATATAGACATCAGCAAGAAATCTTATTGTATCCAGATTCCTAAAGTATTTGTTTATCTTTAAATCAGACCTACTTGGTATTAAACCTTATTTGAAAAGTATGTGTCAGACACTCACTACCATAAACCTAATTATCACTGGACTTAAGCTTTCTGGATCAAAGGCTTAGTTTCCATGGCAGTACCCAAAATGCCCTCTTAAGTAGCAGCTCATGCATCAAATCAGCATTGATATTTACTTAATGTAAGAAGAAAGAAAATCAAACTGTGTTCATCCCTACATAAATTCACAGAAACACCCAAGACTTTGGAAAGTAAAATTTGCAAGTTTGCAGTGCATTGGTGCAAATGATTGGTGAATTATTAACGTTAATAGCACTAGCAATGCTTGCTGACTCTACCTGCAGCACATTGGACTTAGCAGAAAAAGGATCTGAGCTAGCTTAGGATTGATGCTTTATAGGAAGAATAACAATACAGATGAAGAGAAACTTTCATCAGTGATTGCTTATGGAAAATATTTTAGATTTGTGGAACATACACTATTTGAGGTTTTCCTGTAACCCTAGCTAATGTCCTGGTAATCTTTTGATGCTCATCAGTAACACATTGTTATGCCTATAAGCACTTTTTCTACATCTTTTTCAGTTTAAGTCTCATTAAATCTTTAGCAGCCATGAGTAATAGTATCAAAGAAGATAAAACAGGATTCATTTTGTCATACAATACCTATAGCTTCCACTACACTAGCAAGTGGGAGTGAAATTAAAGCCTTCTGCTGAAATGTTGGTTATAGAAAGAAAAAAGATGTGGTTAATATTTCTGTCTGTAGTGGTTTAGTTAGTAAACAGTATGCTAAGATTATGTTTATTAACAAAATTTTCAAAATTACTACTGAATAATTAACAAATTCTTTATTACTATATAATGGAAGCATAGTGCCTAACTGATGTGTTAGGCACTATGCTTCCATTCTAAAGCTGAAGTATAACTGACAGGTTGCCATTGGGCTCTTTTTTGAACATGGAACTCGTATAACAAAAAATATCAAATGTCTTTGCCTAAACTAAGCCACCCAGGGTTGTATTCATCCCTTTAAACAAAAGGCCTAATAAAGAAAAAATTTAGGTCTGAACAATTAAATATATAACATTTGCTTTATGATCTGGATGGGCTTTTTTCAAATCCTTGCTCTTTTTTGAGTAAGAATAATAATGGCATAAACCCAAAACTATGTTAGTCATGAGTTGTAGCTGAGGTCAGGATTCAGCTTTATAATATAGAAATGCCATATTTTTTTCTTGTTGAAATTAATTTGGGCACTGAAGCCAAAAGAAGATGTCTTGAAAGATCCAAAATTCCATTTCAAAGTGTGGAGAAGCATAGGACATAACATTTCTTGTGATTATATGTGTGTATATATTAGTGCATATATCAGAAAGATGGTGAAAGAGGGAAAGTAGGTTAGATTGTTACTCTGCACACACTCAAAACTCATAATATGATAAACATGAAGAGGAGAAAGCACATGATGCCTGTTTAAAATATTTAAAAGTTGTTCTGTTGCAAAAATGCACTAGGAAGTAGTAAATGGTGGTGTAACTTAAATGCAAATGTGTATGTCTGAATTAAAAACTGGGTAAAGCACAATAGCTAACGCAGCATATGTGATCAAAATACATGATGCTTCTTTAGTTTTCTTGAATTAAATAAACCATCAAACTGGGATGAATTCGTCAGGTATGTGTATATAAATTGATACATAAGCTGGTAGCATCATCATCCTTTTTTCTTCCTAGCCCTAGAAGCCTTACAGAGCAATGGGTTGCCTTGAAAGCCAGTTATGAAATACCACTCAAAATTTGTTAGAATAGATGTGAATTTGACCCAAACTATCTGTCCCAAACTCTATCACCTTACTTGTACTAGGCTGTACCTTAACCTCACGTCTGTAGTGCCACGTCTAGGGCCATGATTTACATAGTAATATTATCTGTGCCTTGTTGCAAAGCTGTATTCGAGATCCATACATTCTGCAGCTGACTTAACGTTGGAGTTCTGGGTGCTGAGAATTTTAGACTTTTCCTCAATTTAAAGTAAGCAGAAATGTTTTGTGAACTCATTCTTGCACTTTGTAACTATGAAAGAAGGCACTGCTGACCATGACTTTTGAAGTCTAAAAGCCATTTTCCTCTGGGTTCAATTTAAGAGAGAGAAAACGCCTACTGATATTTATCAGTTATGCTATTTATTAGTTCTTTGTAAATTACTTTCTACTAATCACAGTCTGTCCCAGCCATTACAAGGCAGTTGTTGGAGCCAGAGAATAACTTCAGTACTCGAGCATAAGAGTTGGAACTCTTACAGTGTTCATGAGTAAGGGAGACAATGAAATTAGATTCTCTCCCTGTAGGGGGTAGACATTGACCACTGCCTGATGCCAGCAACTACAGGTCAAAATATTTCATCTGGAATGATTATTTTACTTTTCCAAACTCCCAACTTTTGCATTGCCATATTTAGAATCTTGGTGTTAACAGACTGGATGTTTTCAGCAGCAGATCAGGCTAATGGCTATCATGCGCAAAGGATAACTGAAGCAGCCCCAAGCCACGGCTAATTAAAAGAACCATATATAATTGTCTGTCCAAGAGCAGAGAGAATAACTCTTCTGCAGAAAGGAAGACTACTGAAAACATTTTATAGGCATAACTGTGCAGACTCATTTCTTCCACTTCCACTGTTGACAACAGCTTCCAACCTGAGTAATATTTCAGAATAAATTAAGTCTAAAGTGAGAAGTGTCATCTCATTGGGTCCCCCAGAAAATAAATTCAGAAATACTTGTGTGCATTCTTATAGTGTATCATCATCTGCTTGAGGTGCTGGCAAATCCCTTTTATAATGCATGTGTTTATTTCTCAGAGAGAACATTCTGTATATGCAACCAACAAATTCTTTTACATTTTACATTCCACCTGAAAGTCCATCATGGAAAGCTTGTTAATGTCCTTCAGGATATACAGTACAGTAGTAAACAGACTCCCAATAGCAAAGTAAATCTCTGGTAGGAGGCTCGAATAATATGTGCTTGCTAAGATCAAATCTTGACTTCAAGTTCAAGTGCAGTTTAACAGCGAATCCAAAGTTGTAAATGCAAAGTAAAGGCAATTTTAAGGCTGCTTTAAACCGAGCATGAAAGACTGAGTATTCAAAGTTGAGATTCTGTACATCTGGTTCTAATATGCCTCTTGCTTTTTAGACAAGCAACCTTCTTTTCTTTTTTTCAAGCTTTACTATCACTGTGCTTTATACAGTTTTTGAGTTTGGCAACATTCTCACTATGTTTGAATTAATGGTTTGGTAAAAAAAATAATGTGGCTTTCTTTTTCACACTAAATGACATCCCTTTATAATAACTAAAATTTCTTATTCTTGTTTCCTTCTTTCCCTCCTCATCCTCAAACCCCTTCCTCCCCCCCCACCCCAAAAAAAAAAAAAAAAAAAAAA
>JAYDZK010000056.1:8073360-8108268 GCA_034509185.1 Euphonia xanthogaster | reverse complement strand
AAGAACTAAAATTTCTTATTTTTTTTTCCTTCTTTCCCTCCTCATCCTCAAACCCCTCCCTCCCCCCCCCCCCCAAAAAAAAAGAAAAAAAGAGGAGGTTTGCAGTATTTCACTTTCTTAGTTTAAGCATTTTCATTTATTAATTTTTTAATAAAAGTGATCAGAAATCAGATATTGAACAGATGCATACTTCAATAGAAAGATCCAGTGTTACCAATACCATTTATAGATCAGTTTTAGATAAGAAAGTTGCTTCAGCCCAGCTGTATGGGCTGAGTAATCAGGCTGAAGTGGCAGGACAAGGGCACAGTGTAAAATGAAACAGGAAGATATACACAAGGGATCTTCATGCAAACATTATTCTGCTTCATTTCTGCACCAGCCTTTGGAGGATTCCCTCAAAAGTAAACACAGTTAATTAATTCCCAAGTAAAAGAAGTAAATACAAATTTTCCACTTACTGTGTGCTGTGCTTTGTCCGTGCACTGAAGAGAAGAAGCAGTTCTGCAGTGCTCACCTAGATCCAGGTTGCTTTCTAAATTAGTCATACATGTGAGCTGGAGGAAGCACATTGACTTTTTAACTGTGCAAAGAGCAACCCATCTCTGTGCTGCCAGACAACCCTTCAGGACACGGGGCTGAACTTCAGCACAAGAGCGCGGCATCTATTACGCTTGAGGCTCTACCATTTCACCTACACCTGGGTGGATCTATCAAGCTTCATCTCTATTAGGGCGGTTTGACTATGTGGTTGAAAGAAAAAAAAAATAAAAAGAGAGAGGGGGAGAGAGGGAGAGAGAGAGAGAGAGCAAGAGAAAAAAGGCTTGCCGTTGTCACACTTGTTTCCTATTAAAGAGCCTTACGGTGGATTGAGTAATTGTGTACGAAGGTAATCTGGCTGGCAGATGTGTGCAGCCCCAGTGGAGCACTCGATCTGAGGCAGATGGGTTGTACCAGGGCGCAAACAACATTGGAGAAAGAGAGGCGTGATTAAAACAGCAGGCCGCCGCTTTACAGCGCTTGGAAGTGGGGATAGCGTGAAAGCTCCCAGGAACTACAACTCCCCAAAATGGGAACTGCACAGGCACAAGCAAACTGCAATAAAACAAACCTGATAAAGCCCAGAGGATGATCAAATTGACCGAGTTATGCAACAATACTGAAACCATCACGATTATTAATGAACCTCTCTCCCCTCCTCCTCATAGGCACTTACATTAGAAATAGTCAGTCACAAAAAGCATGAACATGGGTTTATTCAAAACAGAATCCTGGGCTACCGTACAATCTGAAGCATCTTTTGGAAATGGATTAGAGTTACTTTGAGGGCTTTACATTGTCTCTCATGTCTGGTTCAGTTTAAAAGAAAAAGAGAAGCTGAACAGTGGGAGTGAATCTGCCGTTAGCAGTTATTTCTGAGAATGGTTGAAGCAGATTGTCAGAGAAGTGAACAAGGAAACCTTATTACAAACTTCTGTCTGACATGCATAGGGCCAAAATCAGCCTAACCGCACCAGTACATGTCAGGGGTGATTTTGTCATGTGACTTCTCCCAAGTTATTGAAACTTGGCCACAGCAGATGGTTGGAGAATCCCTGTTATCACAACAATGTTTGTAATAGTACACGTTACACTCCTACGCAGACAGGAGAGAAGGGCTACTTGTGCAGTGCTGAAATGATCCCAAGTGCAGGGCTCCCATGTGTGAGCTCATGTGTGCACTGGCTGTCTGCTTTGAGGTTTAAGTAGAACTTAAATAATGCTTACCCGTTCTTTGCTGGACTTCTACTCAGAAATGATGAGCCTGATACAGTTCTCTTGGTGAATCTTGACTTCATTTTTTCCACTTCCATCCCACAGTGCAGATGCCTGTATTTGAGCTGATGATCACCCTGGGATGCCTTCACGGTCAAAGGTGAGAAACAGGCACTGCAAGAAGGCAACAAGTCTGAGCCTATGGAGGTATCTAAAAGATCTGCAATCTAAAAGAGGTTGAGCAAATTGCATCTTGTTCCTGGTGATGATTGTGGCATCTCCTTTTGAGTTAACTAAGGTAAATCCACCTCTCCCTACACCTGATCCACAACTGGTTTAAATCAGCATTGATCAATATAGTTACAATGTCTTATAAGAACTGAGATTATCCTCATGCAGCCCAAAACAATGCTGCTACAGTGTTCTAGGATACCAGTGTTGGATACTACAGTACTTATTTATTCTGTATAGGGAGTGCTGGTCCCTAATATCTACCAGCTGTTTGATCAGGACCTTTAGACAAGAGTGGTTTATATACAAAATCCTAAGGATATTTCCCATCTAAGCTCTTGTTATTAATTTTTCAATAAGGGCCATTCATATCCAGGTAACTGAAACAGCAAAGGAAACATAAAAAATGGACAAATATTTTTCCTTTCATAGCAGTTTCTTTTTTTTTTTTCCACCCTGTGGAATTGTTTCACAAGTGTGCATTTTTCACTGCTCCCTCAGTATAAGAAGGTAGATTGTTGGCATGCTCTTTTCTTATAATAAAATTTCTCAGGCACACAAAAGAAATTAAGCAAGATTTAGGGATTAATGAGCCTTAAAACACATGTATGAAAGAGACTTTCCCGTACCTAAAGTTAGAAGACATCTACATCTAAAGTTCATCAAAAATTTTCAGATCTGAGTCTGGCAGTAGCAGAATGCCCCAGGCCTCATGACACTGAACAGTTTGCAGACCTTTTCATGCCTACACTTTTGGGATTCTTGGAAAGTGAAGGGTTTATCTTCAGTCTTGAAACATTTTCTTAAAATTCTGGCAGAGTAGCCTTATAGGAAATGGACTTCCAATTTCCAAGGCAGCAAAACCAATTCTAATTCACCACCCTACTGTACAGTTAATAGCAAGAAGCTATCTGCAATTAGATGCTTTTAATGCCTGCACTTTGGGTGAGATAGGAAAGGATTACCTGTCTCAGATTTAGCATTGGAAAGCTACACTCTTTAGCTTGGTAACAGACACTCACCTGAGGCAAAAGTGATGGAAAATCTAAGTTTTTCTATTTACCAAAAACTGTTTAATCAAAGACAGTTTGGCGAAAGATACATTGACCGTCTGCTACAGGATGGATTTAATCCCTTCAGGAGGAGAAAGCACAGGACCAAGTATAAGGATATTTATATTTCAGAAGAGGGTTTCAACAGAAATATTTTAGAGTGAAAGGCATCTATCTCTGTTACAGGCATCATTTTTGCCTTTTTCCTGCCTTTTCTGACCTCCTGAAGTGAAATAAGCAGACATAGACTTCCATCTAAAAGATGGAAGAAACAATCTGACAAATGAGGCATCTCAGATACACAGAAGGAAGTGTTCAACAATGATCTCTTCTTCTGTTTCCTGTGGCATCTCATGTTCCTGGGTCCTTGGGAGCCATGGAAAGGGATATAGCTCTACTAAGGTTCCTCAGTAGTCAGTGAAATTAGATGTGCCTATGAGTGGCAGCAGACTGGCGGAAACAGACTGGGGACAATAACAGTGTTTAGCTCTAGTAATGTCTATGCTCTTAGCCTCAAAATTATACTGTGTTTATTTTCTGTGCTAATTCTGTACTGAGGTAACTGACTTGTGTAAGGTACAGGCAAAAACTACAGGGGTCTGTGCCTTCCCTGTGCTCCTCATCCAACTGTTGGGAGATACGGGTAGATAGCACTCTGCTGCCTTGGGAAGCCACTGGCATATCTTGGGTCTCTCTCGTGTATTTATGCAGAAAATACTGCAGCTATTACTGAAGAACTGTTGTGGAGTTCTAGTTTGTACTTTACACTTTAAATAAGAATTTTTCTGGACAATCTGTCTTTTGCTATGTAATTTCTGGCATGTAGTTTTCCTCAGCTTCTGAGAAGAGAACCTTCCAGAACAGTGGGGTCTACTTTTCTCCCATTTACAACTCACTGACTTCAGGGTAAGTCCCTTTCTGACATCTCCAAGAGTATTTGGATGGTCCTGTTGTCTATGAAACTGTTACATGACCACCCACTATTAAACAGATGTTCCCTGGCTCAAAATATAAATACAGTCTGGAGTGTGAAGCTGGCTGTGATTTATTTAGGTAACGGTGACCTTGTATGGAAATATTCTCACTTTTTTTCTTTTTGGCAAAAAAGGCTTTGATTTTCCCATTTTGATTTTCTCCTGGGCTAGAAAAGGGCTTTTCCTTCACATGTAATTATACTGAGATTTACCTGAATTACAGGATGTAGAAAATACCTTTTTCATTAAAATGTAGCAGAATAAAAAAGAAAGAAAAAAAAAGAACAGAATACTTTTAGAAACTGGGTCCATATACTCCCTTTAGTGAAACACTACAGGTTACAGCTGCCTCACTGCAAACTAAAAGATTCAAGTGCCTTTTTTTAAAAAAAAGAAACAACCTAGTTTTCAGTCAATATTTCCCATAAGATATCTCTGATTTCTATCTGAAATTCTCAAGAAATTGTAAGAACTGGCCCATTGGACATTTGTATTTTAGGGGAGACTGATTCTCTGGCAGCAGAATCATGGCAAAATGTGGCTCTGATGGGAAGGCAAGAGGAGATGAGGTGGCAAGTAGAAGAGTCCCAGTGAGTTGGTTGTGTAAGGATGGACTTCACCTTGAGCAACTGTCAGACTGTGGGTTTCACTGACACCTCCTCTGTGGCAAGAGAAGCCTGGTCTTTTTATTGGGCATGGGTAGAAAAGCTCACAGAAGCTATACAACTCTTAACTCTTACACAACTTGAAGCTACACGCTCTGAGTGGGGCCAGCCTTCTAGGGTGGGTGATGACTCCCTGAAAGCAGCAGTGGAGAAGCCTGTGTGACACGTCTCTTCCACATCTGTGTGTTTGGTCAAGCTCCATCCAGCAGTCCCAGAATTTCAGGTTACACACTGAGTGAGTGCATCTGTGTCCAGCAAAGCTGTGGGTTTTTTTCAGAAGTGAAGAACTCATGGGGAGAAGGATGCAGAAAATTGTAATGGAGGGAAAATGTAATGCTGGGGGGCAAACTTCAACACTGCCAGAACAATTCATCCTACCTCCTGCCTGCTCCTAGGCTGCCTGTGACACAATAACCTGCCTTTGAGGATCCCATACAGCCCACACACTACTACAAACTGCCTCTGACTTGGGCCAGAAGATTTAACTGCCCTCAAATTGGATTTTGAGCCTGGATAATGAGTTGTGTGAGCTGGATGTAACTGAAGGGGGGAGGACAGTGCCCATGCTGCTGAAGGAAAAGTTCAAGGCCAGGGCTGGGCCTTGGGGACAGCAGTCTCACCTTCTGTTAGTTACTTAAGTTTCCCAAGGCAATGTTTTAGAAAACCTGTCCCCCTGATAAAACTGTTCATTTAACTCCCTTTATGTAAACTTATTGTTTTTAAATGAGGAACTACTTCTTTTTCTGAACAGCCAGACAGGGCAATTTATTTTCCCAGATTTCTGGGTGAGGGCCTGAGATGATGTCATATAAAAATTTTAGCAAGAATCCCTAGAAATCAAACCCAGGCACACTCTATTGTAAGATTGTTCCTGGAAAAAATATCACAATTTTGTAGCTAGTTAAATAGCATAGGAGACATAAAGCACACTAGAACTCAAGATCTTTTTTGTGGTTACAAAATGTGCATATTCCCTATTGATGTACCATGTGTAGCAGGGATTGTATAACCCTGGTCAAATGTGGCAGGAGGTGGTGCAGGGGAGAAGATGCACAGACATCATGTAACCACACAGCGTGGTCTGGGACCATGCCCACACCAGTGAGTGAAATTGGGATTGTCACCTCTAAAAACTGTTACTTCAGACATGGATGAACATCAAATGTAGAGATCACTCAGGTCAGGGGTCTAGGACATGCAGAGGAAAACCAGATGGTTTAAATGGTCTGAGAGCTAATAGAACAAAACTAACCAGTTGGTGTAAATATAGGTTTGAAACTAGCCAGATGAGCTGGGAATTACTGAGTGTTCTTGGGGGAGGAGAAAAGGGGGAGGAAGAATGGTAATTAAAGACTTGCCCTGTTAGGAGAACAGTTTGCCTCTGAGAGGTATAACAGACCATGTTCTGCAGCTGTGATTTTGCCCAAATGTTGGCCAATCTGATATTTTGGCTGTTCTGAACCTGGAGGTGTCTTTGCTCCTTGTACTGAATGGGACTGAAGGGAGGAACTGTAGGCTGCAGGCAGTGGGGAACATCATCCCACCAAGCCTCAATTTTTTGTTCTTTTTTACTGCTGCAAAAAATATATTAATTTCTTGAGAGCTTTCTCAAATACCACATGAATATTGCCCAAACCAGGGACTTTGTATTATTTCATCAGTAGCTTCTCTACAGGATTGACAATGACAGCAATTAGAGAAGTTGGTCCATTTCTGTGCTAATGCCTTTAAACAGTAAATGTTACATTATAGGACTTTCTAACATGTACTCATGCTGTGCCCACTTAGAGCAACCGATTTTGTTTTGTAGTGAATTTATGGTTGCACAAAGTTGTTTTTTTTTTTTCTTTCAGCTATATTAAAGGGAGAAGGAAAGAATGTTAACAGGGAGAACATGTTCATAAGTTTTTACTACTGTCTCCTAGTGGAGGTGCTTAGGGAATTACATCATGGTGAGTCGTTCCAGCAAGAGCGTAGACGTGTCTTCCAGGTTGTTTTTTCAGCAATTACCTGTGGTTACCAGTAGGTAATAAATATTTCTGTAGTGACTTATTGCTGGGCTTCTTAGCAGTGCTGATAAATGTCACTTGCTCAGTTCTTGCCACAAACCAGTTGCATCAAAAAACCAAAAGCTCAGCTTTCAGAGTGAAAACGTATATAAAACATGCTAGTATGTTTTAGGATTCATGCATCTAATCCTCCCACTTCTCCTCCTTCAGTAGCCCCTGTTAAATATATTTCTTTTCTGTGAAAGTGGCTGAAATCCAGACTAATAGGATGGGTCTAGTCTGCATAGAGGAGCAGAGCCTTTTCTCTCAGTCCAAACTTCTGCATACCACTTTCTATCTCCACCATGAACTTGCAGAAATAATTCTGCAGACAGAATGCTTCAGACCACCCCTGCAGTCTTAGCCCTGTATTTTTTTTCTAATATGACTTCTGAACTGGACAAGCAGTGGGAGTTGGTGTTCTTTTGGGGTGATCTTGGGTAACTTGCTTTATTTTATTACTCCTTAGTCTCACCATCTGTCAAAAGGCAATGATACTGTCCTCCAGGAAGGTGGTTAGAGATTTATAGATGGCAAATTCAGGACAAGAAGTAGTTTTTATAATTACATTACAAGGTGGGACTTCCACAAGCTCAGTAAATGTCACAAAATGCATACTTCAATAGGGCTTTACATATTTTTCAACAGTAATGCACTTTCTGTAATTCTTGAAGGACAAAAATCTTCAAGGGGAGAGCAAAATTAGTGGCCAGTTTCTAACTATTTTAAATTAACATAGCTCTACTAGCTAAGAATTGGGATTTTCTCCGTTTTACTATATATAGGAATTCTCTGTCTCTTTGAAGATCCATTTCTTTGATGTTATCAGGGGGAAATTCTTTTGGTCCTTTAAGTAATAATATTGGTATCTCTGTAAATAAAACCATAATGTATAATTCTTCCTTAACCCTACTTAAAAACTTTGCACATGTGAACTACTGAAGTTTATGGAACAAGAAACTTTGATTAAGACACTTGGGCCTATTTGCATGTAACTGTTATAAAAAGAAACAAATCTTGAGGCCTTTTTGCACAGGAAATTTCAAGTGGAAGCGGAAGCTGTTTCTCATTGTTCAAATTCTCATTCTACAATAATTTCACATTTCAGAGTGGCATGTTACATGTGTCATTTAATTTATGTCGTGGAACCCTACAAGGCAAATGCAACCTATTTAGTAAGTCCAGATTTTGCTATGACCACAACTTGAAAGCACAGGAAGTTCAGTTTCTTTAACATAACATTTGCCCCTCTCTTCCCATTCATAATTTAGTGGTGTGTTACTGCCTGGGTTCCCATAGAGGTTTCTCATTTTGACCTTTTTTTCTTGCAGCTTCTACAAAATTATTTTCTGCTTTTCCACTGACCAACACTCTTTCAACATCCCACGCTCTGCCCTCCCATTTTGACTTTTTCCTGGTTGGGGGTAGCAAAGAAAATAAATCCTTTCCTGTTGAGAGCTGCCAGATCTTATTTTGGAACCAAAATGAAAAACTTAGGGGTTGGAATTTACTCCAAATTCAGCTCAGGTTCCAAGAGGAATTGGTTGTTTGACTGAATGGGCTCAGATTCATCTCAGCTCTGCTCAGCTCTTACCACAGCCTTTTGATTATTTTTTCTGAGTATCTCTGGACTATGCTCATTTTTAAGATCTCTTACATTGTTATCATTATATGATATCATTCAGGTTTTAAATTCAAGCTCCAATTCCTACTCATTTACTCACCCCTTCTCCTTGTCCTTATGTCCCAGGCATAATTTTGTCTCTGTTTTATGGTCCCGTTTTTCCTTGTTCTCAGTCAAGGTTTAATTCTTCAATTTCTTGCTCACTGATATCTTGCTCCATCTTCCTCTCTCTTCTGAATTCTTTTAACACACATAATGTTTTTCTTGAACCTAGAGCTGAAACCTCTACCTTTGGAGCTAAAAGAACCTCAAGTGATCAGCCATAAGATTTGTCGGCTCTGCAGCTATGACTTTCCATATGTAGTTTTATACATGCTGTTTTAAAGTCTTCAGAATTAAGACACAGGAAAAAAATATCTCTGTGGATCACTACCATTGAGCAAAACCACTGAAGAATATGCCAAAGCACATTAAAATATTGAAGATTTGTTCTTAACCCTCATGAAAATGACAGTTATGAAGATTATTTTATTTTCCTGAAGAAAGTTTTCAGCTTTTTTCTTACTTATTTTCAGGTTTTTAAAAACTATTTTCCCTATTTCTTCTTTCTTTTTTTTTTTAAATAAAAAATTAAAGGTTAATGTAAGCCTGATAAAAAATCACATGCCAAAACGCAGAATGTTTATGGGGGAAATAAGGCTGGTTCACTCAAAAATTAAATTATTGTGTCTTTCACAAGTTTTTCTTTTCATCTCTGCAACTTTTTCACATGGGTTCTACTTTAAGTCTTCATGATAGTTCATGACAGTATCAGTCTGCCTAAAGTGAAGCTTTTTGTTTCAGAATAGCATGTATCTTTTCCACACAAATAAAGATGCCATTACTATGTTTATTTGTTTACATTTGCCTTTACCATCTTGCTCACCCTTGCTGCTTTTTCTTACACTTTCCTTAATTTAGTTGATATCTTCATTGCGGGAGAAGATGGGACATTCCAAGCTCAAGAACATCAGAGACTTGAAAACCTCCGATGCTCCTCTCTGTTCTTTCCTGAAAGTTGTTTCTATTCCGTCTCCTTTTCAATTGCTTCTAAGCAAGATTCAAACACCTTCACACTTTTTTTCTGACTGACATAAGAGCTAGCTCAGACCCCCTTGTGGCAATACATGTGTAGCCAAGAGGGACATATCCTCTTTTCATTACTTCACACTTCTAAACACTAAATTTGGTCACAGTTCAAATCAATGCCCAGTCATTGTAGTTACATCCTTTTGTAAAACCAAAATGGTTTACTCACCCTACTCAGCCTTTTCCCTCCTACTACCCTACCAAAGAAGTACATCCATGAAATGGATTCAGCAGGCACATTTAGCCATGCTTCTTTCTTTTAAAGCTCTTCACAGAAAAAGCTTAGTTTTCAGAGGGTCCCAAATAAATAAAATATGATTTTCCAGGGAATGTATTAACCTTATCTTTCAGTGAAATACTTCTAAATCTTTCACATATTAGAACACAGAGCATGATTCCAGAGAAATAAGAAAATACAAGGGAGAAAACAGCCAGCTAATTATACCTTCTTTCATTCAAATAGTTTGTCTTGAAGACTAGCCTTGTTTCAAACTCACCTGGTAAATCTAAGCAAGACGTCAAGTTTTCCTCCACAGAGGGGAGAAAAGGCATGGGCTATAAAGTGATGCTCCTCACACATCTAGAATACCTATTTTATAAGGAATTAATAATCCCCTGAGAAGCTTAGTGCTTTCTTCTGACTGTAGAATGAGGAAGCCTCAGAAGTCAATATATTCCCTGTCCCTTCTTCAGTGTTCCTACCCTGCCTGCCCAGAGCACTGAATTCATAGGCATAAATGCATAGTTTCATGGTCTCTAAACCTACTTCAGGCAAAACACACTGAAAATTACACTGTAATTATCCATCTCTGGACTATCCAGACATCAGCTCCAGGTTGGTTGCATTCCTGTTTTGGGCTATCAATGCACCTGTCCTCTGTTCTTGCAAGCAAGTTGTGAAGATGCACAGCAGCTGCCATCAATGTCTTTACTGCCATCAGCTCAGCCAAGGATCTGTTTTATATTTTAATGGAGCCAAAAAGTTCAAAGAGATAAGAGCAAACATTGTATTCACTCATCCTTGGGTACCCCATGCTCTCTTCCCTTCTTCCTGCTCCCTCAGAAGCTCTCATGCACTTATTACTTCAGTGTCCAAACAAATTGGAACCTCCTGCTTCAGCGAGTGTCTTGGCAAATTTCACTATTCCTGGAGCTCATTCAGGATTTTTCTGGCTTTGTCTGTAACAGAATGGCATCCAGACACACTTCACCTCCCAAACCAGCTTTTTTACATATTTTCGAAAGCGAAGGCAGCATTTAGGAAACTGTGACTAGGCATAAATGCATAGTGCAAAGGCATGCTCATTTCTCCAATGGGATTGATTTAAGGCTTAATGTACTCAGAGGAAGGATCCCCACAGACATCAAGGGGTTTGCATTAGACCTATTACTGGCATTCCTTTCAGAATACTGATCCAGGAACGTGGAGGTTATTCTAAAATAATGCCATGATTCTTACTGTAAATTCATATAGCTTGTATTTTCTGAAAAAATAAAAAAAAAGAAAAAAAAAAGAAAAAAAAAAAGAATACTTTCAGGATGGTTTACTTTGAAGTTGGATGAAGGCCAATAGCTACAAAATTGTAGCTATTGGCCTTCATATATGTGTTATGCTGAGCAATGGAGTAGCTCTGATCAGTAACCCAGATATCTCCCCTGATTGCTTAAGATCAAATCTTGATAAAAAACAAGGTTGCTTCTGCTCAGCTCTGATGTGGTTTCAGATGGAAGTTAAAGAACTCAGCACATTTTTAATTTTATTTAAGGGATAAAAGAAAGAAATAAAACCCAGGACAACTGATTCTCCCCAGGATAATCCGGGACAAAATCATTCTTTCCAGAAAAATAGGATTTATTTTCCAAAGTTGTGGTTTAATCCATTTTTGTTTTTCACCATAGCTGTATCATGTTCACCCACCAAGATCTAACATTACTGGCACTAAACAGTGTTCTTTATAAAGCCTGTGGGACATGCTATGTACAAATGCCAGTCAGTCATATAAAAACTTCTGTGACAGCCATACTCTGCTTAACCAACTTCCCAGAGTAGCCTAATAGCTGAGTGAGGTGCAAATGTGTGCATGGAGCTCAGATTAAATTGTTGATGGACAGTGGTGAAAGACAAGAGTGATCAAATGAGGCTCTCTACTATCCCAGTGATTTTACCCTTTTAATTCTTGCCTCTGAGCTCTGGTTGTCTCGAATATTCTTCTTTATATGGTTGCTGGTGGCTGATGCTCTTCCATTTTTATTGTTATTGCTGTTGCTATTGTTATTATTCTTACTGGTCTAGGAGTTGCTGGCACTATTTTGTAGATGATAGACTTAGAAATGTTTCTAATACTGTTATATGAAAATCAGAACAAGTTCTAAATCCTCAAGGATGTTTTGAAACTGAGGGTGGATCCAGTCTTCCACTTTGTGACTTCCATCTGACATTTAGGGCAAATTTATTTTGCAATCAGAATAGATGCAGCTTTAATTTGGCTCTCTCCTATACTGATAGGTGTTAGAGAGCAGTAAATAGATATCAGTGCTGTTGAGACTGTAGTGGGCACCATCCTGGTGAGAACAGTTTGGGAAAGTTCCCCCTAGTACCCCAGCCTTTCTGAACATGGAAGATGATTCAACTCATGTGATATGGTTGTGAGAACAGTTTGGATTTATTTTACTGGTAAGGCTGGGACAATCAAATGCGGGACTCCTTCCCAAAGACTGGATTAGTACCCAGTCCAGACATAATTTGATTATCTCATTTTGGTTCTTCCTCACAGAATGCCCCTTGAACCACCTATGAAAGCCAGCCCTTCTCCCAGTACTGTTTGCTATTTTCTTGAACTTCCTACATTGCTACCTGCTATATCAAGCAATTTCTCATGTCATTGAGCAGTTTGCTTTGCATTGTTCTGTTAACATCATTTCAGGCCAGGGTCAGCCCCGCAGCCCATCCAGTTGCCTGTAGCTTTAACAATAACCACTGATAACAAACAGCACTCTGGACTTCTGTGCCAGCATTATCATGTCCATCAGGGTTCACATGGCAACCCAGTCACTTTCATTAGCTGGTTAAATGAGTATAAATAAAAAAAAATCCATAATAATTAATGGATCTGCTGTTTTCACATTGACAATTAATTCAATGTCACTCGAAGATGGATAAACAAGGGTGAGAGAATTTCAGCTTGTAGCAAAGTCATTCCAAATCTGCCCTGGAACAATGCCCAGGTCCCTAAATGATGCCCATATCTGATTACACCATTCTTCTATTGAATAGAATTTTGGTCCAAAATTCCCAAACTCTCTCCTTCATGAAACCACAGGGGTGTGAGACTACCTCCCTCCATGCAAGCGTGTTCTAAGTACTTCAGGTGAAAAATACCCTTTCATCTCACCCACAAGACTCCTCTAGTGTGAGAGATATTCCCTGCTGTTCCTCTTATCTTTAACTCCCTTCTAAAGCACTTTCAATTGTACTTTCCTGTATTTTAGCAAACAAGAATTCTTTCCCCCTTGTGTTTATGTATTTATGCTGTATATGTATGGATTTAATTTCCAAAGCGAGCCAACAAAAGCACAACACTCCTTAATCAACATCTGGCCTCATATATTTCCTTTCACATCTGTGAAGTCCTTTCCAATTTGTCTTCATCTTTTTGAATGGTCCTTGTGCTGCAGTGTGATCACTTTTATTCAAGGAGACACAACGGGATGCTCCCAGGCACACCAATATCACACCCACCTAAGCCATCACGCTGTGCTATGAATTCCTATCTGAGTCAAACACCTTTGAAATGTACTTTTTCATTATTCTTTCTTTACAAGTAATGGGGGTGTCTGATTAATTTTCCCTTTGTACATCAGAATTCATGTCTAACTGAACTTTGTTTTATAATTTCCTGTCAAACATTTCTAATTTCTCAAAATGTTTTCTATTTCTCTTTTTTTTACTGCTTTTTCCTTTTAATTTTTCCACTGTACCATATAATAATATTTTAATATTTTCACTCCATTTTTCAGAAAATGAATGAAGGCTTGAAAAAAACTCAACCAAAATTAAGAAAGAAAACCCAGCAGCACATGAACGACAATTCTGCTAACTTGTATTCCCTAAAATAGAATGCTGTTTTATAGTTTAATAAATCCTCCATTCTTATGGAGAAACAATTATTTCTTCTGTTTTAACTGTTTTTTCTATATGCAATTTTTTTTTTTAGCAGGAAATTTGGGCAGTGGTGTACAGTACTTCCAATAGTCAATATTGTGAGATAATTAACATGAGCAGAATAACTGCAGCATCTAAGACCAAAAAGTGATGCTCTAAATGTAATCTGACATAGAATCATAGAATGGTTTGGGATGAAAGGGAACTTAAAGATCACCTAGTTCCCTCAGCCTGTCTTCATTCTGGAGGTGCTCCAGTCCTCTGATCATCTACATGGCCTCCTCTGGACTTGTTCCACCAGGTTCATGTCCTGCTTTTTTATTTGAAACAAAACAAAGAAAACAAACAAACAAAAATTAACAATAACAAACAAACCAACCGAAAAACCAATCAATCAAACAAAACAAAACCCCCAAACCAAACAAAATTAAAACAAATTATCAAATAAACAAAACCCCAAACTGGTACCATGACAAGAGCAGTGCAGACCTTTCATAAAGACAAAGTGTTGTAGAGTAATGTCATCTGAGGTCCAAGCTGATTTTTGGCTATTTTGCCATTAAAAAGAGTGTTACAGCATAAAGAGCTGTGTGACTAACACATGAACCTGTGAAGCTGTCAATACCCCTAACATGCTATGTAGGTTTTCCTTGTTATTTGAAACTATATACTTACTATATTTTCCTATATAAAAGTTTTTTGAGGTTTAATATTCTCAGAGCTCCTGCATACTTACAACGGGAGAAGAACACCTGTAAGAGGTTAAATTATTAAATTCCTAAATGTTGGTGTTTTAGGTGGGGGACCAAGCCACCATCTATATTTATTTTAGAGGGAGTCCCCTAGACATGTTATTGAACCCAGTCCTGGTTACTACCACTAACACCTGGCAGGAGGGCTGCATGTGCAACAAAAGTAAATTACAAAATTCCAGCACTTTTATTTCTTCATTCTTAAGTGGACACTTCCAACTCCTGCTGAAATTGGTAGAAGTTGTGCCTATAACCTGGGACACAGTTTGGTGTTCTAAGGAGAAACCTTCTGAAAACATTTCTTTTGGAAATGCCAACTTGCTAACACAACAGAATTTGCCAGGAAAGAGCCAATGTCAAATTGTCTTTCATGAAGACTCAAGCAATTTTCCTGCTTGATAACAGTGAAAGTGCTATGTTAAAGGCTATTCCATTTTCCTCCTTGAAGTGTGTAAGGATTTATATATATACATTTATATGTGTATATGTATATATGTATATATAGTCATATCCAGGATATATAGACAGAGTATAGGGTTGGGGGTTTTGCTTTTTTTACCTTCTTCCTTTTTCAAGTATCACTGCAGTAAAATACTCAGTAGCTTTAATGTTATAGAATCTGTAAATCTGTGTTTTCTAGAGGTGTTCAGAATCTGGGATCCTGACTCACTTAATAGAAAGGACCTGGAAAACCTTGTACCCTTGCCCAAACTCAAAACTGCTGTCTCAGTAAGCTGAAGACAGTTGTCTGATGCATTTTGTTTTGGAAAATGAAGACTCAAATATTTACAAACTCCCTAAGTAAAATATTTTGCAGTGCCATAAAGATACAGTAAGAGACAGGCTGATTTGATTCCAAGCTTAATAAATAGTTTAACCTGTGACATTTATGTAAATCTACAACAATCTGAAATTATTTGACCATAGAAAAAGCCAAAGGACAATTCAGAAGAAAGACTTGATGAACCCCTAATTGAATCAACACATAGGGAAAGCTTACATAGAAACTACTCATTGCTCCAAAATCTACTGGGTTCATTAGTGGTTTACCTCATCTGCTTTTTACTTATTGCTAATGGTCACAATTAGAAACATATTTGCTTATTTTGCTACTGCTTTTATCCCTGTTCATATTATGAAACTGAGACAAGAGTGCTTTATTTTTTTAGGGAACTTTCTTTCGGTCCACATGGTGTGAATTATTAACGAGCTTTACTTATTTTTACTGCAAACTCATAATTGTACAAACTTGGGTCCAGTCTACCACAAATATCATTAAAAGAGTCACATAAAGGACCTGTGTATAGGTGGATTTTCAGAGTAATTCCTCATGTCTTACAGGTATCCTTGTCTGACAGATAGTGCAAAATGGATCTAAAGAGACAAATATTTAAAATTGCAGGCTAATTGTATGTGGAGGAGTTTGTTCTATAGCAATAGGGCGAAGAGCATCTGGATCCAGATTTTCATAGTTGTTTTGATTCCAGTTATTGATTGAAGCTTCTTTCTGTTCCCTATTCATGTAAATTACAGTGCAATGGGTCAAAATAACAAGGCACACTTTGGAGTTGTGCTAATACATCTGCAAATTTAAACAGAAACAGATGGGAAATGGAAAATAATTTTGAAGCTTACTACCCATTCAGATACAAGATATCCCACCACCATCACTTTTTGCAGTGTAACATCAGGCAAATAGCACTTATATGCCCTTCCTACACTCACAAGTTATAGGAGCAGTGTCCATGTCTTCCCATGTGCCACGCTGGAAATCCCTTTCATGCCATGTAATTGAAAATAATGAGGCTAAATGAAATACAGTAGCCTTAAGAGTGAAAAGAGTAAGGAACTCCTGGGGTCTGTAAGTTGTTCAATGCAGAGCAAATGCCCGAATTCGTGTTTCAGAAATTACAAGATATCAAAGAGCTTTTAAATGAAACCATATATGTGCATTGCAAGTGCAAATAATTTTTCAAATGTTTAGGAAATGATCTGTATTTCTATAGAGGTTTCATGAATGTTTAGCTTTAGAAACTATCAATACATCTCATGAAAACATCTTTAGGCCTGTGTCTAATATATCATAGTGCAATATGGTCATGTGCAGCTAAATTAATTCCTGAATTTATTCTTGTGCCTGGTTTAAGTAATAAAAATTTTAGTTTTATCAGGTAGAGGTTTCAATAAAACCTGAAATATCATGATTGTTATAAACCTTCACAAATTGTTTACTATTATTACTTCCTGAATTGTGGAATTTCAAGTATCTTTGTAAGGTTAACATCAAATAGATGTAAGCAAACATATAGAAAAATAGTTCTTGTAAGAAAAAAGTGCACTTTCCCAGGCAGAATAAACAGTTAACTAGTAATTCTACTCTTAATCCTTGAAGAATAGTTTTTAGATGATTTTTAGAAAAAGGATAAATGGTGAAAGTATGTTAGGGTTTTTAAATATTGTTTTAAATAACTAATTTAATACCAAAAAATACAAAAAATTGGATTTTGTTTTACAAATAAAAACAGTCTTTTTATTTTTTTTATTGAAAAAAAAATCTATTTACTACAAAATGACATTCATGGAAAATCAGACAGAATTCTACTGCCTTGATTAGGTCTGTGCCATGTAACCTTGTTCATGTAAACTTGTACAGAAATTACAGCCAAGAGACAGAAATAGATTCTTCAAGGGTCTAATTCATTTGGAGAATAAAAATGCAATGTAACTTACTCAAATTTCCTCTTCAAAGAGCCCATTTCTGTCTATTGATTAAGGAGTCATTGAGACTTAATTAAAAATAATTTAAAATTGCAGGTAAGAATCTCACTGTAAATATCTTCAGTGAATGTAGCTACCAACATGAATAGACACATAAGGAAAGCACTCAGTTTCCTAGAGTTTAAAACACAAAAACTAGATAGATAATGTGAAATATTCAATTTTCTTTGTTAGAATGTTCTTTGTCTGACATTATAATAATAAAAAAAAAAAAAAACCAAAAACATTGTAGGGAATATTTACATTCTGTGTTAATTTTTTCATTTTTAGTGATGGATTTAGGTTATCTCAAGAATATCATGTTTAGAAAAACCTGATAGCCCAATATATTAGAGGTAAAGTTTTCAAACATATAATTTCATCTCATGTATTAATTGTAAAAATAGTTTTGAATAGTTCACTTTATTTTTAAATTTTTATTAAAAAAAACCTTTCAATATTACTTTTTTTCCTAATTCTCTACTAAAAAAAAATACTATTTTTTAAGTGATGAGAAGTTGAATATCTTAATAATCATTTGGTCATTGTTAAAAATTTCACCTCCAGAAAAACTGAAGTGAAATGACTATAGTAGCACAGATCAGGTTAGTGCATTATGGTTTAAGGTTTGTATTGACTTTATAAATTTGCTGTTGTAAATGCTTTAACTCCAGAATTTGTATGCCAGTAAAACCCCTGAAATTCCTGTCTTTAATGTTAAAGGCTATCATGTCACACTTTTACTAGAAATTGCATTATGGCAGTTGACTTAAAAATTTCATGGCTTCATTCTCCTGGCCTATGATGCAATGAATCAGACAGAGGAGAATTACCACAGAGATTATTAGACTCTAAATTTTCATTTTTAGAGTGCCTTTTTTTTTCTTTTACAGGGAACTTCGGCAAATCTTTCTTTTTTCTCTTCAAAAAGGGGAATCTGAAGTGACATCTGTGTAAAACACTTGTAATACCAGCAAATACCACATTAAATCAGGAAAGTAAGTGAACATAAGGAGCAGTGTGTGTCTACTGAACATTGCACATCACTGAGTGCCAATTTTGCTGTTCAGCAGTTGGTCGAGGCTTCTCCAGAAGGATGCAGAAATGACTGGTGTATAAAACACAGACAAACCTCCTGAGGATATTTTAGCTGGCATAGGAAGGTGGTCATGGATTACAGAAGAGTTTTCACAGGTGATAAAAACGGTGTTGAAGATTTCATGCAAATGCTACACTCCAGGTGCTGAACTGGGGGAAAAAAATTAATTCAAGATCACCTACACTCCAGTCACCCCAGGGTGTTGTAGCTGGTCCCTGTGACCAGGTGCTCTCTTTGGAGACACATCACAGATCACCCCTCAGCCATAACTTGGACCCAAACTATTTGAACAACTAACCTCATATGTAATTAATTTAAGCCACTGACAATCATTCAGATTCTGCCTACTTCAAAGGACAAAATCCACATAAAATTATTCCTCATGAGCTCTCATCCTGTATAGATTCCTCTCCTAAGATTCGAGAGCACCCAAAATATTGCTTGTCAGTAGTGTAGGATCATGGCAAGTAAAAGATATTCCAAGAATCACATGAATATAAATGGTATGAGGGTGTGATTTAGAATTCATACTTGAAATCTTTCCAAGTGCTGCAATTCCTGTGGGTACATTTATGCAACACCTAAGCAGAGTTTCAGTCTAAGCTGTGTATGCTCTTTGTTCTTTTCAAGTATGATTTGATACCAAAAGCTCTACTAAAATCAAAGAAACAGAAGACAAAAAAACAAATTCAGAGAAACAAAAGGAGAGGGACAAATACTTAACTCTGTATGCAAATAAATTAAAAGCAGAATAAAAATGTGATTAAAAATATCACTGCAGAGTGTTGAGACAATTTACTTGGTTAAAATTTTTATGCATTTATTGAAAGAAATTCTAGCAGTCATATTAAAGTCTATTTACTTTAATTGGAGATATATGAACTCCAATCTCAAAGTCCAATTGAGTGTAAATTTCTGGATTCTATAGAGTCTGGGGAAAAGACCATGCATGAATGGAATTTTTAGATCAAACCACTTTTTTCACAACAAAATATGAGATTCACATAAACATTTTTTCCCCTAGCAAGACAATGGACTTCTTGGCAAGAAAAAGATGATGAAATGAAATGAGAAATCCAAGACTGAAAACATGCAAAGTGTTTTGAAACAATTTAAGAATACAAATTTGCCAGTTATTCAGGAACATATTTTTGTCATTGAAATCCTGGAGCTAGAATCAGAGATCTAAATTAATTTCTAACTCTTTTATAGAGCAGCTAGTGAGAAACGTTTTTGATTAACACTTAAACAACAACTAAATGACCTGTCACACTACTACTGAAATGTTCAACAAGGACTTGAGTTCTTAAATGTCTGTGTCTCATTGACCTATGGATTTTAGAAATTTCACATTGGAATTCCATTGATAAAGTAATACATGGTCTAGAGAAGGTGAAGAAAGTTTCTTTTGCCTTCTATGTGAGAAGAGCTTAATACCTAAAATATTAATTTTGTCCTTCCCTTTACAAGAAAGTGAGCAGTTCATAAAAACAAAACTTCTCCAGTTACAATCCATTCCTCTGTTTCCTCCTATGTCAGCAGTTTCTGTGGCATTAAAGTCTGGAAAATAGAAATCAAATTAATTACAAAGTTGTAAATAAAGCTAGAAAGATTATATTCTCCTTGAAAGGATTGTATGATCAGAGCTAACATACAATTTACACCATCAGGGTAGAAAGTTTCCCCAGCCAAACAATGGATTTTCTGCTTTCAAAGCAGATGAAAGCTCTATATGATTATCAAATGGACATGTAACCATTACTGCTACTGTCACTCAGGAGAAGCAAAGCAAGGGCCATGTAGCTCCAGGTAAATACCCACCCCTGAGCTTGTCACTCCAGGCTCACTTCACAGTCCATGAGTAGAAGCAAGAACATGGATGCAATGATTCATCTCATCCCAAACAAGATATCCAACAATAAATTATGTGATCTGCACTGTAAATGAGTTTTTTTGACATCTAAGGTTGAACAAGACCATATCACAGCCAGTGGCTAGTGTGACCATGATAAAATTCTAGGATGTTGTCACCAGCTTTCTGATACAAAAGGCTATTGCTGGCAAGAAATAGTGTAAACTTAGTGATTCAGCTCCTTGGCTCATGAGCTGATTTGTTTGCCAGCTATTTTGGGCCCTATTTTAAGCAAGAATTCACATATATAATTGGACCACATGCAAACAAGTCTAGAGAAATCATTCTTCAAGCAGGGTAATTATGTCACTTTGGAAGGACAGAATATTTTTCCTATTTAATTGAGTTTAATCTTCATTACATCTCAATTTAATTTCTATTATTTTCTAACTAAAATGTAAAGCACATCTAATTCTTCAGCTGTTATTATGGATAAAATAGTAGCTTTAAAAGCATAGGAGCATTTGATTCCAAGTTCAGTAAGGACAGCAGACAACTTTCCATAGAACTACACAGATCTTTGATCAGGTCAATACAATTATTGCTTGAGTGGAACAAATTTCATGAAGGACATGAGAAGTGACATGGGAACATCAGTCCATCCTTTGGTCCTTTAGAAAAGAAGACATGCATGATAGAACATGTTTTGATTTTCATTGTTACCCAGAAGACACCCTGCATTCATAGGTTTGAATTTGGTGTGTCATTTTTTTGTGTGTCTGAGCATTTTAGAAATCCAGCAAACCTATTTCATACCCTTCCCTAAATCCAGTTCAGGACTTCACAATCAATGTCATTATTAGTACAAAATTCTCTTAATTATTTTTGGCATATATATAAAAAAAGCAGATCTCCTGGCATCTTTAATAATTCCCATTTGAATAAAACACTGAAAAGCATAAGTAATATAATCCAGAGTTTTGGGTAATCCCAGAGTAACTATACTTGGACTTTCAGTAGTTATTGCAACACGTGAAATAATCCAGCTTTTTTCAGAGTCTTCTTGAAACTGGCTCTGTCCTTGAGGTGTCAGATTAACACTCCACTGAGAAGACAAATTGTTCATGGGCACGCTGGACATATGAGAGCCATTAGACAGTGTGATCTACATTCTTGAAAAATGAAAAATTCTAGGCAACATTACATTTTATAAATGCAAGATGTTTATTATTACTGCACTAGCAATAAATGTTTAGAAACTGGAGAGGGTTCACAATGATTCTGACTAGGAACATATGAGTATGGAGCCATTGAATTCTGGCATGAAATAAAAGGTCTGGAAGCTATTATGCATTTACCCCTCTATGAGTATTTAATTATATCAATAGGAGAACACAATTTCTGTTGCGTGCTTTGTGATGAATGTCTTCATTTATTCGTGTTACAATAAATAATAGATGAGTTCAAGCCAGATGTGGGAACTCATTTGCAATTTGCTTAAACTATTTTAGTGAAATTTCTTCTGAAGTTTGTAGGACACCTCACTGAATGTCATGGGAATTAATCTGGTATATAAAATTTGATTTCTTCTTGAGAAGTGAGTTTGCTTTTTCTGGGCTTTATGCAGATAAGTGGTAATAAGCATCAAATGTGGTGTGGTTAACTGCTTTTAAGACAGTAATACTGTCTTTAATGAGAAAAATGGATTTCAGCTTCAGAGTGTCTCATCTAACCTGTCATGTGAAAGAAAGTAGCTGTTAAGCAGTTTAGCAGTACTCAGGTTAACTTAGCTGATGATTCTGCCAAAAGAACTTATTCCAGGTAGGGGAAAAAAATCCTTGATCACAAATGAAATATCTACACGGGTCTTATCCTTTAAAGGTTTTTGAAAAGCATAACGACACAGAAATTACCAACCTTTTTCTTGAATTTCAGTCCAATAGGTTTTTTAATAGCTTATATTTCCAGTGATAAAGTGAAAACATACTTCACGTTGTTGGTGTGAAGGCATGTGCACTACACTAGAAAGCAAAAACATGACTAAGGAATGTACGGTTAAGAAGCCACAAAACATAAGGGATGAATTGAGTCATTCAGACCTGTTGATAGTTTGGCTTTTTTAAAAAACAGATTGATAAAATCATTAAAGTTTAACCTGTTTCTATATTTTACTGGTCTTTACACAGCAGCTATGTCCACCCATTCATTTTTATTGTCTTAGGCTGTTTATCCATCCTTTCACTTGGTCCACCTTCTTCACTGTTGCTTCTGTTTGTAAAAGCAGTCACAAGAGACAAGTTAACTCATTAATCCAGCATACTTACCTGGTGTGCACATTTGCCATTTCTAATTCTACTTCTCTCAGCAGACAGAAAGATAAACAGATATTGCATTGGAGATGAGAAGAAATTTTCTTATGATATGATGTTATCAAACCTTTGATATTCAAGTGCATCCAACTAAAAGAAAGAAAAAGGAGCACTAAAATGAAATTTTAACCCTTTTTATTATTTATTTATGGTCTTTTTGAACCTTAATTTTTTATTGCATTCTATCCACCACCTGAAAAACAGGAAATTTGAAATGATTTTCAGAGAGCTGTAATTTGAACAGACCACACAATTTAACTATGTATCAAATTAAAATTAACATTCTCAAATTACTACTACATTTGGTACTTTTCAACTTCAGTGACCCAGTTTAGAGAGGTGGGTCCAGTTTCAGCACCCAGGCTGCATCAGTGTTTCAAATATTCATTCTAAGTACCTAAGTTAGGAACATGTATCTCTCCAGATATTACGTATGCATGTCAGATACTCAGATGCTCAAATATTTTTCATAAAATCTGATGATAAAACTTGCAATATGCCTTTGATTGCCACTTCTGTAGCTACTTTTTTCCCCCTACTCTTTCTTTCTATGAAATTTCTCATTTAATTCTGCCTTATCCAGAAATCAAGGTGTCTTTAAGCAAAATATGAATCTGACAGAATCAATATGTGATAAACTGCATTGCACTGTTTCCTCAAAGGCAATATAAGATTAAATCATGAGCAGGTTGACTCCAGGAGAATCTTTCAACAATGTACACCAAAATATCTTTTCTTTTTAATGAATGATTACTGTTTAGCATCAGAGATTATGGTGGGGGGTTGTTGGGTTGAGTCTGTGTGTGTGTGCTCCTCATTATGGTGGTCCTTTACCCCAAGTAGAAGTGCATTATGGTCTGTCCTAATATTTCTTCCTATTAATTTTTCCAGTTTGCTATTTGGGAAATACTTTCTACTGCACAAGGCTGTCTTGCATTCAATTCCTGGTCAAGGGTAACATTTTCATGGAATCATGGAAGGAAGCCTAAAGATCATCAGGTTCCAACACGTCTGCCATGGGCAGGGACACCTTCCACTAGAACAGGTTGCTCAAAGCCCCATCCAACCTGGCCTTGAACACTTCCAGGGATGGAGCATCCGCAGTTCCTTTGGGCAACTGTTCCAGTGTCCCACCACCCTCACAGGGAAAAAATTCTGTCTAATATCCAATCTAAATATACTCTCTTTCTGTTTAAAGGCATCCCCCTTTATTCTATGAGTACACAACACCCCAGCCCTATGCAAGAGATTTCTAAAGGTTTTTGTAATTAATTTGGGGTGAAGAAATCAGGTACCATGAGGTAGAGTATGGGACATATCCGTGCAACACAGGCCACTATAATCCCTAGAAATTAAAGACAATGTTATTTACCTTGCAATATAATGAAAATTAGACTCATTGCTGGAAACAATGCAGGACACATTTGGTTTCCATAACAAAATCACTGCTCATCTGGGAAAAGATATATTGCTAATTAGTGGTCTTTTTAGCAGAATTTTCTACCAAATACGACTTGTCTTTCTATATCTACAGTGCTAAAAACCATTTTTGCAATTATTGTTATTCATTATCTCAGTACTTTTAATTTTCTTCCATTTTTCATCTTTTTCTTCTTTCACCATCACCAGCCTCATCCTACCTAAACCCTCTATACCTGTTTATTCTGAAAATACCTCCAAGACAGGGATTTGTCTGATGAGGAAGCCTACTAGTGAGGTGTTTATTCATTTTGGGAAGATTTGGTTATGCAATTAGACTTCTCCAGGGTCTACAAATTTAGTGTATCACAGTACAAATGGGGGATATTTCCTGAGATAGGTGAATATCAATAACCTTTTCTCTCACCAATATTGTTATCTATTTTACTTGCTGATGGATTGCACTCTTCCAAATTATCTTCACCCATCCATTTTCAGCTGTTAATAACTATTACACTTTGCTGTCTTTTTGGCTGCAGGTGACAACAAAAATTTTCCCTGGTCTAACTGGAGAGGAAAACAGAAGAGAAAGATCAGAAGATAAAACAAAAGAAAACAAAATGAAAGGAGTTTAAACCACTTGCTTATGTAGCCTGTTATACCTTGAAAGCATCCATGCTTCCAAGGCATCCATGTGCCTTGTTTCTATTATCATCAGTCAGTATGAAACATGATTTTTATTGTTTTTTTCTCTCCCTGTACCACAGTTATTTATCCTGGAGATGGAACTTTACTGTGTTATGAATTCCATTACATTCTACATTTGTTAGCAGATATTTTAGCTGAAGTCTACTATGTAATTGACACCATTCTGTATGGTCTGAATACCAATGAGATACAAAGAATTCCTTTTGTTTTAATTTCTAGGGGGTTGGGGCGATATGATGTATTGTGAAAATTCATTGTACTTGATCTCAGTACAAATTAACAAGAAAATCTCTTAGCAAAATCATCTTTCAACACTAAGAATGATATTTTTTTTGAGTGATATCAGCTGCCATTTTATTCTAATACAATCAAGTGGTGGTTTTCTCTTCATATCTTCATTTTTAAGACAGACAGAAATATTAAGCTTTCTTTGTTGTAACATAGTCCTAGTAAAGGTAAACCTTTTTTTCATTCTGGCGTAAAAAAAGGAGAGATAGTATCAGTGAAAATCCACAACAAAAGTATCTCTTTCAGTTCTATTTTTCTTTTCTTTAACTCTCTTGTATTTCAGACATGAAAAAAGCTACTTCTAAATAGGTGATGAAGTTTATTAAAGCATTGTTCCTGTTTCTCTTGGACTTTTTGCAGTTTTAAGTACAAGATTCCCTACCATAATTCTTTATCTGAGCTTTTCTTAAACAATGCTAGACGGAAAGTGACAAGCCATCACTCAAGGCTAAAATGATTTAGCAAAAAATATTTTAACCATAAAGGCAAGCTTTCCAGACAACCTCTTCTCAAGAAACTTTGAACAGATTTAATTGTAAAGCTACAATGCTGGAAACAGACTTGGTTTACAGAAATGAAATCACACGTTTTACACACTTTTGTTTAAACTTTTCTCCATTACATCAGTCTTAAGACATTTTAGATCTATTGGTTTATGAAGGTAAAGAGAATTTCAAAGGGAAAAATTATAGGGAGTGACATCAGTTAAAATGGACTTCAGTCCAAATAATGTAAGGAATAGGTCTGTCAGGAACCTATTTCCAAAGGGAACCATCTTGGCTTCTAAAACAAAATAAAAAGAGCAGTACTTTCCATTGGTTTGTGACAAAGGAATTGGCAAATTATATATGATGGAGAAGAGACCACATGACAAATATATCCTGCTTTAGAATTTCTCCTTCAATTCTCAGAGTGCAGTTTGTATTTAGTCTTCCATGCTGACATCTAGTAATGACTAAATAATGATGAGGATTTACATGCAGGCACACCAAGGCTTTTTGTTGGTTAGATGGTTCTGAAGGAATTGAATTAAATAATAGCAAGCACATGGCAACAGAGATTATGTGGAACAATGTAAAACCAAAAAGTTGGAGAATAGGATTCTTGATGTTGCTTTGGTCTGTTACTCTGCCTTTCTGTAACTCCAGTACAGTGATATTCACTTAGCTGGACACAGTAGACCTAGTTTTAATTCAATGAAAATCTAAAGTCTGCAGAGATCACAGTTGGAAACTATTCTTAATTACACTTCTACAAAAGAAGACTGTGATTTCATATCAGCAGTTATCAACCTTTTTCACTTTATACTTTTACAATACTACTTACATTTGTATTGTAAATGTATGTTTATTTTCCTTTCTTGAGTCCCTGAGGTGTACATTCCCCAAAAGACCAAGAATAAAAGGTTTAGATCAACTGAGCTTTACCATAGTTAATATCAGAAGAAGCTTTCCTGGTGGAAGAAGGAAATGGTGTAGAATGAAAAGAAAGCGCACATCAATGCAAATGTAAATATTTCTGCATTATTGTCTATTTGGAAGGAGAAGCACAAGAGTTTATAATTATGATTTATGGATAAATAATTGAAACAAGGACAGAAGATGATCTCATTCAGTGTCAAGAATTTGGCAACAGGCTTTGGCTTGTGGTACTTTATTCTCCTATCTATGTGTTACATTTTCAGACAGGCGTTTTCTTACTTCCTCCCATGCTGCTTCTTATGTTACTTATAAAGACAGACAAGACTATGTAATTTTTTCCTTTTCAAATTCTCTCTTAAAACTCTGACTTCCATGCTAATTAAAACATGTCATTCTTGAGCTTGCATTTTGTCTTCTGTTTTTTGTTTTGGCCCATCCATTCTTTGTATCTCTTTATATGGCTGTCTTTGATCTGCTTGTTTTTAAACCATCTAGGGCACTGACATCTCATCTCTGTTACATTTGGTGTGATAGCAGAAGGAAGGTAAAAATGGAAACTGCATAAACAAAATCAATAAAAGCATTTAAAAGATTTTGTTCAGTTTGAGCTTGCAGAAAAGTGCAGTTTGACAATTGTTTCTCTTGCATACTGCTTTCCTATTCTGTGATACTGTGCTGCAGTCTGGGCACATGGACATGTGCAATATTTGGTCAGCAAAACAGGAGTAAAAATTTGATCAACCAAACAGGAGTAAAAATTTCAGTACAATTTTAAAGACTACAGTGCTGCAAATGAAGGTCTTTTATACTCTGCTCCTATACTCAGTTCTCCAGCTCCCTAAGGATCTTTCAAAGCACCAAAGTATGGAAATTTTGAATTAAGAGTTGTGAGCTTCAAAATCAGCATGCAATTAACAACAAATGTTCAGAGAGGGGTTTTTTTCCCACTTCATCCCAGCATTATTTACTGAAGAATGCTGTCCTGTTTGCACAAGCTTGAGTTTGTGTGTAAATGATAAATATACAATGAGCCCCAACCTAACGACTATCACACCTAATGAAGAAAATACTGTATTTCTGTTCAAAGATTGTACCAAGCCTTCTGCAGAATCAAGTCCTTCTTTTCACCCTATTTCTCCATCAGAAATGCAACACAAGTAATTTATATCACTGAATCAAGAATGATAAACATTGATGCTAACCCAATAAATACTGCATTACTTCCTTAAGGTTGACTGATAGTGTATTATTAACATCTTTATTACCAGGGCAAAGTTCCATAGGCAACAGCAGTGAACTGTCAGAGATTCTCATAAAGAAATAACAATAAGCTTACATTTATAAAGCAGTTTTCATCCCAAAGGAGGCAAGAGTACTTTCCAAAGTTGATACAAAAGAAACATAACAACATCTGTTACTGACTAGAACTGATGCTGAGAGGAGGAAAAAAAAACGTTGTAAGGATGTGAAATGTGCTCCATTTACTGGCTGCAAATGAATTGGAAATAACTTTTTTAATAAAGAAAAGTTTAAGAAAACTGGTTAATGGTAAAACAAACCATTACATCTTTGTTGGGTATTAATCCAGAAAGAGATTAATCCACTTCATAAGCACACCCTTTGCCTACATTCCAATAGGTCGTTTTTTTTTTAAGTCAGAATTCTCAGAAGACCAGATCAATGTAAAGACCCTACAAGTAAGAATGCTGCAGTCACTGATACTGATATGCAAGAAAAACTCAGGGAAATCTCAAGCCGCTTGAGGTCTAGTAGAAAGAAAAAAAGGGAGAATATCTGACTCTATGTTCAGGAGGACATGGGTACACAGCTGCATCTGTGCAAGGGTACATGAACATTTCTATTCTATGAACAACCAGGCAAAAGTGAGGTATGACCTGAAATGAATGCAATTAAGAGGAAGGAATTTTTGTTGGAGATTTCTAGGCTAGAGTATGGAACTCTAGGGGTGTGACTACAATTTCTTCAGTGAATATTTCCATTTATTATAAAAGCTAACTTTTTTTTCTTTTTTCAGTTTTTGTAGCAGTGATGAATGCCACTCTCTTCCCTGTAAAGATTCTGGATAGGCTTTCTTGGGAAAAACGCACATCACAGCCCTGACTACAAAAAAGGGGAGGCTCCTGTGTGGCTCTGGAGAGGTGGCAAGAAGTCCCCTGGAAGGTATTGATAGGCAGCGGCTACAGATACCTAAATACAGTGATCCTAAGTGTGTATGGGACACATATGTATCTAGGCTTAAGCATGCACACAGATACATTCAGAATTCTCCCTATACATTTAGCGCCACTTTTCACATTCATGCTGTTTTTCATCCACAGATTTTGGAGCACTTTGCAGACATTAGCTAATAATCTCACAACCCAGGGTAGGTAAGGGATATTCCTGAGTGGAGTATTTATCTACTGACCTAGTGGGAATTCTGGTGTTTCTGACAAAATTCCATCAGGCTCTAGCAGGCAGGTGAAAGCACAGAAAGAGAAACATGGAAACAAAAACCAGCCCTGCTTCATGCCTTCCTGTTAAAGTAGGATCACACCAGCTGAGGTCACAAGTGGAAAAAGCATTTGAATGCCAACCACATAAAAGCCCCACAAAGGCAAACATCATAATTAGCAATGGATGGGAAAGCCAGCATGAGGCAAAGGGGCCAGTTTGATCTTCAGAGTTGTCATTCAAGAGTGTGACACTGAGATCACATAATGTCATGCAGGTAATGCAAATGTTAACAAATCACCCATCTTGAAATTTCTTAAACTCCTGCTTTTACAGCTTAAGATCAGACGTGGTTTTGATATTTGTAATGTTTTTCTTTGTTAGGTTCCCTAATGAATATAACAGTCTTTAGCAGGAAATCTGGACTGACCATTTGAGGCCTGTTTTCTTTATATCTTGTAGCTTACAGGTTTGCTTTTGGACACCTAATAAATCATTCACTAACATCTCAGAATTTGACAATTCCTCCTCCTTATAAACTCACTGCTAAATCAAGCACTAAAAAAAATAAAAAAGTAAGTCTTGGTGAGTTTAGAGGTCTTTTTCATCAGGTGTTCTCGAATCTTAGGTTCAAATTTCACCATTACTTGTACTGCAAGTACAAGTAAAAATGCAAGAATTTTCTTTCTGTGTGTCATGGGGTTGTCACAGATTTCAGCCTATGCCCTGCTAGAAGTCAGAGAATTGCAGGCAGATTTTTGAACTGGGGGGAAAATTCTAATCCTTGTCAAACCTTGTTATAACTAATTAGTGCAACCACACCATGCTTTCATGTAGTTGGAAGGCAAGACAAAGATATTTGCAGATCATGGCAAAACACAAACTCTGTTCCCTATGGATGACATGGGGGAACATTAGACCTGAAGTGTTAAATTCCTTGAAGACATTTAACACCTGAAGCTATGATATTCTTTCAGCTTGTGTGATTAGGCAAAGGGAAGGATATAGACCAAAGCTTGTTAATAATATTTATTTATTTCATGGCTGTGTAAATACCTGAGTAATGTGTAAATGTGTAATTATCTCACTGAAGACAATGCAATTATTCTCTCTATTGATGTAATGAAAGCAGAGTGTGACCCAAAAAGCATGCATGGGTCTTAAAAAGCTTTGGAAATTCAACTCATAAATAAGTTACAGCAAACCAAACTGTCATTCCCTTCCTCAGTAAAATATTAATGTTTGGCTTTCATGGAATTCCTCCCAGACTAAGGTAAGAGAGGCTGTTCAGCTGATTTCCCTCTCAATAATACATTCTGAGGGCCTTACACTCTCAGTCCTCAAGGGAAAATAGTTATTTACTTAAATCAGGACTGTCTTCTGAAGGATTGGTGAATATAAAAAAAACATTGAATTTCCTTTTAGTATTCCATGGTTTCATCTGATCACATTGAAGACAATACTGAAGACTGCACATTTATTTTTTTTTAACTAGCATTAAATGGAATAAATTAATGTATATATATTATGTATGCATTAATGAAGATGCACATTAAAATGCAACAGAGGAAATAGATTTTTGTCAAAAGAAAAGTGTGTGTTTGTGTGTACGGAGACTTCATGTCTTTCTAAGAATGCTAAGTTTAAACATTTTTTTACTATTTTTAACTTATTCCCTTAAATTTTATATTAGCTGGAATTTCTTTCTTACCAAAATAAGCAAACCAAAAAAAACATTTTATACTTTTTACGCAACAGAATTATATGGAAAATTCCATCCCACTAAGATGTTTGGCTGGACTCTAAAGAACAGTCATTGGGGGACTGTGCAGATCCATGCTACTGAAACAGGGAGTTCACTGGAATTCTCACTGGTGAAATCAGCGCAGAAGAGTGCCTGTGACAGTGATCTGTCATTACCAATCAATCACACAAAAGCCTCACACCCCAAGGAGCAACATCTGTCCTGTGATCAAAGGAAGATGAAGATTTAGAAACAAATGGAAGGAAAGCAGTGTAACAAAGGTAGAATTTACCACCATTAATGACATGAAAATCACCTGCCATTGGTTTCATTAAATGAAGTTTTAATAGACTCCAAAATATTGGGTGAGGATGTAGGACACAGGATTGTATGGTGTTAGAGAGTCTGGATGCTAAAAGAGCTACAAGGCAGGAACTCTTAGGTACCACATATTAACTGAGGCTAGTATAGGTGGTGGGTCTAGTTTTGTTCCTTTATCTACAACATCTGGAATTTAATTTCTTGAGGAATGTGAAAGGGGACTTAAGGAAACTTGTATGTGAGTGAAAACTTACCTACAGAGACCATTGCCAGGTTTGTGTCACCTGTTTCTCTTGTTTGAATCTTTGCCTTCATAGCAGAGAGAGGTTTTATCCCTCTACTCAGAGCAGTTAAAGAGGCTACAGAAATGTTGAATCTGCCTGACAAGGGCATCATGATGTGCTTAGTTCCTCCCACGAGATGGAGCAGCGGAGCTTCATCTCTTGTCACTGCCCCTTCACCCAAAGAAAATCCCCTTTCCTGCAGGTGCAGGGGATGACATTCACCTTGCATAGGTAGTCCACTGTGACATGTATCTCACACCTAATCAACTGAACTAAAATTGCACACTTTGAATGTCTCAAAACTGCAGAATCTTTTATATAGGTTAATAAATTTGGACAGGTGCTAAGAATGATACAATCTACCAGCACTCTTGTTCTCATGAACAGAAAAACCCCCAGGACTCTGGACACAAAATGAACATGAAATGCTCTTAAGAAATTGGAAGTGATGAAATCAGCAAGGTTGGTGCCAGAGGAGGAAGGGAAATGAGACACAAGATATACTAATTTGTTCCCTACCTCACAGCTTCCAAGTCAGTATTTAGATAAACTTTGATTAAGCTCCAGTTCAGGTCTGATAAAGCATCTCTGAACTGGACAAAGATCAGACCTCAAACCGGCTGTTGGGAAGCAGAGGAATGCTTGAGGCACAGGGAACTTAAAACCCCTTAAGCATCCTGCAATCCAAATCTCTGGTGGGCAAGAGCTCTCTGGTGTTCTTTGTACATGGCCTCGCACAGGAAAAGAAATGTATGGATGGAACTGTAACTGTGTACTGATGGCATGAAGAGACCTATCAAAGTGCCTCAACAAATTCAGCTCTTCCTGAGTGAAAGAAGAGCAAAAGAGATTCCATCTAAACCTGTTTTCCCCAGAGCCAGCTACAAATTCCACATGATATTCATCTGTTGGATGTCTGTGTTGCGCCAACATTTGTTTTCAGCATCTATGCTGATGTTATTTGCAGAAGCGAATCTCAATCAAGTTACAGTCTCAATTAGGAAAACAAAGGGAACACGAGCAAATAGGAAGGACAGGCTTACAGAAAAGAGGAAAGTGTAAGTTACAACAATTAACTCTTTTAATTAAAGGTTGGATTTAAATAAGGTTCAGATGATCTATAATTTGGTGTGGCATTTCCTGTTTCATTATGCCTCCTTGTTACAGTTTGTTTTCTTTTCAAAGTAAATGAACAGGTCCTTATTTCTCACATCTTTAATTTTTTTTTTGGTTTGACATTTTTATTGAAAGGAAAATAATACCTTAAAATCACCCAAAATAACTGGTAGTATGACTGGAGGGAGAGTGAATTGCCACATCTCATCTCTGTCAAGAACCAGCTGCTGAATGACATAAATGTGTTCTGTTCAGGGTTTTGTATCAACTCTCTTGGTTAACACGCACAGACACAGACATGAAGTCCATTGTAAGGTACATTCCATGTAAAAATGTGACCAGAAATCCCCAAAGAACAAGGAAAAAAAAAAGAGTTTTGTTCTTTGGTAAAGGTATTGATAAGGAGATAAAGTCCGTCATCTAAAAAAAAGAGACCCTCAACTGTTTAATATCAAAATAAAGGATTTTTTTTTTAACTAAAAAATCTGGGAAGCATCTTTCCTGGTTAATGAGGAAATTGAGAGTTTTCACAGAAGAAATTATATATACTAGAATACCTCAAAGAGTCCATGAGAGCTAACTTTCTGCAAGCACAGGTGCTCTCTGGTAAAGTCACTTAAAGGGAGAAATTATCGCCAAAAGTTGAGAGTTAGACATATGACAACTGTTTAGTCACAAAAGAGGAGAAAATCAGCTTGGTAAGAGGAAGAAATAAAGCATTGTGATTTGAATTGATATAAGATTAAAGTAATTTGAGCATACTTTCAGTCCCTCACATATATAATTTCCACCCTTGCTGTTTTGTAAGACTATTATCTATTTTGGCTCTTGTGAGAAAATAATTCTAATTTCACTTTCCTTCAATCTGGTTGAATTAAGTGTGCATTTAATGGCTGTATATGAATAAAGCATTCATTCCTCATGCATAGATGTGAAAATCTCTGGATTTGGTCACTGAGGTTCTAGAAAGTGTGTGCCATCTTCCAGCTCATCCTTCAAATTATCTAAGGAGCAATGGACTACATTCTCTTCCCATTAACCTTTGCAGCTGCCTGGACCAGATGTGGATCTATCCCTACAAACTCAAGACAAAAGTATCTTTCAGTGACTGATGGTGGTTAGAAGTGTCTGGCATGAAATAAACTTTAGACTTCATAGGTAATTGTTTATTCCTCCTTCTTGCTTTTGGGAGGTTTTTTGTTTGGCTGGGGTTTTTTTTTAATCTAATTACTACTACGGTATCCAAGGGATGCCTGGGACTGCATTGGGAGTTAGGAAAAAAAGTATGCCACAAAAAAAAAATGTGTTTATTTCAAGTTTGTCCTGATTTGGTGTGTTTTCACCCTCTATTAGGTACTATTTTGTAAAAGCACTGCAATAACTGACCAGTCCTTTTGCCTAACAGAAATTAATGTCACTGTGCAGGAGTGTAATTCTAATGTATGCCCTGGGAGTGAAAGTCCACCAAGAAAGCTACAGTTAATTTAGCAGACCACATAATATACACTCATTTCTTAGCCATGGGGACTTGACTTTAAACTGTCTGAAGGTCAAGCATACAGAGACTGCTACAGAATCCTTCAAAAACGTGAGCCACATCACACATCTGCCACTCCTCTCTTAGAACAATTCAGCACAGTTAGAAGCCTTCCTCTAAAAAGAAGCTGAAGATAAAGTAAACACAGCAAATGAATTACCCTTCTCCCTCTGGAGAGGTCAGATTTGAGGTTCACTGCTGATGCAATATGGTGAAGCTTGCACCAGTGCCCACCTGCCAGGGATTAAACAGAGAGCTACAGTCTCCAGTGCAATCAGGGCCTAGTCTTTAATGGGCTCTAAATTCAGCACCGGAAGCTCTGACAAGCCCATAATCCATTCATTAATGTGTGTTAATATGTGCCCTGTGGAGCTGTCCTAACTTAAAAACAAAAGGCAAGGCATTCACATGTGTTATTTGGAATTGGATGGAACAGGGAACCCTTAGCGCCATGGAGAGAGGAACGATTGCAAAAGGGTTTTATTGCACGTCTCCCAGCAGGATATTTAGAAAATAAGATCCAACACATGCTGCAGCAATAAAGCAATTCCTCCTTGGCCAGATCCAGACAGTGCTAAGCAATTGTTCCCTTGACTTATTTCCAATGAATAAACATGTTTTCTTGTGTGCATCAAGCAGGTGTGCACAGGTTCAAAGCTATGATCCTCTGTACGTCTGGTTTGGGGAAGGCTGAGACATGAAGAAGGTCAACAGCCAGAAAGTGAAATGCTAAGACCCTGTCTTCCTTCAGCCTTATGAGTCATGAAAATTGACCTAGCACTGTGCAAATTTGGCAGGTGTCTCATTCCTCATTCCATAAAAAAATGTTGAAGACATGTAAAAACTCTTCCCCAAAATGTGTGGTCCCTCCTTATTGCTGGCATCTTGGTCCGGTCTCTGATACAGACAATGGATGCTAATAGACAGCTGAATGCTAATTAAAATAATCAAAATTTTGATGACTTTGAAAAGAACTAGGACAGGTGTAAATAAAATTGAATAAAATAACAGCCAAACAGAAACCAGCTCAAATCCATCTCACTTGTCTCTAGAGTTGAGAAATTTATACATATATTATTATGCTCTGATATTGTTGTTATGGTTTGATTATGGTTTAATTTAATTTAACATTTACTTACATCAAAAAG
>JAYDZK010000056.1:8056746-8071818 GCA_034509185.1 Euphonia xanthogaster | reverse complement strand
TAGGGATCCCATATTTCCTGAATAAATTCCAGGATGATTTTCAGGATTTTAATTTCCTGAATTTGTCATCAAATTACTATTTACAAATATCCTCTTCTTGAATGTTGGTTCTATAAACCTGATTCATCATTTCATGCCACTACAGCACAAATCAAATATTCAGTATTTTCAACAAACCAAGCCATCTTACAGTCTATATTGAACAAAACTCTATATCTTGTGCCAGATTTAAGTCCACATTAGTTTTCTCCTTACACTCAGAGTCCAATGATCAATCAAAACCATAGTTGATCATTCTACTTGTGTTCTGTTCTTACATTGTAAATTAATCCAAACACGCCTCATGCTCATGAGGAATAAATTTGGAAGATAAAGAAGACTCAACTTCAGCCAAATTTTAAAGTACAAGAATCTAAGATTTACCTCTTCTGCTACCAAAAACACAAGTGAGATAATGTCTAAGGCAGGTATGACCCAAGTTATTTAAGGCTTTGATGACCAAATCCATAGCCAAAATGAAATCCTTGTAGGAGCACCCATGTGTTGTGTCACAGATGGATACTCTAGGTGCTCTATTGTTTCTGCAGTCTTGACTCACCAAAAAAAAAAAAAAAAAGACTGAAATTGAAAGCAACCTACAGCTTTGTTTTTCCAAATAAAGATCATTTTACAAATCTATTTTAAGGGTAAGGTAAAAACTTAAATAATAAATTGAGTGTAAACATGTTTGAAGAATCCAGCGGTCTAAAACATCTCTCATCCATTTTTAAAAGTAACATATACACCCGAGACCCCTTTGTGCAGCTGCATCATCTGTATCACCACTGCTGGGAGACCATGGAGGGTCTCTTTACCCTGTGCAGAAATGGATGCATGGTGACAGAATATAAGAAATGGCATTTAATTACTGTACAGTCTGCATTTACATCTGCATAAAATGTGTACAAAAAACCCCACCAACTTAACTCAGTAACTATTTTGCTCTGTCTGCAATGCATAGAAATGTTAGGTGTCTAATGACAGATCCATAATTATTAAGGTTTACTGGAAAATATTTTGGTTTAATTTACTAAGCATGATGTTGGTTAAAATCAATTTAATCCTGCCCAAGTATTTCTCACCAAAATTACACTCTAATGCCAATACCCCTCAGAATAAACTGTCTTGATAATAAGGCTGTCTTTCAGTGGTCCAGGAGGATATATTTGGTGCTATAAATATTTATAAATAAATATGATTTATTTCCTTGACATTCTTTGAAGTTGTTTGCCTTTTTAAGTATCAAGGCATTAAGGGAAGAAAGTGGCTGAGTGTCATTTTAGAAAGCAAACTGTTAAAGGATGACCCTTATTAATACTAACCATAGAATTATTTTCATCTCCTCCAAACACTGTGCCATAAAAAGTCAATAAAATAAAAAGACTTAGCCAGCTCTTAGACATGAAAAGCATTGCATTTTCTTTTGTGGCATAGCTTCCTGAAAGGCTCTGTTTATAATGGAAGATGAGATGGCACAATAATAGAGACTGTTATAAAAATACAAACAAATAATAATGATATTAATAATTTTTAAAAATCCCTTTCTCTTAACAAGGAAAATATATGCCAAACTGCATTACTTATCCTGCAGCAAGAAATAATTATTTGCTGGTGGAATTAATAGATTCAAGTATTCTGTGGAAAGGAATGGGATATTTCACTGAAATCTGAGTAATTCTTAAAATTATTCAATTTGTTTGTGCTGCACTCTTAAATCTGTAATTGAGCAGGTGAACAGAGAAGGAAAATTCGTTTGGTGGCCCACAGTTACTTTTCATTTCTGTTCTAGTGAATTCACCTTAACCATTTAGAAGAAGTTTGGTCTCAAAGCCCAGGTAATTTTTCAATATTGATGCCAATTAGTGCTAATTGTGAAAGATATTTTAATGATATAAACTTCTGTCCATTAAGAAATAGAATAAAACCACTAAAACAGTGCACTGCTCAGCCTACACATGGGAACAATTTTCAGTCACTAATGACTGGACTGGAGTGCTGGCTGAAGAACAAAAGCTACATTTTCATGCTACTAATTTAAATTGTTTATTTCTTTGTCTATATGGATATCTATGAACAGTTCATCAGACCATATCAATCTGAAAATTTCAAAGTAAAAATGTGTTAAACTATTTATGTTGAGCATCTGAATAGTTTACCTGGGTATCTGCTGTGCATAAATCCTACTTTAAAGAAGAAGAAATGAAATATGGAGCAAATAAATAATTTTCTTGCAGGCTGTGGGAAAGCCATTGATGCTGCCTTTAAATCGAATACCAATCTCCAAAGGATCCATCCTTGCTTGTAGGATTATTTTGATAGTTTAGAGAAACTAATTAAAACTAATTAAAAATTCAAGAGAGTATTTTTCAACCAAGATGAAAATACTGTCCAAGAATGTATCACTGTCAGTGACAGAGGTTTGATAGATAAAGTGAATATGTTTAACTCAGCTCCATATTATATATTGTTGAACAGTGGTATCACACAAAATATATCTAAAATTTCCAGATATTAAATGGTAAAAGTTTGAACAATGTAAGAAAAATGTCACAGTTAAAATGAAATATTTCTGTGATTTCAGTCAAATTGCTTTATTTCATGGTATTTAAGAATTTTTGTTCCAATTCACAATCTGTTTGGGTTTTGTCAGACTGCAAATTTAGGTTGAAATCCTAGAAGCTCACCTAGCAGGGTAAAGGGACTCTTTTGTCAATGAAAAGGTTTTAAAGTAACCGTTTTGAAAAGAAAGACGAAATGTGAATCAGTGTATTTAAACCAACATCCAATTTTACTGAAAGTAATAGAAATGAAATGTACAAATAAGCTTAAAATCTAGATGGTACCTCAGTGAGTTTTTTCAGCCACCATCCATTTTTCAGCCTCCTCACTGATTTTCTCTGCTGTGCATCACCACTCCTGCCAAATTTGGAATGGCTGAAAGGAGCTGAGCTACAAAGCAGGAAACCACACTCTTCACCTTCACCTAGCATTTCCTTGTGAATTCCTGTCTAAACACGCTTTCCTCCTCCCACCCCCCTATTTTCCCTTTGGGACTACCATTTCTCAGCTTGAGATAAGACTGTGGATTGGAATGAAGGCAGGGAGGAAAATAAATGAAGTGGCCCCCAATTCAACACACTGAGCAGCCATTGATGTGACCAGGTGGATCTACCTCAAAAATCCTGTCTAGAGTGTCCTGCATATCCTCCTCACAAATTCTGCTGTGATCTGAATCACAGAATCATAGAATATATTGAGTTGGAAGGGACTCACAAGAATTGTGGTGTCCAACTGCAAATCTGAATGCAGATATATCTTGTGGAAGAAATGGCAGGATTTGAAAAAAAAATTAAAAAATCAGCACATTCATTTTGGTAACACCTGCTGACAAACTGTGAAATTTCAAAGTTATTTTTTATCACTGCTGAGTTTTAATTTTGATCAGGTAATTTAAAACCCTCAAAATATCTATTTACTGGGAGACTGAATGAAGGATCTAAATTAGGTGAGATGGATTGCATCCTGGAGATACTGATTTCCAGACTATGTAAAGAATCTAATTAAGTATCTTAGACAACATTTTGTCCACAAAGACCTAATGCATTAGACCTAATGCATCAACAAATCCTGCACTAAGTGATATGCTCAAGAGTACATAGGACAATTTTAATAAGACTGGGATTATTTTTCAGATTTTGAGTCAAAAGCTAAATTATAAAATTCTCTGCCCGCTGCTTTCCTTTCATCAGTATCAACAGCTGATGCATTGCACATTTCCACATGATTCAGAGAGCAATGGATTCCTAAAGTACAATGCAGCCAATAATGCTGAAATAGCTGAAGTCTGCTAAATCAGCAAAAAATGTTAAATTGAAGAATTTAGATTAAAAGGTTTCCTAAATCTGGAGGATCAACCATGACTAGCTGGGAGAAATGACTTGATTGCCATTTAAAACTTATTATACACCTTTATATTGAGGGCCTATAAGAGAAAATTCTGTCTTTAATACAACAGTAGATAAGATTACCTCAACAGGATTACAGGTATATTATGAGATTTATGTGTTACTCATTGCTGGATTATGTTTCAGAGACCTTGAAGCATAAAAACAAGAAAGACAATTTCTTGAAGGCCAGCATTTAATTATAGACTTATCCAATAACCTGTTATTGAACTGGCCTGTCATATAGGCTCTGTCCAAAAGATTATACCTAACTGTGCAATTTTTCATTGGATTTAGTTTTAAAGGCTAACCAAAGGTTTTGGAAATGAAAGCAGGAGACTGTCAACAAAATGCTCAGATTTTACCATCAAAGCCTTTAGTGGAACATAAATCTCAGTCAGTTGGTTTGCTGATTATCCTTTGTAATATTCTTTATTTGCTGAACATTCCAACAAGAATTTCAGGCATTTTAACAGAATCTTCAAAAGAAATTTAACAACCCTATTTAAATCTCTCCAGAAAGGCCAGAAGTATTAATTTTATAAATTTTAGGTAGGTCTATATCTATAACTCGTGTCCCCTTGAAGATAGAGGAAAAAAATACAGAAACTTGATTATTCTTATAACCTACCGGTCATGAAAATACAAGAGACCTTAGAAAATTGATCATAGTATTGCATAGGTCAGACTTACTGTTAATAAATGGGAAACAACAATAATAATAAACAACTCCTTTGCAGTATATAATACAGTAGCATGTAAAAAACCCAAGAGTGGGCAGAGAATCAATGAAAAATACACCACTAACTTAGTCACTTCATCTTCTTAAATTGTCTTCTTCAGCTTCTTCATTGTCTTAAAACGATTTCCCAGTTTAGGCCTAAGGTAAATAACAGAACTGGAGTTGTTGGGTAGTGGACAATTCAGCAAAAATATGCCGTTGTATAAATCAAACCAAATCAATTTGAATATTTGAAAAACTTCAATCTAAATAAAATATTACTGAGAACATTGAAAACTCACTCTCCTTTGACAGATTTCCAGAACATTGACCCAATGCAATGCAGAAATTACAAATTTGCATGTTTGTCTTCTGTATAAGAGAAGGTAAGAGGGCTGCAGGAATATCTGGAATATTCTGTCTTCTTTCCCAGATGGGAGGAAAATACAGAACAATGCATCACCACTAAATTGTCATCCTAACCCAGTCTGAAGAATGGTGTAGTAGAAATGTGGCTTGAACGTGTCTCGCAGAGGTAACATCTCTCAGATGCACTCACGCTTGTGTCAGGTGTGTACTGACACAGCATCCTCCCACAGGTGTATTCAACTCACACCTTGAAACCAGGGCTCCCAAATGTGAATTTGCCACCTTCAATGTGTTTCAATGCCTGCATTGGAAATTTTACCAAAACCCAGTGGTGCTTCCTACCATGACAGACAAAACTACAGCTTGCCAAAGGAATGACGCAGAACAAAGAAAAGCTCAAATAATGTTTCTGTCAGAAACTCTGCCTTTAACCTTAAGATAAGTTTGCCATTGGCACAGCAGGATGTGCACATGTGAATAGATTGATAGCATCAGCAGAATAATGTGTAAACCCTTCAGTTCTTCTGGGAGCTTGAGTAATAAAAGAAAGAGTTTCATGCCCTGAACTTTTTCATGATTGGGGAATGGTCTGTTTGCTCTTGTACATTGTATGCACTAGTTTATTTAGCCAAAGTTTGTTTGTTTTTTCCTCTGTTCCTGAGGGCTCACATCTGTAAGAATAGATGAGATTACAGATCTCTATTACACTTAGGCAATTCCTTTTGGTGTATCTTGCTGGGACAATAATAAAGCCCCCTCTTGAGCACAGTAAAGATCTATTATAATATTCAATGATAAAACATTCTTCCATGTGTTGTTACTTGTTTTTCCTTTTGGGAAGTTATATTCTACTGTCTAAAACAACCTTATGAGGTTCACGAGTGAAAGGATTACTCAGTCCCTAAACTTTTGCTCTCTGCTATTGTAAAATTCCATTCTGACTATTGCTTACTCGTACAAACTCTCTCATGCTACAAAGTTCACTAATAGCTTCTTAATTATTAGATCCTGAGATGTAATGTAAGGGCACACACATTTTCAATGGAGTTTGTATTGAGATCCTATGACTTTAAACAAATTCATAGTCATAATTTAAAATTGCATCCAAACCTGAAAAATGTCTAAGTCCCAGTTTGTATTAATGTTGCCAAGTGTGTCAGAAGTGCTCTGAGAGCAGCATGTTCTGAGGTATATCTATTTCAATAAAATAGATTTTGGATTGATATCTCTCAAGACATTTCCTAGAGCACAAACCCTATAACACACTTATTTTGACCCAGACATAAATAAAAAATTGTGTTCAAATGCACCATTAAATAGGGCCTCTTTGCCATGGCTAACTAGAGAGATATGTTTTTTTGCTTGTTTCAGCAAAACAAAATATTTGGAGTGGTCCCTACTCTTTTTCCTGTACCTTCATTTTGCTGAAAGCAGCACTGTGAGCTGAGGATGTGAAATGGTCACATGTGACAGGCTGAGTGTCAGTGTCAAAGCACGGAGCCTGACCTGGGCTGGCAAAGGGAGGCTCATTACAGGCACACTCAGGCAGCCTTTCAATCTCCGGCATCGCTTCGCTCAATCCATACTTCAAACCAGAGTAAGCAAATACCCCTCCAACAGTCTCCCCTGAGTCACTCTGCAGGGCTGAAGTGTTAAACTGCGCAGCTCTGTTTTGAGTTTGTTCAGTATTTGTTTAACCTGCAATGCCAGAAACACTGTAAATCCCTCGCTGGATTTCGCATGTCCCTTTTCATTTACTAAACCTTCCAAAGGTCAGAGCACGTGCACTCCTCCCTGAAAGGGCTGCCCCTTCTTACACTGCACGTCCAGGGTGGGAGATGGCATGAGATGTGGGAACAGCAAAAGCCATCAGGAAATACAGATTGGAAGAATAGCCAAGACTAACACACCTGCTGAAATATGTGTTCCGGTTATTTTTTCAGTAGCACACCCACTGAAAATACCAAAAACATGTTTGACATCATCCATTCGACCTAGGTGTTACAATAGCACTGCATCACAGGAAATGATAGCTACAACAATTAAACCCAAAATGGCAGGAAATTAGTTAAGCCAGATATCTCAAAGATTATTATCTGCAATAATCTGGTTTCAGTAGGTGGATGAAGAAGTTGGGCTATCAGTTTTCTGGGAAACTGTATTTACTTTGTGAGTAACAAAGCTCAGTATGGGAACCTCCATTTGGGAAGGATGGTTCTAAACCCTCTGAATCCACATTAGACACTGAATATCAGCTCTTCATGGGGACAAGAATCCTACAGGAAGCTTATGTGATGCTATTTGTATCTCAGTAGAATAAATTTGGGGTGCAAATGTCAAATAATACCTTTGGTTCAAAATCCCTAGAGCAAAACTGGACTATGTTTGCTGCAGGGCCTGCTGCAAGCTTCAAGTCTTAGGACACTTTTGGTAAAACAAACCAAAAACCTCACTTATTTTCTGTGATAGCTATTGGCTACACAGTTTATATTTATGAGAGTAGAATAAAATAGAAATGTCTACTACTGTAAGCAAAAAATTAACTTGTTTTTTAGAATTTAAAACCTTTTTAAAGTATTTATTGGATAAAGAAAAAATTACCAAGAATCAAGTCTTCCAGATACAAAATCTTTCCAGAACAAAATAAACCAACATTATTCTCCAATGGGAATTATTGAATCTCTTGTAAGTATGTTTTACATTAGAGTAACTAAGCGGAGAATCAGTCCCTTGGATTCTGATATAAACAGTGTTTAAAGTGTACACTACTAGGAAATTAGAAGTCAACAGAAGGATTTGCCTAGAAGCTGTTTGTTCTTAGAACAGCTTTCAGAGACAGACAGAAACCTCATACATAGCAATAGATGAATAGTAAAGTAACATTTTGTTTTGCTAAAATTTACCTTGTTGCAGTATTTAGAGATTTGTTCCAGATTATTGTGTAATAAATCTAGGAATTCCATTTTGGGAACAAAAATAATCTTCAGATGAGATAAAGTATATATGCACATTTGCAAATCTTCTTTTATGGAGCTCTTCTTTAGGACTATCTCATTTTTCACAAGATGTTGTTAATACAAAAGTGGTTGCTGGGCTAGATTTTAGTGTCTTTGTTTCAAAATAAAGGACTGCTCAGACATTTTGCTCTGTATACCTTTCTGATATCACACTTTTCACAAACCAGAATCTTTTCTGTCAAGGAAAAGATTTCTGTCAGCAGAATCAACTCAAGTAAAAGAGAAACCAAAAGAAAAATCACAGAAATCCTTTGCTTGGTGAGGCTACTGTAGGATAATAAAGAATGGAATAGAAATATTTCAATCCCAAATTTTTCATGGGCTGTTTTAGATTGCAGTACCTGCAGAACTTCATGGTAACTCAATTATCTCTGCCATTTCATATCTGCTTCTTAAACAGAATGGGAGGAAGCCAGCTCTATCCTGGGCTGCTTCACAAGAAGCATAAGAGGTCCAGGAAACTGACTCTACAATCTGCTCTGCTCCGGTGAGACCCCTGGAGTGCTGTGCCCAGTTCTGAGGTCCTCAGCACAGGAGGGATGTTAGCCAATCCAGAGGAGGCCAACAGGTTGATCAGAGGGCTGGAGCATCTCTCTTATGAGGAAAGACTGAGAGAATTTGTATTTTTCAGCCTGGAGAATAGAAAGTTCCAGGAAGACTTTGTTACAAGAAAGATTGGACAGGCTTTTCAGCAGGGCTTGTTGTGATAGGACAAGGAGCGGTGGTTTTAAATTAAAGAAGGGTCAATTCAGATAAGATAAAGAAAGACTTTTTTTTACAACGAGCTGGTGAAGCACTGGAAACAGTTTCCCAGGGAGATGGTAGATGCCCCAGCCCAGGCAACGTTCCAGGTCAGGCTGGACTGGGATCTGAGCAACCTGGTCCAGTGGAAGGTGGCCCTGCTCATTGCAGGGGGGTTGGACTGGGTGAACTTCAAAGGTCTCTTCCAACCCACACTACTGTGTGATTCTGTGAAGAGTGGAAACCTGAACTAGCTTTTATAAACTAAAAACTGGAAAAAGTCACTTTTCTGGCTGGTTTTAGGGTTCCTCTCACTATTTATCCACTAGGTTTTCATCAAAGGTCAAGATATCTTTAGTTCTTTTTGTGATGTTAGACAAGTATCCTTTCACTTCTCAGTCTCAATTTCTTATAATAAAAATTGCGTTTAATACATTTGACTCTTATATCTATTTAAATTTAATTTCTGGGACAGAGCATTCACATTTTTGTAAGCATGAAGGGCAAAAGGACTCCAACTTGAAAATTCACATTTTTGTAAGCATGAAGGGCAAAAGGACTCCAACTTGAAAATGTTCCCAAAAAGTAGCAGCCTCTAAATGAATGATATATTAAAATAAATTGCTTATTAATGAACTAAGTATCTAATTATGCGGGTATTCAGCATCCTCTTTTGCCTAATATAGAGTATCAAAATAGATAGAATGCAAAATAAAATCAAAATAAAGGTCACATTAAGAATTAAATCTAAAACACCAAAGTGCTCACTTCAAGTATTTGGGCAAATATATTTGAAAAAATAAAATAGTACTGCAGTGGATAGGTTCATCCAAAAACATCATGCAGTTGTAAAACAAAACAACACAGAACTTTAGAGGAAAAAATACATTTTATTCTCCAAAATAGTTCACAGATCTTTTTTCCTGATATTTTATGCAACTGAATCCTATTTATAACTCCTCCAGTACCATGTGTAGTTTTGGAAGTGTGCAGGGCAATTGTGAGACAGCTTTGACATCTGCTTGAGCCTAAAAAGTTTCCTGCTCATTCATCCCTGTTAAGTAAGGAATGATTCCTTGGATTTCTGAAGAGAAGCCTGTCCCTTAGCAAATTTCTTCTCTACCAACTTATTTAAACCTGCATCCTGAAAAGCTGGCAAGAGCACATCACTTGCTAAAATCCTTGCAAGAGTGATCAGCAGAGGAAGAGGTTTAGGTATGCATGTAAGTGTCTATTAGGCTGCAGAGATTTCCCCAGACTTTGTCTTAGAAATTCCTTTGCTGTGAACAGAAGTTGAATTTACTTCCAGCAGCTGAGGATGCCCTGTTGTTTTCCATCCCAAATGAATTTTGAATCACAGGATTCTGTTTAATGTATCTCTACCCAGACACAACCTCATGTATCAGGGCAAAGGGAACAAGGGTTAGAGAGGTAGGGGTTTGGGAGGTTGAAATTTTAATGGTTCCAAAGTCATCTGAAACAAAATTGTGTAATAAAAGCTAGGGGAAGAAAAAAAAAAAAAGCTGGCACTGGTTAACAAAAATTACTAAAGCACATAACTAATCTTGGAATCATGCTAACAATTTCTATTTTGTCTGGCTCTGGAAAGCTCCAGAGTCAAAATAAACCTGAAGCAAATCTAAGCAGACCCCCAAAATCTGATCCACCTCAAAAGGAATGAGATACTTCCTTACTGCTCCTTTTTATCAAGATTGTGTCCACTGGCCCTGCTGTGTGAGGCAAAATACTTTGGTGCAGTAATTGCAATTATAATTTTGGTCTAGGAAAAAGAGTCAGAAGCTGAAGGATGAGACACTTTCCATCTCTTCAAGAAAAAGAGAAAGAACAGACCAGATTAAGGAAAACCTGGATACTGTGAATATATTGTCAAAAAAACCTATTCTGCTGGAGTGACAGTATTGTGGAAAGCATAACGAGACTGCTACACTGCAAATGAGCCCTCAGTGTTGCTTAAATTGAAGCTGGAGTTACTGTTTACTCTGGAAGTATCCCTGGAAGAGACAGGGACAGTAAAGGCATGAAGCCATTGTAGTCTTTGCACTTCCAGACCTGGAAACTCTCTTTTGTTTCACATTATAGCCTAAAATCACACCCAGGCATATTGGAGTGAGGGAAGGTGGGGAGAGGAGAAACCAGAGAAAGAACTCATGCATGCAATTGGACGAGCAGTGACTGATGAGGTGTCTGATTCTAAAGGCAAAAGAGTATTTGAAAATGCAGTTTAAAGCTGAAAAACTTTACATGACCTCTAGTCAACTCTTTAGCCCTCTAAATAAATAAATAAATAAATCTTCTGAAAACTGCCTTATATAAGTTTTCAGGCCAAAAACAGCACATAAATGCTGTATAGTGGTTTTGGTTTTAATGCTCTCAATTAAAGTAGTTGTAAAAATACATTTACATATGTTTAGTAATTATTGCCATAAAGTATTCACACATAGACAATGGTGGGACAGTGATTATGTCTCTCCCAGTCTGTCTGTGCAACTATTCTTACCATATGACCTTTCTTCATATTTTTTTTTCTCAACAATCAAAAGTTTTGCTTTTAATGGTTCCAATTACAACTTATTATGCCAAGATTTTCCAATAGTTGAAGTAATTATCCAGTGCTCTCTTCTGATACATTTAATTATTTTGCTGAGAGTGCTGTACATATGAATCAAATTATATGAGCTGCTGCCTTCTGTTTCTATGCTGGTTGATAAAGAAGGTTGAAGTAGACCCTCATTTCAGTTTAATTCCCTATTTTCTACACTATGCTGCCCATAGTATTGTGTGGTTTACTTAAATTATCTTTCTTGGCAAATAGAATTCTCTCAGAAGACCAGATTAGAAAGGGCTATATATAGAAAGAAGCACACCAAAATCTAACACAAAACTTCCTATGTGAAGAGCAGTTTGACAGTTTTTTGATATTTAACATGTATGCTTAGTACAGCCCACGCTAGCCTTAAAATATTTAACGAAAATGAACAGGCTACTAAGAAATGTAATGAATTTATTGCTTTTCTATCACCTTGTGTCGCTGTACATTAATTATTTAGTGTAAAATATCTTCTTGGAATGCAGCATTCATCACTTCAGAGCTGTGGTCTTATAGATGGTCTCTAGGGACATATTTTCTACTAGTGTCTAATCCCATTCCTCCTCACTGGAAGGAGCTGCTCCAACATAGGTTTTTGTCAGCTGCAAAAAACACGTGATATTAAACCTCTTTTATCTGACTAAAAGGTTTTATTGCAATTCTGACTGGATTTAGCTGAGATGGAAAGTAATCAAGCTACTGTAGTAAATTCAAAACTGTGCCTAGCATGGAAGTATTAATATCCACTGTAGCACTGCAGAAACTCTTTTGCTTTATCCTTTAAATCATCCAATTCTTTTTTGGCTTGTGCTGGCGAGAGTTTTCCTGGCTCTTTATGGATCATTTAGGAGGAAATGTTGAATTCTGCTGGAGTCTGGAGCCAGCGTATTTTGGCTCTGTGCTCTTGAGCTGCAGGAAGGGAGATTCATTGCCACAGCCTTAGCATGAGCCCATCTCCTTGGCGTCAAGCACCTTCCGTGTGTTCCTGCAGGCTGTGCTGCCACCCGCACTCCTCTGAGCCTGCTGGGTACCCCTCCACTGCTGAGATTAATTGATTTGAAAATACAGTCTGTCTGCAGAAACCAGGAGACCACTATTCCTAACATAAGCTCTGAACTGCCGACTCATTTTGCATTTCAAGCTTAGCAGGAGTGTTCTGCACTCTATGGCAGCAGCAGAGTTAAACTTCAGGAGCTGACTACTGCACTGCATCCATGAGTGTTATGGCAGTGCTTTTGTAGAAATACATTATGACAATAGCAATAGTATATATTTCAAAGGAATTTCACTAAAATTCTGTGATTAAGCATGATTAGATGAATTTTGAAGGGATAATGATTTATCAATTTTGTTGGACTCATGACTGTGTTGTCCGCCAGGTGTTTTCCCAATACCTCCCAGAATAATCTTTTCCATGATTTTACTGTGCATTCAGTGAGACTGACAGGTATCCTTGTTCTTGCCCTTCTTGAAAACTGTGACAATGTAAGCCAGCTTCCACTCAACATAATTCTCAGTGTTTTCTTCTACCTATTTTCCTTTCATCATCTTTAAATGTACATTTGACTTTCCCTTCGGCCTTAAACATCTGGCAAGATTCATAAAAGCTTTAATGAGTCAGAAATTAGTCAGGAGACATTTGCAGCTTGTAAAAGCATCCCCTGGTTTCAAATTGATGGCATCTTTGTAGTCAATCTGCTAACTGGCTTGTATTCAACAGCAGGCTATTTACTAAGAGAGAATTCCCCACTGTGGATGTTGTTATCCCAGCAATAACATGAGTGTGCCATTGAGTGTCTAATATTAATTGTCTATCTCTATATATTACATAGATAAATGCAACCAGTTTGTAAACTGTCCTGTTGTACAGATAGAAAGCAGAAAAAATCACTTCAGGTGATAGAGTGGTGTATGTCTCCTGATATCTGTGAGGATTTTCCTTGAAAGCTGCGATGAAAATTCACAGAAACTTCACTGATTTTAGTGGATTTAATCTGAATCCATGCCAGCTCAACAGATGACAATATGTTATGGGTTTTCAGTCTTTCTTTGCAAACTAAAATTAAGTTAAAAATTAATAATTTACAAATATTTGGAGACAGGAGACTATTTATAATTTATCTGCAAATTAAGTGGCATTTTTTTGCCATTTTATGATCATGGGTGATGACAGAGGTCATGAGGAAATAAATGCATAACCAGAGACCTCAAATCAGAATGCCTGCAGCCTTTGCAGTAGGGAGAAGAATGAGGATTGAGTGCTCAGAAGTCTGGAATTTCTTCATGTTTCACTGTCTAAAAAGTCTTAAACATTTGGACACGTTCTTGGATATGGCTTCCCAGTTTTTCACATGATAGAACTATAATCTCATTTTATGGTAGATATATCATCAAAACTTTGAGCACATGGAGCTACAATGAGAGCAACCAACAGGTTTAGTATATTTCAACAGCCTGTATATGTCTCATCCAGGTGAATCAGGTTCAAAGCACTATGCTATATTTTCTATATTTAACTGGAATGAAGAAGAAAAATCCTAGATTTCAGGGGTAATTTATATGTATAATTATCATAATTTTTCCCTTGTTATTACAGTTAGAGATATTCTTCACTGATAAAATCATCACAATGAATATCGTTCCTACATTACTAATATTGTTACCTTTGTCTATATTTTCTTGTCTGTTATTATTATGAAAAGTAGATTTTTATAGGTAATATCTTTGCAGTGATAATTGAAATTAAGTGATAATGTCAACATGTATAAGGTAATAGAGAAAAAATGAGATCTGCAGAACTCCTTAACAGCAACTGTGGCAAGTTCACATGAAAGCATTGGTTATTTACACCTGAAGAGAAGGAATACTCAAAGATGACTGAATGCAATTTAATGTAGCTTTGTTCACATACAAAATTGTAACCTGAAATTTAGTTTTTCTCCTGAGAATAAATTGCTTGTTGTTGAAAAGTGAAGTACTGAAAAATCTATGCAAGAAGGGAAATAGATTTGTATGCATGGTTCTGATTTTGGCAGGTCAGTAGATTTTGGCTAAATTTGTTTCTTAACCGATAATTGAATCAGTAGCTGAAACAATTGTTTATCTGAATATTAACAACCTTTTAGTAGCTTTAATTTTTTACATTATTAGTTTTTAACACAGTTTTAGGTTAAGAATTGTGTGGGGACTTCCCATTTTTAATGGATAAATCACTGTGGTGAGTGTTTGTGGAACAGAAAAGGTGATTAGGTGTGCATTGCTACAGCTCTGAGGTGTGTGGGGATGTAGTCTACATCCAAGCAAGGACACTTTTTGATATTTCAGAAAATCACAGGATTTTTTTTGTTGGAAAATCCTCTGGAGATCATCTAGTTTAACCCTCCTGCTTATTCCTTAGTGCTTTTATGAAGACAAAAATTCTGCATTTAAAAATCTGCTCTAACAGTGCTCATTTCCCAATAACTGGAGGTGAGAGGCAGAATGGAACTGGAAGGAAAAACTCTATAAGTAACTTGAATCTGAAGCACTGCTGGTGTAGAGGGAGTAGGGAAAAACAACATGATACATTTTTACTGTACATAGAAGTAACTTTGCTATTTTCCTTAGCACTCTTCCTTAGAGAACAGTTTGCAT
>JAYDZK010000056.1:7976278-8053144 GCA_034509185.1 Euphonia xanthogaster | reverse complement strand
TGGGGAAAATGGGGAAAAAATGAAAAAAAAAAGGAGAAAAAATGGGGAAAAAATGGGGGGAAAATGAGAAAAAATGGGGAAAAATGGGGGAAAAAATGGGAAAAAATGGGGAAAAAAATGAGAAAAAAATTGAGGGAAAATGGGGGAAAATGGGGAAAAATGAGAAAAAATGGGGGAAAAATGGGGGAACACACCTGGGGCACACCTGAGCTGTTTTTTTGGGGTTTTTGGACTCACCTGGGCACACCTGGGCACACCTGGGTTGGATTTTTTGGGTTTTTGCCTCACCTGGGGAGGTTTTTGGGGTGTTTTTTTGCATTTTGGCTCACCTGGGATTTTCCTCTAGTGTAAATTTAGAATCTTAATCTTTGAACAGTTCGGGAACTGAGCACTGTTTCAGTAAGCCCACTTTCAATAAATTTTGAGAGAAACTGTACAAATATGGATATGAAAGGAAGAAAAGGTAATAAAATTACTAATAAGAAGAAAGAGTTAATCACTAAGCTGTACATTTATGCCATGGCACAAGATCAAAGGAACTTCACATGCTTGACAAGTTTATCTGTCTTGGTAGCCTTCTCTCCAAACCAGCAGCAAATGATGGTGAAATATTTCTCTGCATTTCTAAAGAGAGTTCATCCTTTGGTCATTTGCAAACTTATGTTTGCAGTTTGCTATGGAGGCAAGTGCTCTAACTACCACCTTCTGTAGCTATCCCAGTCTGCACTTTTGTCGCTCCTGTCCATGCATAGGTGTGTGCTGTGTGTGACTCCTGGGACCCTACAAACAGCACATATCCTTTTTGAAAGCATCACCTCTGTATTGCTCTCAAAACTGTCTCATTTGCAGTGAGCTAGGTAAAAATCCAGGATGGAAAACCTCAGGATAGTTGCGGAGATTTTTTTTACGGCTAGTAGGGGTATAGCAAAAGCACACTTTTAGGCCAATAAAAACATTTTTGGAATACCCTGAAATCTTTCTGTAAAGTTTCACCAAACACTATCAGTAACTGGGACAAAATTAATTTCAGGTTAAAAAAAAAATGAAGAGGTAAAATACCACCACAAAGTTTGTGATAAAGTGAAAAACCAAACCAGAGACAGAAGAAAAGTGAAAAAAAAAAAAAATCTGTCTTCCAAACAGCCCAAATTCAGAGACGTTCTGGCTTGTAACAATCTATGTTCCTCATAAATTCTATCAAAATGAAAGTAAGTGTATAAATGTGAAAAATTGTGGCCACTGACTGTGATGGTCACCTGCATACTAGTGGACTAGCAAGTCATTCCATTCTGATTACACCATTATATTTTCATTCTTTTTAGAACATAAAAAAGAACAACAAACAATATGATCATACATTTTATTTTTTCTACATAACAGAAGTCAAACAAACACATAAGTTAGGTGCAAAGATTACTAAGTAATTCATATATAGCACAGCATTTCTAATTAGTGTACTTTTATTCTTTTCTTTTCTACAGCTCACTCTTCTATGAAATTTACCACAAAACTGTCTTTAGAGTTAGGTTTATTACTGAGTTTTATTTACAACTGTATTTTTTTACTATCTTTATTGCACAAACACTGTTCCAGTGCTATATCCTTTTACCAATCTTCTGGCAGGCTGTATCCATTTTATCCCCTCTGCCCAGACATGCCAGCAGTGCCAGCTGCCTGCAATTTTAATGTGAGCTGTCAGAAATGGAGAGTTTGGCCATTAATTATTTTGTGAGGAGTCTCATTGTTGATCCATAAGAAGACCAAGTATTTTTGTGTGTTCAGCATCTCCAGGGAGCCCACACAGACCACTTTCCCAGTGCAGCTGGAGGCAGCTCCAAACACATGCAATTCCAAATCACCTGCTCCACTTCTTTCTGCTGTTAAGAATTCTGTATCCACTTGGTGCAGCCTCTGGGATATGCAGTAAAAACAGCCCAGGGTTTCATAGGGAGCAGGGATAGTCCATATTGACATGTTTTAGATTTTTCCTTCCCTCAGCCTAGAAGGCATATAGGTCTACAATTAGGTCTGTGTTGTTCCAAGGTGCAGACATGTAATTGGTTTTGAGTGTGGCTTGTTTGAATTAGTAATGACTCTGGGAGGAGAGATTTGGGGTCTGCTGAACAAACAGCTGCAAAAAGCTACTCAGCTCCATTGCAATCAGGAACATGAACTGTCAGAATGCACTAAAACTCGGTGAGGATACAGAGAACTATTTGTTCATACAACACACTGGTCCAGGCAGTGATTTCACAGAGAGAGTGACTATAAATGCTATTTTCCTTGTAGCACCCAAAAAAGTTTTTTGCCAGTAATTGTTATTATTTCCATTGGCTTTCTTGCTTGCAGGTGTGCTATATATCAAAACACCAGGAAAACTGGAGTTATGATTACTATCCATTCCTTCATTTTTTACTAAATAAATTCCTTGACTAGGTTTTCTGAATTTTTATCCTTAATTATAACATTTATTTCTGTTGCAGAAAAAACAGCTATATTGTATACCTTGCAATAGTCCTCGGAAATCCTGTTTAAAAGTCTCCTATTAAGAATCTCATTAAAATGAACAAAAATAAACCGTGGTCTTTCATTAAATGAACAAAAATAAACTGTAGTCTCTGAGATCTCTAAATGCGGAGCTCAATACCAAGTAACAGGTGAGCAAACAGCCAAGTGGAGGAAGGAAGTGGGAGGACAGCGAGTTATCAGCACAGGTGTTGCTTCATAAATTGTCACAGACAGCTCCATAATAAGGAGACAGGATCAAGCAAGAACTATCTTCTGGCTTGTGTTTCAGAAAATTAATTTTAAAGAAATTAATAAATCTCTTCTCCAGGATGCCCAGTGATAATGTTTGACCAATGAGCATTCTTTTCCTCCATACCTATTAGCCCCTGCTCTACTGCACAAGTGAAAATAGTGATTTCCTGGCCATAAATTTAATGTATTGGTAGCTATTTTCTGCTTAATTTTCTATTGTTAGCTGAGAAATGAATGTTAAATTTAAAAAAAAAAAAATGAATGTCATGTCTGCTTACATTTAAAATAAAAAATAATTTAAAATAAGATTGGAAGGGGGCAGAATGAATCAAAGTTCTAGTTTCCTGCAAAGTAGCAAAAGGCTGACATGTGAATCATATATATGGGACAGAGAATCACGTTCACATCCTCGTTGGGCAGGCAGGACACCCTTTCAAGGGAAGTGGTTTAAATGCTTAACTATAGAAAGAATATATATGCTTTTACCATAATATTGAAGTCCTCTTTTGCCTAATTTCATTTTTCTTGCTGCCATGTCAGGTCTTTCCAATGAAACCACATCATCAAAAAGTCACAGATCTCTTCTAAACATGCTGCTACTAAATGCTTTATTACCTACTCTCTGGTTTTACTAAGTATATGTGCTACACACACTGAATTTTTTGAATAGTCAAAATTTCTCTTATAATATTGTTGATCAGTGACAAACTAGCTTATCTTTACATTTCACTGGAAATAGCAGTATTATAATAGCACTGGATAGTAGCAGTTGTTTGGATGTTTTTAGAAATGCAAAAGAAAATCTTGCTAGTCTCTAGTCTCCAAGATATACTGGTGGATAGATGGGATTCAAGAGAATTTACATGCTCTGTTTAAATTTTATTTATAAGCTTTATTACAAACCAGATGAATTCCTAATGAAAAGCCTGGGAAAATATGACTGAATTAGAAAACTGTGCTCTTCCTAGGCCAGAAATTTCCCCTAGCTGTTGTTTTTAAAGGATGACAGTCTCATAATACATGTTCCTCTTATTTGTTTAATTGCTTAGCATGTACTTGATCATTCAGGTCTAAACTGTTAATCTCCACAATGAGTAAACAGAATAAAATGCTTACAGGGTCTCCTGCTTTGTAAGCAGAAATGTTAATTTTGGCTGTGGTGCCCTCTGTGAGTAAAGAGATATATTTACAGGAACAGCACAGAAAATACAAACAGAAGTGGTAATTCAGTTCTATTTGAAACGTTTTAAAATACACTTTGCAAATGACTCTGTGAGTATATTCTCATTTCTTCCAATATTATTTGTTCCACAGGTTTACAGCAATGCTAACAAGCTGGCCTGATCAATAGCCTCTGTGGCATCAGTTATTTTGCTGTTCCCCAGTGAAAAACAACTGCTGATATAATGATTTATTAAGCAGCATGGCTGCCCTGGAAAAAGACAAAAGGCCTTATTCTTCTCCCATTTGCCCATACATGAGACCAGAAGAATTTCACTGACTTCAAAGGAGCTACTCCTGCTTTGCTGAAGAATGAGGCAGGCCTGAATCAAGTTTGAGTCCTGCATGCTGACAGGTTGGAGGAAAGTGTATCCATTACACAGTTAGTGTGCGGAGCAGAACGGATCTGACCACTCGCCAGCTCCTCGCAGGGATAAGCTGTTTATTAAAGGAAGTGAGATGTCAAAAACTGAGCAGAATGAGAATATCAATAATATTTCTTCATTAATCATCTAGAAGTCCAGACACCACTGTCATCCCTAAAATCCACCACGAACAACTAAACTGGAATACCCTGGAGGAAACAGTAACTTAATCGGGAGCAATGAGTGCCTATGATGCAGGTGTTTCCTTAGGCTTCTGTTTTTATATTGTGACAAATTATTTCTGCAAATCAAAATGACAAAACTAGAATTGACAGGTGAAAAAGAATTTTTAATTTAAGAGTTAAAAAATCTGAGGGTTTTTCACTCACTCTAATGCCAAGGCTGGGAATAGGAACTCCCTAAGTCTGGTCCAGTATGTTTTTTTCACTAAGTAGTACAGTCTTGCTCACAATGCACTTAATTCAGCTCCAAATGGGAGGATAAATTACAGCCTTATCTAAAAAGCAGCAACAGAAAGGCAATTAAGATTAGAATTTCAGTTTCCACATTTTAACAGGCTCAAACAAAACTGAACTGATCTAAGTTAATGAAGAATATATTTCACTGGGAAAGGAGGGATGAAATACTTTGAAAATTTGGACCAGGCTTATTTTTCCTGCTTTGGTTTCTTAAATAATAGTTATCAATGCAAGTTAAGTAATTTGATTTCCAAATAAGATGCATTTCTAAAACTAAATATTTATGGTAATTTTTTTGTATATGTTTTCTTTGTATATAATTAGTAAAGTAACAGCATTTTCAAAGCTGAAAGGAAGAAAGAGAAGACACATTTATGGGGCAAAAGCTTTTCAAGGTTTTGCAAACAGCTTTTGCCTTTGGATGGAGTATGCTCACAGGATAAGATACACAAACTGATAAAAAATCTGGCTGCCTAGGGTACATCAGGATTATGCATGTTTCTATAGGTCATAAGATCTAAATTTTCTTTAGTGTCCTATTCTTGCAGGAGGATTTAATTCCATATATTGACACCTAATGTTGCTATAACTTCTAAATTTGTTTTTTTAAACTTTCATTTGGATTAAAAGTTTTCCATTTTAATTTATTTCTTCATGGAATTTTTTGTAGGTACTGCAATGCTACAGAAAATCAACAACTAAAGGATATGTACAAAGTAATTTCGATAACCAAGAATGGATATGACAGAGATTGTGTGACCCATGGCATTTAAAAACACTTCTGTGCTTTTTTGTACACTAAAGCACCGCTGTACACTTTAGTGTACAAAATACACTCTGTACATCCTTTTGCAAAGTTTGAATTGATTTGGTTCCTGCAAGGCCTCATTAATTCTTTTTGAAAAAACACAGTACTATCTAATGTAATCAAAGCAGTATCAATAACAGTAATCATGACATAGGTAAAACTGTGAAAAAAATAGGAAGCAATGATTAGTTTTGCACTAAAAATACCTTGAAAAGTAGTTTTATCAAATATTTGCAGAGAGAAAACACTCCCCATATGACACTGCTGTACCAAGTGTGTTCAGGATAGAGGGTTAAAACTAAGCAGTTGGAAAGAGAGGTTGTGAAGAATAAAGTCTTCAGTTAAGGCAATTTTTACAGGACCACAGAAGAGCAGGTGGACATTCTAACAGCTAGCTGATGGAAAACTGAATTTTACTGCAAAATACCTAGGGACTAAGAAATTGGTCAGTCCATGTGCAGTGTGAATGTCTTTATTAAGGTCTAGGGTGAACTGGGTTAAAAGGAAATGGGTCAGATAAACTGATTTTCCAGACTTTATCTACTGAGGGATAAAATTATATATATACATGCTTTATCCAATATGTATCTTAAAGTTTTAAAACAGTGTTTATACAGTCTCTCTGTATGGTCTTTAGGACTCATATGCTTTGGAATATTGAAACAAAATAGCATTCAATTTTCCTAGAATTGCATTATTTTGCATTAATAAGGAAGAAAAACAGGCAGAAACAGTCATCTGGGCATAGATTAAATTGCATTTTTATGAATACAGTTGGTACTGACAATCAAATGAAAAGAAGCATGGGCAGGAATGTTTCAGTCTCGTATCTGATTGGAGAAAGAAGCAAAATCCATCCAGTTTATGCTGTGCAAGCACACAGAACCCTTCTCTCTCTGATTTGAGGGATGCATCTACACTCTGGTCTCACACATCCCAAGTACATGTACTGATCCATGACTCATTGGCACTCTTCTATTTCTGTCTTCAAATCTAGGTTGGTTAATCAAGGATAATCTATTAAATACAGGAAGTATTTGTGATTGTTTATTACTGTTAATCTAAATTTAAAGTCCCTTATGAAAAGCAGGCCTTCAACATGCTACCCAGGGTACAAAAACTTCATGGCATTCTGCTTTAAGGAGTGGAGAGTTTAAATGAAGAGGAAAAAATGTAGTCAAAGAGTAAAAATCAGTCTGAGAGGACAATTCCTGGTAGTTTTTCACTTCTTGTGATATTTTATTGTTGGGTCTTAGCAACTGAAGGAAAGATTTGACATGGTGTAAATTCAAAGAAAACACAAGTGCAAGCTTCCAGCCAGCTATCTGGTGTGACTCACAGCCCAAGTTATTAACACTGAATGTATGAGAACACAGGTGGAAGTAGAAGCTAAAAGGCCAATGAGCACTCTGAACTTTCCCAGCATATTGCAATTACAAAACCACATGTATTTAAGGCTGTGACTGTGCAAAAACACACCAAAAAAAACCCCACAAAGCAAAATAAACCAGTGCACTTAAATGATTTTTAATTGGTGGTCTGTAATTTCACTTGGATTCCAATGACAAACAGGTCAAGAGAGTGTTTCAGGCTTGATTTGAGCACAGAAAACCTTTGCTGACTACTGAAATTAGCAGTGAAAGTATTGAGTAAAAGCTGTTAAATGTGAATTTTATAATGACAGTATTCCACTGAAATATTGCAGCAAATTGCATTTACTAGCATGTCTCCCTGTAGATTCAGGTCATTACTGGAGAATTCCATATGTTAGGGAAAGAAAAGGTTATAATAACAATGTAAAAATGACAAATATTCAAAGAATGATGGTGAAGCAATGAAACCCAACAGTTTTATGCCAGAAGTAGAGATAATGGAAGAAACTCATGTGTTATATCTTAGGTATATAAAAATTAAATGTTGAAATGTGTGAGCCAGGGATCCTAGGTCCCTTTCACAGTCAGTGCAGATAAAAGACTGACTCCAAAAAGCAGCTCATCCAATCCTAAGATAAATGTGTAGATCAGGCCAGAGGAATCAAGTTCTGTCTGTTGTGTATCTCTTCTTTGACTTTAATGGGACCGTGGGAGGATTAACTCAGATTTACACAAATTTACGCCACAGAAAGCGTTAGATAACACTGTGTTAGAGTTTTATAGCTTGTTTTTACTTTATCTTTGCCTACACATTAAGTCTACTTGCTAAATACATGTAAGAGATCTTGTTCCCCTGCTTTAGGAAGCGAGGATTGAGTTGTTCCTCCATTCACTGAGGGAAAGGTCTGCAAGTCCCTTAGGTCTGAGAGCTGATAGATGCTGATGGTGAAGCACAAAACATCAGCATCATCTTTACCTGCTATCACACAACAGCATAAAGGCCCAAGATCACAGATGAAGTCAAAAATGACATTGCAAAAGGACCTGAACTTGTTTTGACCACTCACCCAAGATGAAATTGTCCAATTAAAACAAAATAGATTCATTTTGATAACTGTACCAAAACTGCTCTCTAATGAACATACATTTTCTCTTACCAGCAATGGACCAGAGGAAATCACACAAGATTTGAAAATCAGACAAGGATAAACAGTTTAGCAGCAATTATCATGTCCCTGGGCACAGAACACAGTTTCTGTCTCACTGGCCTTTTGCAGTTTGACTTTCTCTGGCAGAAATGATCTCACATGAAATCCACATCAAGTATTCTGAAAATCTAAATTGTAATCCCTTTATATACAGGAGACTCTGTTTTTCAGTGTCACCCATGTGTCTTATTTCTTATATGCTAGCACTACTGAAGGTGCATTTTTAACATTAAAACCCAGGAGGTTTTTTCATCTATGTCTTTTACTGTCATACTGGTACTGGTTTTAATAGAATTGCCCCTGAATTTTCTCAGTTTAAATAAGATCACTGTGAGTCTCATTTTTTCCACAAAAATGCAATGTTAAACACACAAGTCACTGGGCTAAAAACAACTAATGACAAGACCTGTGTGGAAGAGGGAATTAGAGTCTTCAAGATTAAAGATTTATACAGGCAGCAAGAACACTGTCCTAGCTGTGAAAGATAAATGCAAAATACTTTTCAGGATTTTACATTGCATTTGGAATCTAACCCAGGAATGAACTTCTATCTCCACCCCAAAAATTTTTATTTTTTATATCAGCCACTTTCTGGCAAGTTTAGGATATGTCTCCTTTTTAATCCACAAGTGATCAGATTTCTTTCTGAGGGCGTAAATGCTTTATTTCACTAAGGATGTGTGCTATTTATAACATGGAAAGGACTGATGCCACATAGATATTTCCTGACACATTTCCCTCCTCCAGTTTTTCTTCAGTGGAAAGTAAGCCTCTGCCTTTTATTAAGGCTTTAAAAATGAAATGAAAGCATAGGCTTAGAGATAAAATAAAATGTAGGGGTAGAGAGACTGAGCCTGAACACTACAGTTAGAAAATTAATTGAGTCAATAGTAATGGGAGAGAGGCAGGAGTAAAATGGGATCCAAATAGAAGGTGTGTCTTCTCTTTTGCTATGTGCCCTGGATCATGCAGGATGCTCTGTGGTACCTGAAGTTCCAACATCAAAGAGTGGAACAATTTGTTCCCAGCTGGTCAAATTGTGGAAGTGGCAGTCACAAGCTAAATGGAAGTTAAACTCAGCAGAGCAGCTGCAGGAGTTGATGAAAAGTCTTTTGAACACCAGCTTGCTTTATGCCTTATATGTTCCTCTCCCTGATTTCATAGCTAAACTGGTCCTTACAGTCCCATAGTACAGGATGGAAAGGCAGGCAAGGCAAAAGGGAAAGGCAAAGGCCCAAAACCACTTTCTGTTTACTGCCACTAATGTCTTCCCATGTCCTACTGCTTAATTGATGCTGTCTTTTAGACTTTATAATCTTTCAATCTTTGTGAAAAGGATTCTTTCTTATTTGAGATATTACCTTGGGACTCTTAAACACCAGAAACATTGGACATAACAGCAAAGGGAGCTTTTTTTCAAAATCTGAATCTCAGTGCATAGGGCAGAAAGATTGTGAGGAGTGAGAGTAGCAGGGGATGAATGTGTAAGGTTTGGAGAGTGAAAGAAGAGAGGAGGAGAAAAAGGCATTGTTTGATCTTAGACACTTTGTATCTTTTGATGCTCTAGGTTTTGAGTGACATGATGTAGGAAACAAGGTGAATGTATATTCAATGTTATAACTCAATGTATAGTCAATGTTATAACTCAATGCTGGAGGCAAGAAACTGGGAACAATTTTTCTGCATCATATCTATTCAATATTAAAGGTTCAATCCCAAAGCATGCCAGGGGAGGGCTAAAATTCTGTGTCTCCTGACAAAAATTCCCTTTATTTCATCTTTTTTGAGTAACATTTCTCCTTGACTCAGGAATACGTGTCTGCAAATAATCTACATTTTCATGATTTTTTGGCCAGGAGGGGAAAGATTATAGTATTGCTTGTGTGACTGTAAAATCATACTGTGTCCTGTCCCAACTTCTGGGCAAAGTGTTAAGCACTGGCACTATCACTAGGAAGAGATCAGAAAGTGTGATCTCATTTATATGAAGCTTAACAGCAGTAGATGTGACACCTGACACTTTTCCTTAGCAGTAAATTTTCCTGCAGCTGACGAGAGTACAGCTGTTTTGAAAAGAATAGAACTGCTGTTTTAAACAGTTAAATGCTGCCTAACTGCTTAGCTTTTAATCTGTATATGATTCTTTTTTGCAGATATAAGCACAATGCCTGATATTTGGAAAAAATCAATGTTTTATAAGGTATCTGTTACCAAAGCATGCATAAATCTCGTGTATCACTATGGAAAGGTAAGAATCACAAACTCTTCTTAGAGAAATAAAAAGTTTATTTTATGTTCCAGTCTCTCTAATAATGGCTGCTGTTACTTGGTATCTCTGTTGGCAATAAAAAGGGGCACAAAATAATCTCTATCAAATGTGCAAGTCCAGCGCACAGCCTTTTACATCAAATGTGCCTGCTTAGAAAAAATTGCAACTGCCTTCCAATGATGGTAAAAAGTTGCAGAAACACTGGATGTAGATCAGAGCTGAGAGTAAGGAAACACTAGACTTGTAAAAGTCAGTATCTGCACATATAAATGGCATTCTACAAAAACCAGAAATATATATAAAAATATCCCTATGAAACATTTTTTGTTTAAATGGCACCTTTGTGAATCAAATTTGTTGCAGGATCTGCTGTCAACGACAAGAGTGTCAGAAAGAGGAAGGGCCCTTTTTGAAACAGAGTTCACAGAATAACTACCCACATGCAAGATTTGTTTCAGAAAAGGGTGGGAACCTGAAAACATTCTTTCTCCTTTGCTGAGTGCATTTACAATTTACATTGCAGAAAAAAAGAAAGACATTTAAGTAAATTGTGAGCAATTTCTGTCAGCAGAATTAATTCTCAAGTTTTAATCTCATTCTTTTCATCCTGAATTTTATTAAAAACCGCAGAATAAAGAAAACCTTTGACTGTCTGAAATATTTGCATATTATCCATGTCTTCTGAAAAAGGTTTTGAAGACAAGGCTGAAATCAGTACTGCCCATTAAGTATATTGTGGTAGTGCAGTCAAAAGCCATAAACAATTCTTCTCATGAATATATTGTGATCCTGTGTCCTTCATTTAGCTAAAGAACAGTGTGCAGTTAAACATACAAATGTTACTGATAAGAGTAGGCCAGTGGGCCACAGTCAGACCTTTGAATCATGGCAACGGTGACACTCAGCTGACAGGGACAAACTGCACAAATTTGCAAGACCAAGTTACTTTTTGTTTGAAATTATGATTCTGAGAGAATTTCTGTGGCAATCCTGAATAGTTATGGATGTGGGGCATTGTGTTTTCAACAAAGAATTCAAATTCTCTTGCAAAGCAAGAACTTTATAAATGTTTTTGTATATCAGAAGTAAAATTCTCAATATAAAAGTAGTGTTAAGAGAAATTTAATCAATATCAAAACAAAGGTTTAGTGGTGGGGAATAGAACCAAACAAAAGGACTTTGTTAAGTGAAGGGAATACAGCAGATACCTGAGTTCTGGTCAATTAGTTAAGCAAATTTGAAAATCTGGCTGTATCTCTGGTTTGATTATATCTACAACACTTTTGCATGAACAGGAAGAATATCCAAGTTGAAATAAAAGTCACAATTTAATTTCATTTGTTGGTAAAATGTGAAGATTTCTTCATGAATCTCTTCATGTTTTTATTTGATCACAAATTAGTACAGATTAACTTTCACATTATGATCAATGCTACTTGCTATTCTTATTTTTTTTACAAGAATGAAGCCAAACCAAAACAGCATTTTTGTTCTTCTTGTGTGTCATGTTTAAAATTAATTCATTAGCAGCTGTCAGCCCCCAAGGAAGACTGTCAGCACTGATGAAGACAACATCTAAAGGTTTTATCTTACCTTCATTTATCTCTTGTCCCCAGAAGGTATGAATCTATTAAAAAAAAAGAAACTCCAAAGTAATGACTGCTTTTGTCTTTTGTTTAAATGTATTTAGAAAGTAGCTGTTCAGGCATGAATGTTGGCTCCAAATGTCAATGGCACCTGTTTTGTTAAGCAAAAAAAGACCAAGGAGAGAAAGAGTTACAAGGCTGAACTTTACCATAGGTCTCTATGCTACTGTTTCCATGAAATATTACTTCCCAACATAAATGCTGATCTGATTTATTACATCTGCAATAAAATGTGCATTCCTTGGTTAAACAATATTGCAGAAAACAATGTTATGTTTTTAAAAATTTTAGCACAAAATGAGACAAGGCAGATACCTTAGGGGAAATGTTTATGTAAGGTGGTTGAAATCATGAAATAGTTACGACAGCTATAGGTTCTCACTGTAATTTTCAGTCACTAACATATGCACATGGTAAAACTAGAACTGCTGAAAGGCCAATACAAAGGCCCAAAGTATATTCCTGGATTTACCTAGCAAGTTAGGTATTAAGGCTTTGAACACATGAATGACTCAGACTTGGACACCTGGTCCATGAAAAATCAGACAGATGCCTAAGTGTTCTAAACATTAAATGGAGACAATTATATGCTTTTAGAAGATATTTAATGCTTTTAGAAGATGTTATATTCCTTCTCCTTATTGGAAAGAATAACTTCACAGAAAATATGCAAGCATACATAGATAGGAAACTCAGAGGAGGATTTTTGGAAATCACACTGTTACACTTGTTTATTTGCATTTTAGATGGCCTAAAATTCTGCTCCAGTGAAATTTAGGCTCTGAACAATCTCGATTGTCTAGAATTTAGTGTCAGACGGTTGCTTGTGCTTTCATAGTACTTCCATCGATTTTAAAATAATATTTAACAGAAGCATCATTCATTTGCTGGACTGAGACAGGAATTTCCCATTCATTCAAAGTTATTGCTGATGTTCTTACAGAGTTTTACATCATTAAATTGCCACTTCAACATAATAGACAGAACAGTTTCCACTAACTTCAGTGGAAAATTTAATATACTGCTTATGCAAGAACCCAACAGTTAATGGGGGATTCTTGCAGACAAAGTCAGGTAATATACACTTAGGTAAAATCTATTTTGCATTCAACACTTAGCTAAAAATTCAGGGCTTGTTGCTATATATGCATGCTGTATCATATATTATATTTGTTTTATATATGTGTGTATAGTATTCCTGTTAAAAACATTTTGTAAAAAATGTGCTGATGTTAAAGATTTCCCCGCTTGATTTTTTGTTCAGATGGGGCTCTGTGGTCCCTCTGCTGGAGCTGCCAATTTTGACAACACCCAGTGCAGAGCATGAAAATGCAGCCTCCTCTCTTCTTCTGCTAGTGGTGGCTCCAGAGAAGGAGGAAGATTTGAGTTGGTGTGTTGAGGCTAAGGAACTTTCCAGACTCACTGTTCTTGCCCACGGAAAATAGATAAAATTCACTGAAATGATGCTTATAAAACATCTTGAAACTCAGTTGAGAAAAGAGGTGAGCAGAAAAATAAAGTAGATATTAGCAAATTTTTAGCTGTAGTATTTATAAACATGTTGAACAATTAATTTGTTTCTAAAGACCAACTTTCTTCTATATTTTTTTTTACCACTTCAGTTTACAAAGTACTGCAATGTAAAACTTTTTAATGAGTTCTAATTTAATGGGTAACATTTCGATACCGTGAACAATGCTGGAGTCAAGATACAATTGCAGGCTCAAGTGTCATATTTTCTGCTAAAAATAGTAATCATAATGTTTCTTTGCTGGTGCTGTAATAATGCATCTTTGCTTATGTTTCAGTAAGTGTAATTTTAGAATATCATTTTGAAATGCTACTGTTCTTTACTTCCAAACCCAAGTATCTATAGTTATGAATAGATATCTCCATTGAAAGTGCTTGCAGAACTCTTAGAGCTTCAAAAGGCAGCATTTCTATGGATTATACTAATGCCATATGTGTTGTCTTTGTTTTCTGTTTTAAACTGAATATGATATTAATAAAATAAAAATTGAATTTTTTGGCCTGTATGAAAATGAAGGTTATTGAAGAAAGGAAAATTCTTTGAACTAGCTTTATTTTACACAAGCAAGATTTGCAGTATATTCATGTTTATGTTCTGAATTATTCATTAAGTTTGGGGAGAAGCATTTATCAATCATAATCTAACTGGCCTCACTACATAGCTAATGTCACTTAGACTGGCATGAAGAAAGTTTTATTCAGGATGAATACAAATGAGAGAATGACACAACCTACCTCCAGACATAAATTCTCCAAGAAAGAAAAAGGATCATTTACATAAGTGGATGTTATTTAGCTGATTACTCTGAAAAAAAGTTTCCAAAAGGTTACTGGGCAAGACATTCTTTGAGTTTGTAATTCTTCTTATGCTTAAAACAATGGTGATCCCTGCAACTGATTAGTAAGAAATACAGACAAATGCACCTTGTTATGTAAAAGAGCCCTTCATTTGCCTGCTGTAATCCTACTTATGCATCTGTATGTAATTACAGAAGTGGCACCTAACTTTGAACTCTGAGTCTCATGAGAAGTACTGGTTCCTCAAGGTGCCAAACAAAAATAAGGATGTCAAACACATGTTGGCACAAGCATACCCTTTCTTCTCTTTGTGGATCAAAACTATCATTTTGCTAGTGGCATCTGGAGACAAGGAAAAAATGTATTTTGAAGCCAAATTTATAATATTATGGCTCCAGTTTCTCCAGAAATATGTAATTCTACCTAACCCCACCTCTTTTTTTCCTCTTAAAACTACTGATTGCATACTTTAATTTATATACATTAAAAAAATCTTATCCTGCATTTTTATTAAGTTAAAGCAGACACTATTTAAATATCTGCTTGATACTCTTTCAAAAGTATAATCTTGAAGAGGGAGACTGGGGAAATGGGAGTGATTTTTTTACCTTTATTTTGATCCTTATTTATAACGTCTTATCCATTTATTTAGTTCTGCAAATGTAAATCGGTCTCTCTTGTCTGCTAATTTAAGGATATCTCTGCCACCAGAGTGGTATAATTTTCAGTGGATTTGGAAACTGTCCATTCTGTTCTGCTGACAATGTTGGATGCCAAGTGTACCAGAAAAGAGAGACCCATGGTTACTGAACAGATTAATCTTAATCTGCCTATAGATCTTTTTATTATTCAGTACTCTCTAGAGGAAAAGGAAGATTAAATAAATCTCCCTTCTAGATAGGAGTGTAAAATGTGCACAGAAAATTGCACATTTGCAATTATTATGCCAAAACCTCCCATTTCTACCCTCTCCCATTTCTTTCAAGAGGATTATGTCTACCTTTGAAGTAGCTTTTATAAGGGCGGAGTCCAAAACGGGTTAAAGTTAATGCTGCTCCAGCTTGAAGGATTTCTGTCTTTTTTATTGCCTTCCCTAAGAAAATGTCCTGACATAACAGGCTTTCTTTCAGCATCATTAGCTCTTAACAGGTGGCCAGCATTTGCCACATGTTTTTAAAGCATAACCTCTTTGCAGAGGTTGAGGATCACAAGGAAAGTGCTACAGAAGGCTACGTTTAAAATGATGCTTATAAGTGAAACGTTACTCCAGGGAACATTTAGAGAAAGCCAACAGTCATGGGCAGCAGTCATTAAGGTGCTGCTTTGGAAGTTGAACATAAAATGCATGATCACACAGTTGATCACACAAAAAAAGTACCTTAAAAAATCTGGATTAGCCACAGTTTTAAAAAAGCGAAGTGATTTTGCCTCTCTACAACATTTGAAGATCCAAAGGGATTTTTTTTTTCTTGCTATTTTACAGCACAGGGAATGTTTTGATAGAATATTTGGTAAAAAGTGTTTGGTTTATTTTTAATAAGTCCTACTACCCAAGGTAAGCATCACCTTCCCTCTGGGCTCAGTATCTGTAAAATATTACTCACACAGAAGTTATTTATTACACATGCTTTGCTCTAGTGCTGCTTTTCATGTTTTCTCATACTATATGTAGCTACTACCCGCGTGCTGATATTAACACCAGTGCCCACAGCCTCAATAGGGATTGTTATTGGATGACATAATGGCTTCCATTTAAACTGACATCCCAACAACGCCTTACATCTGCATTACCCTGCAGTCCACACAGTCCTCTCAGAGCAGGGCTTCTTCACGCAGGTCACCTGCTGATGTGAACTGAGGAGCTGCCTGCTTCTTTGGCCATGGCTGATAGCTGTGCACCACCCAGCACAACGTGGCAATTGTTTCACAGAGCTGCTTAATGACACACCGAGAAATCTTAGCAAATTTCATTAAACCTGCACAAGCAATGTGTGTCTCCAGGGAGAAGAGGGAGGAAGAATTAATTCCAACTCTCTTTACCCCAGGAGATCTTAAAGAATTTTAGCTTTCTTGATAACAACAGGGATGTAAGGAGTTTGAAGAGTTTTTCAGCTATTATATGCAATCAGATAAAAGCCAGGATGACAATCTTATTGTACAACAACTTTTATTGCAATTTAGAGAGAAAATCTGGATAGGATGATGAGATTGACTCATAGAAGACAAGGTATAAGACTTATCACTGAGCATGCTTTCCTAGTATATCTGAACAAGTTGCCTTCTTTCAGTTACCAAAGGGAAAAAAAAAACTAGCCTTTCTTTTTTTCTTTTTTTTTTCTTTTTTACTTTCAGCTGCAATGAAATATGTCTGTTTCACTGGGTGAGCACACCCTCGCATGGGTGTTTCAGAGACTTCCTGTGACACAGTGTGCTGGCATTACAGCATCAGGAATTGTGGGAGGGAATGCCTTTGAACTTCCTTCTCTCTGGTTTGACCCTGAACACCTGCATCCTGGATGGTATCTCTCCAAGTCCGTCATGACAGTTCAATAGGAAATGGTGATCATAACAGATTCACCAAAGTCCTCCACACCAAAAGGAAATAAGGGCAGGTCTCACATGAGCAATAGCTCTTTATGCTGTGCTCTTCAAAAAAGAATAATGTAATTCTGTGAGTAAAAGAACTTATATAATTGGTGTGAGTTTAACACAAAGCAGTGTACCATCTCTGTTAACTTTTTTTTGCCAGATGCTGGCAGTATGCTTTGAGAATGAAGCTACCTAGAACTATAGATTTTGCTTTTATATACATTATATATAACTGTATGCTTTTTTGAATTAAGGCATATATAACTTTAAAGGTAAAGTCCTTTATGCTTTATGTCAAACAAGCCATTAACTGCAGAATTATTTATCATCTAGTAGATCTGATTCCAGTTTCTTGCTTTTCTGAATTTGAAAAGTGCATGTAAGATTTCTAAGGCTGATAAAAGGAAATTGCACAGGTAGTTAAACTATCCCATTGGAGCAGGAAGTGAGCATGAAGAGGTCAAGGAGAAAATACAGGACAGATGGATAATAGCACTGACTTTCGCCCAAGGGGGCAAATATAAATTTGGATGTATGCGCTGAGTGAGCTGGAGAGACAGAACATTTGTCTACCCTGGCAGTCTGAAATTTGCTAGTAAAGTAACCACATGTCTGGCCAGGGAAACTTCAAGGTGAGTGACACAGTAAATGAAACCTGCCAAGATCTTCAATCATTCTCCTGAGGTTCAAAGTTTCACTGCAGTGGTTCGATACTGTCTTTGCTTTCAGGCACTGGGCTTCACTGGTCATGGACTGCCCTGTGTGTTATAACTGCCTAGTGACTTTTGAAGATTGTAGGATACTTGTAATCCATAAGGCAATAATTTACTCTTCAAACTATAGGAAGTTTAATACAAGATAAAAACATTTTCAGGATGTTTTCTGAGAAAGGATATTAAACAAACCATGGATACTTATTTCATGATAAATGAAGCAAGAAACAGAAAATGTCCCTGCTATTTCTAAGGATAAGTAATTTGCACTCAGTCTGTTAATTTTTAACATTATCAAAAATATTAATATTGTCAAAACACCCCAAGAAAACCAGTGTCCTTCTGAACTTTAAAAAAAAATCATTATTTTAAAAAGGATAAATACTTTACTTGAAGAAAATAAAATAATAAAGAACAATTGTATTTCATTTGTTCTGACCAGAATCTTCAGTTACATAAATAGAGAAATTATAGAAATGCCTGAAGCACCTCAGGTGTGGAGCTCTGTTTTGATTTAATCTTCAGTCCAACCTTAGCTCACTGAGAAAAGTCTTTGCAGACCTTTGTGTGCTAATTATAACCCTTTATAAGCATTACATATGTCCAGGGCAGTCCAAGCACAGAAACATAAAATAGAACTGTGCATGTCAATGTACAGTTAGATTATATGGCTGGATTAATCCTTTCTCTTCATGCTCCCAAATGGGCAAAATTCTACTTTCCCCATCTTTCCCATGTTTCCATGCTTAAACTATTCTTATTTCTATATTCTAAACAATGGATATGCACACAAAGTTGGAATTTGCCTTAGTAACACATTATAGTGTTATGGTGATTCCTTGTATTTAATGGATTTGCAATAAAATGAGCCAAAAGCACTTTTCAAAGTTACAGCCAAAGGATTACATAGCTTCAGTCCCATGCACACTCTGAGGACAGATTAAACAGTGATGCTCCTAACATGAGGTAATTCCCCCCACAATGGTAACCCTTAATTAAGAAAGGGGAAACCATGAACTTGTGAGTTTACACTGAATAGTCCAAAGGAAGTTTGAGATATTACCCAGGTCTAAAGGAAGTCCAGATATTAGTGAGGAAATTGAAAAGTTACTGTGCTTGATCCTGCTCTGCAGGGTGTGCATGCATCTCCCAAGGGTTACTCAGAATTCACACAGAAGGCTGGGCTGCTACACAGAATTAGGTACTGGGTTATGGCTTGGCTGAACACTGGATGGGATAAGCATTTAGGTATTCAAAGCAAGGAAGACAAATATCTCAGATGTCTAAGTAGGATAAGGGAGGATTTTTATGAGCTACTCCCCTGAATATTGCTTTCTTCAATTCTTTCTTCAATATTGCTTTCTTCAATTTTTTCTTCAATATTTCTTTCTTCAATTTTTTCTTCAATATTGCTTTCTTCAATGCTAAGAGTGTCCCCTATGAAAGTCATTGAAAACAATTTGCATATAAGCTGTTTTTTCTTAATTATTTCAAACACTATTCTATTGAAATTACTTGTATTTAGGATTACTTTAGAAAAAGTGTAGCCATTGGGAAAGATTTCTTTTTAAATTATTTTCTCCTTCTCTCTTTACAGAGCTTAAATTTAGCTTCCCTCAGGTATCTTGCTCTGCAGCTGACAATATTCTAAATAGCTGGTTCTGGAAAAGAATAACCTGAGAGAAAAAAACCCTGCAGGGCAGCCATGAGAAGCTGAAAAGTCCTTGACCTATAGTAAGATCTGCTCAGCAACAGCCAAAACATCAGTGTGATATCAGCATTATTCTCATCCTAAATCCAAACCACAGCACTGTGCCAGCTACTAGGAAGAAAATTAACTCTGTCTCAGACAAAACCAGGACAAAAACCTCTTCACTCCTCTGAATCAAGGAAGGTCTAATCAACTCAAATTATGTGCTCCTGGAGTTTTACCTGTGACACATTTCAGTGGCTTCCCAGTCCTTGCAATTCTCTCTGAGCAAGAAAAATGCACTGTCTACAGATTGTTGGTTATCTTTTTCTTTCATTCCACAGCTGTGCTATCCATGTGTTTACCTCATCAACATTATTAGGAGTTTTGTGACTGCCTTGGAGATATTATATTTTTATCTATTAGTTCTTTCAGACTGTGATTTCCAAGTACTTCTCAGAGATGCTCTACAAGCTCTCTATGGACTCTTTCATTCTCTATCCAGTTTTATAAGGTCTTATACTTTCTGCATATATCAATGCATTTTATTAACACTACTTGGTTTATATCCCACAAATTAAAAAATTACTAATAAAACGTTCAGGACAGAGCCTTGAACAATACAGAGTTGGAAAATTTGCATAATTTAAATAGCCAGACTAAGAACCATTATTAAAAAGCCTGCTTTGATTAACAAAATACATCTATAGTCCCTGGCACATTCTTACTGTATTAAATTAATTAAAATAGTAATAGAGAACTGATTAAAGGTGTGAAAATGAAAGACTGTCATAACACAGAAGCTGAAGTAAAAGCATGAAGAGCATAAAGCTAATAGAAGTTATATTGCAATTACAAGTGGAAAATAAATTCCAAAAGAATTATCAATGTGATTTTCATCTAATTAGCAGCAGAGGTCTTGCTTGAACAGGCAAGATAAAAGGTAACACACATCTATGCTACAGGAGTTGAACAAAGTAAAATGCAATTTTAAAATTTAAAGCTTTTTAAAAAGTAGACCTTTTCAGGGATTATAATTTATGTCTTCTATGTTAGAACTTCCAAACATGGCAGGTGTTTCCTGAAAATGCACACAAGCTACAGGCACTAGAGGCAGAAGAATAAACATAAATACATAATGTGTTCAAAGTTTCATTGTTTGTAAACACTGAAATTACTACTAGGGTTTGCAGGGCTTTTTGGCCATTTTATAGCCAAACATGGATTGTCAAGTGTGATTAGACCATTAAGTATTCTAAGTGTTAAGAAATTTGCCAAGAACCCATCTGGAATCAATAACTACACCACTTGGACTAAAAAGAATTATTTTTTTTTCATTATCAACATTTAATTCAGTTCATGTATTATTAAAGTTTGAAATTACTCAATTGTTTTGACACATTTTTATTATTATCTTTAGAGAAAAATCCACCCAATATGAACACCATACTTACAACAATTTATACCTTGCTCTCTGTAAGACCGGATCAGTCTATCTACATTTCCATCCACATGCTCTCAGACATTAAGGGAGAGAAATTATAGAGATAAAAATTTTTGCATTGGGATATTACCTCATAGAGCCCTGGAACCACAGCAGGAACTGGGGCTGAGGAAGCTCTGGAAGTGATTGACTCCAACCCTCTGGAAGAGGGTTAACCTCCCAGTGGGATCAGGCGACTCCCACCCTCATCCTGCTGGGTTTAGGTTTTCTCTGGCACAGATGACTTTGTGCTGACAGAATCCAAATGGACTTTTGATGTTACTTGAACCAAACAAATACATCCCCCATCAGCCTTCTCTTACCCTGGTAGCTGACTCATTCTCTCCTGTACTGTGTATTGCAGCCCCCTAACCTTCACCACCTGCAGGGGAATCTCTGCTTTGGCTCCTGTAGCACCTCCTCACCCTCCATCTACACTGACTTGGGTCCGCAGGGGTGTTTCTCTTACATATTCTCTCTTCTCTCTCTGGTTGTAACTGCTGTGTTGTTATTTGGGCTTTCCCCCCCTTTATGTTGCTCCAGAGATTCTATGTATGTTCCTGCTGGGCTCGGGAAGTGGTGGACCTGTCTTGAGCCCTCTGGCACTGGCTCCCTCAAACATGAGGAAAGTTTCTGGCAGCTTCTCACAGAAACCCCCCTGTAGCCCCTCATCCCCTCCCTGCAAACCTTGCCATTCCAACCAAATACAAGTTGACATGGTCATTGTTACATGAATCTCAAAATACTTATGTCTGTCAAAAAAAGTTACATTTTTCAATTTAAAAAAAACCACAGATCTTTTCTATTCTCTAGATTTATTAAAAAAGTCAAGCATTATATCAAAATTACATTTTAAAGAATGTGACGAAAAATAGCTTCAAAAGAAACATGAGAAACACTGAGATCTTAATTCTCTTTATGGGTGTTTTCTAAATCATAAATTCTGCAGTAACACTTCCTCCAAAAACTCAGTCAAATTATTCTTATATAAATCTGAAGCAAATTTGACCTTAAAAATCAGTACTCCTTAGTGCAGAAATCTGCATTCTGCTTGTCTCTTTTCAGTACAAGCAGCCTAACTACAACTTGTTGGGCATTGACTAATATGCAACTGGAGGAGCAAAATGTAGGAAATAGGTTCTGTACAACAACACTGACAAGAGAACACATTCTAACTTTTTATTGCTGTATGTCTAGTAGAGGGAATCCCCTAGTATATGCATAAAACACTTTGAGGTATGAGAAGCATCTAATTGTAATTACTCTTAAATTTCACTGAGTATGGTAAGTATCAGGTAAGAAGATCAAGGTACCTAAGTCAAAGTTTATAGAGCTCGTATTTTAAAAGTAGAGCAAAAAGCAAAGAATGTCAATGCACCATAATTTTGGTTTTACTGTTTTCCTCTTGATTTTCACTGCTTCTCAAGAAATAGTCACTGTTTCTATATAAATATTCAATATAATATACTTAACCAGTAGATATTTTCCCACTTTAAATGTAATAGGCTAATGTGTTTTCTTGAATGTCTTGTTTCTTGTACATTTTTTTCATATACGCAGACAATTCATGAAATATTCATACTGTATCTGACACATCCATGAGAAGAACAGAATCCTACCATATGTTTAAAATACATTATAATACAAAAGGTCATGAAAAGTTGTCAGTTTTTTAATACTGTCACTTTTTTAAATGTGTGCAGTACGTTTCACCAGACATATAACATATGCAGTATATGGAAAACTCACATTGTTTCCTTATGGGTATCTCTGCTCTCAAATCTTCAAAAAGATGACTCAAATGACTTAAATGTAATAGATTAGGATCATCTTACAGACTGGCTGGTAGCATTAGGAACTGGAGCAGACACAAATGGACTGCTCCATAAAGTGGCTGAAATTGCAGCTGCTATAACTTATAATGGGACCCCAGGAATCTCAGTGAACCATTTCTCCCATGAAGGCCAAACGCTGGAAGTCATTTTGTATCAAGTCTCTTCAGACGAGCACAAGGAGAAATGAGATAAGCACTACTGAGGTATGGAAGCCCAATAGCTCACCATGTTTTCAAAGTGCCACCCTTCAAAAATAAAGATACATCAAAGGATAGAAGGCTTAAATATTTTAAATTCTGTGCTAGAGGAGAGCCAAGGTTTAGACACGACTCTGCTTCACCTTATTCCTCCCTCCAGTCTTATGTAGGAAGTTCTTGTTTAGGAAGGGCAACAGACCAGTCACTAAAACCCTTGGCCACCATCGTTTCATGGCCATTATGGAGCACCACTGCCCTCTTCTGGGACTCACCCTTTACAGGGCCTTGTAGCACAGAGGGCATAGCCCCATATATTGACTTTATTCCATATGCCCCTTTAGAGACTATTACCTGCTAAGTGTCTTGCTCCTCTTAGATTCCAATATAAGTAACTGTCTGATTAGAAACGGCTATTTCTATAGTCCGTGGTTCTATTTTCCCTAAATTGCCTCATTATCAACTGCTTAATTGTGTAATTTATCTCAAATATTTTAAATTACCACTCTTGATTGTTTAATGTTTAATTACCTTACTTGTTGCAGAGCTGATTGCCCTCACATTTAGTCATTTATACCCTAATGAATTTCTTAGTTGCCTATTTTCTTCAACCCACTGTGTTCTATCTTCTAATGCCAAGTGTCTGTCCTTCTATTGTACTTAACATCTTCATTCCCAGGTGTCATTTTTTAACTTTTTTGTTTTTTCACCACTGTAATTCTGATCTTTGCTTGCTCCACTAAAAATATTTTGCTAGCTCTCAAATTTACTTTCATGCTGTCTGAGAATAATTTGTTGTGACCTCTGCAGCATTCTTGAAGCAACTCTTTCATTGTTAACTCATTACTGACTTTGACGACCTTCCCAGAACCTCCCTATTCTCATTATACAGTCTCAGGAGATTATACTCTTAGCAAATTTTCTTCTTGTCTCCGTTAGATTAGGTGCTTCTATCTCTTTTCCAGGATCTAACTATCAGGGGATTTTTGAATGCCAGGCCATAAAAAAGGTTTGACTACCAAAAAAGTTTGTTATACCAGGTTTTTTTTTAGGAGCTGACAAAGTTTGGCCAAATTTCCCATTTCCTTGGCAATTAGGAGTTTCAATAGCAAAACCTGTTTCTTTTGTGTGATACATGGATTTCAGAAACTTATAAAAAAAACACTTCAGCAAAGGTTATACAGGACAGAAAGCTAAAATAATATAAAATGGAAAATTCTCACATAGCTTTATAATTAATTAAAATACGAAGCAGAGTGAATGGTTTTGTTTTTGTCATGAATAAAAATTGCAGGTTGATTTCTGCATGAAACTTTGTGCCTTTCCTTGTGGTTTGCATACATTCAGAAACTGTGTGTAGAAAGAAGCAACTGCTGAGATGATAAAGTTTACTGATGGTACTAAATTATTCAGGGCAGTACAGACAAAAATATGTGGAGCAGAACTGCACGAGACCCTTTCTAGAGAAAGTGACTGAACATTAGAACGGCAGACAAAATTCATTGCAGATGGATGGACCAATTCATTAGTGGTACACATGAGAAAAACAATTCTGACCTGCTAATAAAGTAATGGTCTCTCGTCCCCCAGGGGCAGGATCTTAGAAGTATGATATGTATTTTTATGAAAATAAGGTCTCAGTGATCAGAAGTAGGCAAAAAAATATTGACATTATTAGGGAAGAGATAGAGAACAACCAAAGAGAAATCCTGAATGTAAGTCTAGGTATCTCTCAAGTTCCCTCCATCTGGAAAAACAGAAAAACTAGAAAGATTGGAAGAACATTCGATAGAAAGAATTAAATAAAGTAAAACACAAGAAGAAAGACAAAACCCAGCGTGATAGAAGTCTATAGAAAAAGGGATGAGGAAATTCTGGAGTCACTCTTCATTTCATTAAAATGTACATAAAATGGCTTTTGACATAAGACATTTGCTGGCTAAAGAAGTCCCTGATGCAAAATTTCCTTACAGCTGTGTGGCTGTTCTGGAGAAATGCTGTATTTTCCTGTAGGTACCTGTGAATTAGACATTAATGAAGACAGGTACTGGCCTAGATGTACTTCTAATCTAACCTGATTTAACTTGTACTTACATCTTGAAAATCTTCCTCATCTTATATTATAATTAAAGTTGAGATTTTTGAATTTAAATTTCATAGACTCATTAGTAATGGATTCACATTTTCTCTGGTTAGATTTCTTTTAATTTTCTGTTAAGATTAGGATCATGATTTTCAAGAAAAAGCATTAAAATGCTTTTCAAGAAAAAGCATAAAAATGCTTCATATTTTTATATTTTACTACATTTTGTGATCACTTCCTTTTGTGAGACTAATCAAGGGCAGGATTCTATAAATGTCAGAAAAAGCAAGCTCTGCAGAATATTTCTTTTTGTTGTTGAGATACCTAGGTTAAATTTTAGGACTTAGCTCCAAGCCTAAAGTGTTGTGCTCTTGATTTTGAAAAAGTGTGTAGAACTCACAGCTATTACAGAAGTCAGTCACTGCTGTGGGAACTTAGGATTTCTCCAAGTAGGTCACTGGATATTACTGATTTTGTGGGAAGAGGCTGGTCTAAGATACAAGTTCTATTAATTTATTCTAAAGTTAATCTTCACTATTCAGCTTTTTTTTTAAATGTTCACTTTTCAGAGTTTCCTTTCAAAACATGGAGTAAATACTTAATTCTGCTCAGCAATTCATCAGCATTTTCTTTAAACAAAGAATTCTGAGCTCCAGCTACATGGCATAAAAATCATCAAAATGCAAAAGTAATCTTTCCGATTCTTTCATCACTACCTGGTGATGCCAAATGCAGTTTAGGAAAAAAGAACCAAAACAGATTAGAATAAACTCTGTCCTCACTAACACTATTGCAAGCCTGCAGTATTTCTGCTGGTCTCAACTTGATATAAAACAGACCAAAATTTTGGCCAATTAATATAATGATAATATTATAGCAATAAGTTCAGAAAAAGCTTCATGTTTCAACACAGTTCAGTGCAAATGGATGGATAAGATTTTTGTTGATTATGAAAGAAATAATTTTAAGAACCATACCTGAGACCAGGTTTCTGAGTATTTGGAAATTCTAACTCCCGTTTTTCCCCCTCCTCAAATCACTTACAAGTTTGTATTTCACCTCCTTTTTAATGGAAAACTTATTTAAATAATCCTGGGTTTAAAAACCCATAAAGATTTACAAACCAGGACATTAAAAAGGGTTATATTTATTCTGTTTAAAATTTTAATTACTAGTAAATTGTCTAGAAATGTGACAGCAAATATGACTAATTGTGCAGGAACAATAATTTTAATTCACTTGTCCAAGGAAATTCCAGGAATATGTTGGCATTTTTTGTACCCATTTATTCAGTCAGCAGCCAGAAGATGCTCTGTCCTATGTGACATTGCTATCCCCAGCTGTAGACTCAGCAAAGTTCACTGTAATGACTTTGGCTTTCTAAGACACATACTATTTCTGATTAGTGAATCTATTTCTGAGCTGGTCTGGAGCCAGCTGAGAGATAAGGACAATCTCTAAGCCTGATCCATAAATGAGAGTTATGGCTCAAAATTTGCCAGTTAGGCAAGTTTCCTCCATTGTTCCCAGGGGAAGATGCAGCTACAGGGGCTGGTTCCAATCAGAAGGATTGTCCCTACAATGGAACCATGGATATCTTGTCACTCAGAAGAAGTGGTTGTGTATTAAAATCAGCTGCAAATTTGAAAGTTTCAAAGAAAGCATCTTAAAAATGTTTTGGCTTGCAGATGCATTCTCTGAAACTTCTGATATTGAGATAATCAACATTATCCTACCTCAGATACTCTTTATATTACTTCTCTCTGAGGGAGGAAGGAAATTCTAGAATAAACTGTGTGCAAAAATGGAGTGCTGACACACACATTAAAAGGTAGAAGGAACCAATATGACATCACTCAGGAAGCTTTAAGTGACACAATTTTTTTTCTCAAAAATTAAACAGCCTTGCCCAATCATTTCTATTATTATCTGAAATCCTTTAGAAGAAATAATACAGTAGGTTTCATTCAGTTAATATGTATTTGTGAACCCAAACTGAAAGAAGGAGAAAATCAATACTTCAGTTTTGACACCACATATGAACTGGAAGAGTTTTTTAGTTTAGGACTTCTTTGAATTGAAATGTGCAATTTTTTTTCAAAGTCAATTTTATTTTCATAGGAGAGAAAAGATGAAAACAAACCTAGTAACACAAATGTGCAAAACATTATTTCCTCTGTACTTCTAGATGAAACTGGTCTGGAATTAAGGCAACAATTTTAGAGCCTGTCTGATGCACCTGGTCAAAGGTGAGAAGCTTTGAGACAGCTGCTTCACCTGCCCCAGGTCCCCAAAGGGGCCAGCAGAGACAGGCACTGCCTTTCCCATGGAGAACATGAATTACTGTTCTTTTTATGACTTCATTGGCTGCTCATTTTAGGCAGGATTGAATCAGGCTGTGACATCTTCAATATACAGAAATAATTCACTTGTATGTAGGAGGTGAGAACTATTTCACAAATTCCCCTGTTTCAGGTACCATTGTAATGATAATTTTGACTGTTTTGAGTGGCAAAACCACTTAGCTAGTATAGTGTTTAACTACCCCACATACTTAAATGAATCTTTATTTTAGTTTAAAATTTCTTCCTGTGTTGCCTTGATCTCATACTTTCAAGATAAGGAAATCAGATTTTTGAAAGCACTTGTAAGCTTTACCCACCTCAATATCTGACGCTCAAAAACCAAAATAATGAAATAATTTCTATTTTTCACTATCCTGTTCAAGGGATTATTCTTTTCTTCCACTTGATTACTTTCCAGGCACAAGGCAAAGTCATCTCAAAGAGAGTGGCTATGAACAAAGCTGAGAACCTGGATGATGAAAAGTAATTTTCCACAGTAGATGCTGAATCATCAGACAGCTCTGTTGAAGTTTGGAATTAATTGGCAAAGTATGCCTAAGTGCAAGAAACTTGGGAAAGGTATCTATGCAGTTATATCTATTTAGTACTATAAATAAAGATATATATTTAGTTACTTTGAAAAAGTAGATCAATTTAATCTAATCAGTGCAAGTGATAATAATATCAATCTATACTGAAGATGATGTGTAAAGTAGAGCTTTCTGGGTTGGGTTTTGGGTCTCTTTTATAAAGTGGAAATTTTAAAAGAGCTATGCAACCGTTTTTTTTATTTTGCCTCTGTAAAATCTTTTTACTGGGATAAATACCATGGGTTCATTTGGATTGCTCATGCATGAAATGACATTTTGTAAGATGAGGACTTGGCGAGGAATGTTCTCAGCCTTCCTTTACCTGCATGGGTAAGTGATCCGCAAAAATCCCTCCTTATTACAGCCAGGTAGTGTCCCTTTCTTTGTAATGATAACTGAGGCTTTTTTAAAAAATCAAATAAGAAAGAAATATTACTTAATAAGAAAAGCCAAAGTTTTCTGAAAGCCATTGGCCAAAAAACAAAAAGCATTTCCGTCTGGGAATAGGTAATTTCAGCTGATTATTGAGTTTTGGTATTAAGATTAAATTAATTTTAAATGCTAATTTCCTTTATTGCAGCAACATTTTGCTTCTCTTTACAAATTTTCATTGGAAAATGGTAAGTTATGTACTTGGATTTATGTTATTTTAGTCCTATTTATGCTATTTTATTCCTCTCTAATAATAAAAAGCTTATGTGCCCCTGTCTCTCATACTCATTATAAGTAAACTGAAATATCTAGTACTTGACATCAGTCTTTTCCAATTAATTCTTCTGGATTCTTGTATCCTTGCGCACTGGGAGATTTTATTCCTTTACTTTTATATGTAATCTTATTTTTTTAATTTTCTGATTTTAATGTCCTATGTATTTTCTTTTCTTCTTTTTCTTATTTATACATCTTTTGGTTTTTTTAATGCTTGTTCTCTACTTCCTCCTTGCTTACAGGGAGCCTGAAGTTTCATACCATATGCCCCTGAAATACTCTCCCTCTAGCTGAGATCATTCTCCTATTTCGTCAGTTTCCATCTTAGCTTCCTCTATATCTACATTTTCTTTGTCCTCCCACAGAACCCAAAATGTTCATGTCTCCCTTTCATTCATTCCATGCTTTTTCACCTCCTGGCATCCTCACATGTAAGGTGTAGAACCTTTCTGATGTGTGCAGATAAATCTTGGCAGACAGCTGATGAAACAGTAGACGGTCATCTCAGAATTTTCTTGCTACCAGGAACACTGCATGGGTAAATGGGATTTTTGTCTTCGTGGTTGATGTATTTTGAGGTTTTTGTGCCTTCAGAGGTGTGTGTCTTCCAGGGCATGTGACCTAAAAGAAACAGGAAAAGGAACATCAAAACTTTGTGCAACACGTATTTTGTGTATTAGTTCTGGTTAAGAATCAATATTTAGTCACTTGCAAAGCTTTCCAGTCTCTTTCTTTCCTACCTCACCATCGTAATCAGTTGTGAGCAGGCCTGAGGTAAAGTAAGGAAGTGGATTTGGGTGTCTATAAGAGGAGAGATATCATGGAGCTCATGAGTCTGAAAAGGAAGGGTGATAAAAACTGACAGATTAACACCCTTTGTCACCCCTTGGCAAGATATTTAAAGGCACTACAGTACTTTTCCCTTATTCTGTTCCTTATCTCTAGGAGCCTTCCTTTGAAATAACTAGGAGGCTCCTAGACAAGGACAGCAAGCACACTGGGGTCCTCAACTCTGACTAGCAGCAATACTTAAAATAATATCTTTTACTCTTTCTGTATCAGAGAATTTAGAAATGGCAGCAGAACTGTGGAAAGTGCTAAGTATATCATAAATCTAAAATAAACTTGATAGTTGAAAATAATAGTATCATTTAAAAACAATACATAAAAGTGGAAGATAATAATGGACTTTATGGAAATGCAGTTTTGCATATAGAAATAGTGGTTATGCCATTGTTAAGATATAAACCAGCTGGAACTTCCTGAAAAGCAGTTCAACACATTCTAGGCATAATGTTGTTTCATAAAGCTCTTAGTATTCCTCAACATGTCAGTAGCTCCAGAAACACAATAAAATGGAATACACTCAGAGGTAATGCAACAGCACAGAATTACATTCCCAAGCTTCAAGTAGCTCTGTATATACATAAAGTGAGGTACAAATGAAACATTGGTTCAGCTTTATAAGACTACATAAAAAAAAATTGTTACTTAAAAGGCAAAATGGTCCAGAAAGCTTTACTGCCACCAAAATTTATTATAGAATTAATCTATTATGTGTTTGCACCAGGTCAGGCCACTAAAGGAAACCTGTGTCTTATCGAAATCAGATTGAGAAGTACAAATCGAGAATCCCTAATGGAGCACTAAGCACACTTCAAACAGCCAGCCATATGGACTGTGTTACAGCCTGGGGATGGTTTCTTTTGAGCCATAAACTTCGGCAGCAGAGTGTGGAAGACTCTTTATTTGATATAGGGTCTTCAAGAACAACGAGGCATTTGAAAAAATAAGCTAATGCTCTGTTCTGAAGTCAAGGATTCAAACCTCCTCCTGAAGACACCTCCTTCCTATTTCCTTCCTAAAACCTATCCTTTTAAATTAGGTCTATTTCAAAATAGCTTTTGCAGATAATGCACTAAGCTTCTGAAGTTAAAGTGCTTAAAGAGGAAAGCCTGTCTAATCATAGCATGTGAGACCAGAGATATCATACTATCGGTCAATACCCACAAAAAATTCCTGTGTGGGCAGCTCCTTCCCTGTGTGTGCACAAGTAGCTCTATTTGAAGGTCTGATTCCATGATTAATACACTTACGGGCTGTTTTGACTTTCATCCATCTACAAAACTTAACCTTCGTTGTAAACCAGAGTGTTCACAGCAGAGAAATAATTTTTCTGTGCAGTCATGTCAGCGTAGTGTGTGCTTGTCCTAGAAAGACACCAGCATCACATTCTGGTAGCTGGAACAAAGTGCCTACCTCTGACATAGATTTCTGTTGGAAATTAAGCAAATTGCTTTCATATACAGATAAATTGTCACTGCACAGTCATGTGGGATTTGACAAACTACCTGGATAAATGCAGGTCCCTGTTGATTTCCTGTGTTCTGTGTATGCACCTGGAAACCTTGCACTCAGTTTTTATTCTTCCTTGTGCTGTGTCTAGAAACTGAAGACAGTATTTTCTTTCTTCAGCCTCTAACTAATTTATAAATTTTTCAACGCAGCAATTTTCTCCAGCTAAGAGACAAAAATAGATCATATATATTATACATATATTTATAAATGTATTTCTAGATCTATTTCTATATATAATGTATTTTAATATTTTTATTATATTATTATATTTCCCCATCACATATAATTTTACAAAATATTTCATACATAATTTTTTTCACATAATTGAAACTTATGTTTTGAAATTTTCATCCTTTTTCTTAAGTAATACCTTTATAATAGTTTTTGTTTCTGTACTAGCAACCTGTTACAAAGTTATTCTTGGCATATTATTGAAATTAGAAATTATTTGTTGTATTCATTCTGTATTTACATTATAAAATAATTTAAGAGGCACACAAAATTTGAAGTTGTTCTAATATTCAAGCTCATGTCCTCCACAGTTTTAGCCATAGTATTTATACTAGATGAATCAAAAGAGCGAGTCTGTTTTAATAAGAATTTCAGTGTGATAAGCTAATTACTTGGCCAACATATGTCTTTGTCTAAAATATTAGCCAAAAAAATGACTCAGAAAAAAGGACTTCATCATTGCAATAATCCCACTGCATGATATTGCTATCTTGCATTCAATTTTAAGAGAAATATTTAAAATACTGATAATTTTAATTTGTACTGGCTAAACAGATTTCTCCAGAAATTTCAGTATTTAAAGAAGATGATGTGCACAAGCTAAACAGTAATTTCAGTGTGATAGAGTAGTGAAAATTATATTTGAATCCTATGCACTTATTACAAAGATTGATGCATTAAACTACTCAGTGGTGCAGCTGAGAGGAAAACTCACTGCCACTTGGAATTCTCAGCCCAATGTCTTTCTATAAAGCAAAAGAACCAAGTGAGATGTCAACAGTGATAAAAATCCCACAGGGACCAGCTGTGTTTAGAAGACCTTCCAGAATAATAACACATAATTAAAAGCATGTTACTTATAGCTGGTGTATCATATACTGCTGCTCTATTATATTTGTTTTCTGAAAAGATGAAAAAATCAGCCTGTCAGTATAATGATAGTGCCTTCCAGCATTTTCTTGAAGTCTAAATCAAAAGATAATGAATATAAAAAAGTACTCACACTGTATGAAACTGTCACTAATTTTCATCCACTGTCTTTTAATCAATATGTTCAGGCAAACATTTAAATTTATTTTCTACTTTTCAAAATATTTCCTTTCCCAGTAAAGAGAGCCTTACCTTGGGGAGTAGAACAAAGGAAAAAGAGACACCTGTAAAATTTTCAGGTGGCAAACAAAAAAAAAATTATGTTTCCTGCTGGTTTCTACTCTTGAATCATATTTATACAATGATCTTTTAAAAGAGGAAAGCAAGAAATCTCCAAATCTGAATAAACTGAGTTTAAAATAATCTGAGTTTATTCTTGTTATAGTTAGTCTACTGTTTGAGACTAAACTCTGAATAAAAATTCAGTTCTACTTATTTTTTAAAATATTCTTATAAAACAACATTGCCTTTTGTATCTAAGATGTTTTCTCTGATATGTGCATATAAATGTTTATGTATATGATACAATAAAAGGAATCTGTGCAAAAAGAAAAGGGCATTTTAGTAAGGAAGCAACACAATTTTATACAACTTCTATACTGAGACTAAGCACATGACAAATAGTTGAAAAATTATGTATGCTGAAATAGGGACTAGACTAATGTGAACCTGCTGTGTCATTTTATTAGTTCCTTAACATCTGACCTACATCAGAGCAGCTCTCATCGCAGGCCGTCATAGGCTCAGTGGACCATGGTCAGTGGTTTTGTAAGGAGCCAAAAGTTGTGCTGGCATGGCGTGTGAACATCCCTGGTTCAGAGTTTTAAATCAAGTAAGTTGCCCATTTCCATGAGGTGATGAACACGGATCCCTGGTGTGGATTGCAGAGCAGCTACAGAGTCAGTTTAGACCATCTGTGACCAAATGAGACAGACAGACAAAGTTCCACTGGGAGTCTGTCTCTGATTACTGCTCATCTACAAAAATTATCTCACTCTTCAGTGTTTTTAACTTTTTCCTTTTTTGTGATTTTTTAAAAAATTAATGTGTCACTTCTGTTACTGTAACAATGGGAAATCATTGACAGAAATCTTCCCTGTGATTGGCTTGAACTCAAGAATGGCTTGTTGCTAAGTTAGAATTTCATTCTTGCATAATGAGATGGCAAGAAGTGTCATATCCACAGCATCATAATGCATTTAAACTCAACACAGCATTAGTCTGCATGTTGAGATTATGGAACTGTTTACGCAGTGCTAATGGATTTTCATTCCATCCTCTAAATTGTTGTTGCAATAATGCCAAAGCTTTTGGAATATGCCAAATCAAAACAGGGGTTGCAGATTTTTCCTTTCCAAGATGCATATTTTGAGAAGTTCTTTTATTACGTTATCTACAGTGGGCAGTACTATGCCAGTGAAGTAGAATAATGTTAACATTAAAGCAACCAGGCTAGCACTACTAAGATATTGAAAATGTCCAGAGTACAGCAGGTATTTTTCTAGAAAGCTTAACACTCCCAGGATAAACTACATGCACTGCCTCATCGCTATGAAAATGCTTACTGTTCTTTGTTCCTACCTTGCACCCTACAGAGTAAATGATATGGAAATTCTCTGTATTTTGTCCATTTGTTAAACACTTGGGCAAGCTTAGTTGTTAAAATATAGATGCATGTAGGTGTTGATTGGTGATTTTACAAACTCAGTAAATGCATGTCCTCATAGGATGGATTTTCCCAGAGAAAACTGTCCCTTTTCACAAGACCATTAAGCTTTACTTTGGGAAGACAAAGCCCTAAGTAGGATGGTGGGTTTCCTTTCCCTTCTCCCCTTCCTCCAGTCAGCCAGGCAATGCATTTTCCAAAGACACCAGTGCCCCGGGAATCCTATGTTTTCTCATTTCAGGGGGGATGAGGGGTTTCCACCTTTATTTATAGTTGTCATTTTTATGCTTTAAACCTCACAAGCTGTCTCTGACCATGGATTCATTCATATATCCTGAAAGAATTTCAGATAATTTACTGTTGCTGGACAGAGTTTTCCTCACAATGGCGTGAAGAATTACACGCTCTACTCCTCTTTTATTGCTTGTGGGCCAAATCCTACCCTCGTTTACACCACTGGAATAATAAATAACCTCCTCTGAGAGCATTAATGTATGTTTTTTTCATTGTTTGAGGACAAAGAATGAGTTACCCAATGTCAGTCTAAAAGTTTTCAAGGTTACTGCTCTGCTAACCTGTGAGTGTAGAACATCCAGTGGTTTTAACAAAAAGAATAAAAGATGTCTATTGGGAGAACACAAAGAGAAAGGATGGTTCATATTTAAAGTATCAGTCCTTAATTGTTGTCTTTCAATTTTGGAGAAAAACAGACAAAAATTAGAAGGATACAAAGGGTTTTAGACAGGTTAGCGGTACCAGATGCTGCAGCTGCCTCTGTGATTTTGCATCCCAACACACAAAAGCTTGATTAAGGCCATTAATTCATATTGTGAATCCTCCCTAAACAGTTTGAAAATGATGGCAACCTCAAAACCTCATGTTTCAGAGACAGGCTACAGCTATGGGCTGCAAAGGAGGGGTTCTTTTCCCCAGCCTCTGGGCATCCCTCTGCTTGTATCACCCCAGATGCATCCAGACCCAGGAATGTCCTAGCAGCAGCTCTTGGAGTTTTTGCAAGGAAGCAAGCAAGGGAGCCATGTGTGTACATAGATAGTGTGAAGTCTTGGGGAGTTCCCAAGTGCTCCCAGAGCCCTCTTCTAGGTGGAAATTAGGTCATGTGCCAATGTAAGTGTGAAAAGGCAACTGTGACTTATTAAAGAAGAGAGAAAATGGATGGAAATGGGGAAAAAAGAAAGTATCCTTGAAAGGTGAAGTGAGTTTGCAGCAGCCTATACTTCAAAATGGGAAGGGAGTTGAGGGCAAATGATCCAAGGAGTCTCTGATTTATGCAGTGAACTGAACCTACAGTTCTAGAATAGATGAGAGTCTAATAGAAAAATGGGTTTGTGGACCACAGGGCTGTGCTCCTTCCCAGTCACAGCTACATGAATCAATTCCCTGTCCCATTCCTCATCCTGCAGTATTATGGTTGCAATGACAGCAGTAGCTCATGCTGAAAAATAGCTTTACAGGAGATTCTACTTTACTTTTACTTTACATTAAATGTGATTTAACAGGTGTAAAGAGTAAGAAATTACTATTCTCTATGCAGTCTTCATTGTAAAATATAACTTTAAGGGCCAGAGAAATCCTCATTTCAGCTCCCACCAAGTAAAAGTCACTTTCACAGGAAGGTACTTAAACACTCAGGCTCAGCTGGTATAAGTAGTAATAAGCCTTATTAGCAGGTGAGGATCCCTTATCCCCCGGGTCACAGATGTAATTAATCCTTAAGCAAAGTTCTTTTGCACAACTCTTTTAACTTTTAATGCACTAAATAGCAAGTAGCAGTCATTTTCTAGTGCCTTGTTTGAAAGAAATTGTGTCTAAATATAAATAGCAACTAAAAGCTACTAGTGCACAGGTATTGGACATGAGGACAATCTGGGAAGATCATGAGGACAAGTTGCTTCATGGTCTAAGAAAAAAAATGAAAGCATGAGATATAAACAACTATGGAAAACAAGCTGCCATGGTAAGTGGTTTTGACAACATTTTGGGGATACCTGCTTGGGAAATATGATGCTTAAGCACATTATAAAAGCACATGTTGAAAGCAGAAATCTATTTCTAATTGAGATTATTTTCAGAAATGCTTTCACCAATCAGGAAATGTTTTCAAATGCAAATTATGACCAACAATACTTTAAAAAGAATAAAAAATATTTTCAGACCTATGTGGCTAATTTTTCACATCTGATGCACCAAAGAATGGGACTGCATGCAGTGAATATGAAGCAAAGCACCTGGATGACATTCCTTCATAGTGCCAGCCTCTACTCAAACTTAATCCCTTAAAAACCTTAGGTCACTGTCTTGGGGGCTTAAAACATTCACCACTACACTTATATTCAAGGCTATGCTAGAAGATTTACACAGAGAGAGTCAGTATTTTAATTGTTTTTTATACTTTGAAAATGACTTTTTTTCCTTTCCACTGGAAACAAATTTTAAAAAGGAACTAATCTCTTGTTTATAATATAATAATCTCTAAATTTGCATTACCATAAATAGTTGAGTATATGATATCTGTAGTTGAAATCAGTTTGTGTAAAAACCAAGGTATTTCATTCTTTAAAAAGACATTATTTCAATTATTCGGTGGAGACTGTATATGGTACAAACTGCCCAAATGGTCTATGGAATCTCCCCCTTTGGAGATACTCAGAATTCTGCTGAAGGAGGGCAGGAGTGACCTGATTAACTGGGATGTTAACCCTGCTTTGAGTAGGGGCTTGGACTAGATGAGCTTCATCCTCAGTTATTCTATTGAATAACCACCTCTTCTGCTAAAATAGAAGGAAGAGAATTTGGCAAGGAAAATAAACCTGTTTGTATCTGAAGAAAAGAGTACCTACAGCCTGAACTTACAGGAACCTTTGTGACCTAGAGTCACAGACCCTTTATGGAATGACACCAAACGTGAAACTGGGCTCCCAGGTAACCTTGCCATGCAGCAGGGAACATGTTTAGGGGGTGTTTCAGTGTGAACTCATACAGGCCATGAGGGGTTCAGCAGTTCAGCTTTTTCTCTTCTGCCTATTCACAGCTTTCAATCCTATGGGTAAAATTAATCTCTCAAATCTGCTTTTACAAAATATAAATATTAACTCTATCTATCTATCTAAACAAAGTAATATTCCTAGGCTTCTCCAGAAAGAGCCTGTAAATTCTTCACATCATATAGATAGTTTTAATACATTTACTCTTGTAAGGAGTGTGCTTAACTCTGGTAAATTGTGAATGTACTCACATATACAAAGAAAGAGCAGCCAGCCAGGGAGGAAAAGGGAGCTGGATACCACCCCCTATAATTAATTGCATCTTTTGTTCTGCCACAAAGGTATGTGTAAGTAAATGCTTCACCTCAGACTTACAGCTGGTGCTCACTAGCACCATATTCTCCATTTGCTGAAAGACTCTTGTAAGACCAGGGAGTAGGATTTGAAGAAGTAATAAGCTTGAAAATTGCAATGTAAATTGAGGAGATTTAAAATTTTTAATTCCTTCCTGTCATATATTTGGAAAAAATTAGGCCATGTACATCTCAAATTTTTCATTATATGTTAGCAAATTTTTTTGACCTTTAATCTATCTATCCTCACCCTTCTGATCTAAAACATATGCAAGACATCATTCTCTTGGCTCAAAGAAAATTAATGGTTTTGAAGTATTAAAAAATGACAGAAATAAGTATCATACATGAATCTCTGGAAAAAGCTGGGTGCCTCTGGTAGTGAGAAGTGAAGATAATGAAGAAAAAATAGTTACAGAACTGCTTTTTTTAATTCAATATTACTTCTCAGAGTTATATGGAAAAATAGTAGGTAACCATTCAATCAAAGACTAAAACTTGAACCAAACCAAAGTTGTAAAGACATCCTGTTCTGCTTTGCAAATTTTGACTTTACATGTTTTTCCTCATTAGTGTTTCTCATTACACAGAAGAGAAAATCCCAAGTTTCAGCAGCAGTAGACCACACTAGAAGCAGATGCCACCAGAAGAAAATATAAGTAAAGCAGATCTGTGAAGAAACAGACTTCTGCAATAAGATATAAAGTGTACTTTCAATATCCTTTCTTTAGAAGATCTGAACAACACAAAGAATAAGTGGGGAATGGAAACTTTTTAAGAAGAAATGAAACTGACTCAAAGTTTCTCATTAATGCTCCATTTTCAATTGTAGCTTCTTTAACTTTCTTTGAATCTCAATGGCAAGTAAATATCCAAGTCCATACAGCAATGAAAGGAATATTTAAATATTTTCAAAGTAATTACAATACTGATACATCACTTCTATTCCTAGGTTCTCAACAAGAATGGAAAATGAGAAGGGTGGCTTCTTGTGACAAAGAAAGAAGAGTCAATGTTCCAGACATAAAACTCTGACCCAAATTTAAGGTTTATAATTTTATTTTCCTCCAGTACTAATTCAGAGTGTCCCAAACATATTTGATAGATGTCAAATGAAGAGATGCACCTGATCAAAGCTTTAACATCTTGATTTTATGTATGTCTAACCAGGAGGACTACAACCCTCCGCTTCTGAAAGTCCTCCAACACTCAGGAGTGCAACACTCTGCTTCTGAAAAACAACAAAGTTTTAGACGTAGTTCTACCCCTAAGCTTTTCCTATTTTTAGAAAAATGGAAAAGAACAACAAGTAAGGTCTCTCTTCAAGATTTTGTGTAACAAGTGTCCAAGGACCTATAGCTTGTGGCTTTTGATTTCAAATAATAAAAGTATTGATAAGTAAGATTAATCAGATCAAAAACAATAGCAAAGGTTTTGATGGTGGTTCTGTAAAGAGAGTTAAATATTTAAGTAGTGCAAGAATTAAGTCTTTAAACAGAAAAAAAATTAGGAACAATAAAAGTAAAAAAAGTAAGAGGGCAAAGATCTTACTCCTTTTTTTAATACTATGAAATATGATTTATGGCAGCTTATATGTGTTTCATCTCATGAAAAAAATAAAATCATAGAAAAGGATTTATCCAGTCAAAAAGTCTGCCCACACCATCTCCCACAGAATCTTTTGATTACAACGTACTGCCTTACCATTAATGCATACCATATAATACATTGAATGAAATGCCAGATTTCATTCCTCAATTTTTTCTTTAGAAACCACAAATGTTTAAAGTAAGATGTGCATAATGATTTGAGAAGTCGTTTCTGAGTGACAGATAAATGCTAGGAGGAAGTCTGACTTGCAGTAATCAATCTGGTAACAGAAATACATTCAAACTGAAGGATATACCAAAGTGAGGAACCTGAGTCCATCTGAACACTCCATCAATTGCAAAGAACATAGTCCTACTCATCTTAATAATTTTCTTTTTCTTAACCATTTGGCTGTACCAGTTACTCTTGGTAGCTTTCAGTAAAGCACCAGCTAAAAGAATAAAGTGTCATTTTTTAAAGTAACTTAAATGTCTAGTCATATAATGTATGATTAGAATATTTAATGATGTAAGGAGCCTCAGTTTCCCAAATATTCAACATTCAAAACTGCTGAACTTCATTGTCTAAGAGAAATGCTGAATGTTGGCCATCACTGAACACTAGAAAGATCTTTGATTTACATCCCAACTTCGAAAATATTCTTCTAAAAGTGGAGCACCTTGATTGCCACATACCTAAAACCAGGAATAGACATCACATCTTGAACATATTTTTGCTTTATAAAAGAGGCAATTCGTCAAACTGCAGAACAATACACTCTATGCAATGAAAGTGCTATTGAAAATCCTCCAAGTGAGAAAGCAAATACTTTTTAGCAAAGGGGAGCCTTTCAAAAGTGACATTGAAGCTTGAATCAAGTAAATCACGTCAAGGACTTTTAGGCGTCTTTGAGTTTGGTAGCTTTTGAAATTGTTTCAGGCTCCTGAATAAGAAAAGGTCAGATTTATTAACACCAGTAGAGGGGCTCTTAATACATGTTTACACACATGGGATATAGACATCTAGGTTTGAGGTAGTCATTCCAGTTTCCTTTCAAATTAGCAGAGAAATGATAGGCTGATGTTAGGATACTTCCCTCTGTGTGGCATTGACATCAAAATAAATCAGATGAATTCCAGATGAATTCCTGCATGGCTCTTTGCTTTCACTGAATATCGAAAAACCTGTTTATACATTGAATTACATTATCTGAAACCTGTTCTAAGATGAAAATTGCTAAAGGTGAAAATAAGTTTCTTAGAGGCATTTACAAAAGAAGCTAAGTAATTCATTCCCTTTCACACACTTTATACACAAAAAATAAAGCACTATCAAAGTCAACTTGTCCATGTCTGAAATAAATGGAATTTTAGTTCTTCAGTAGCTTTCCAAAAGCTTACAAAACTTCTGAAGTCTAAAAACTTAGCCGGATGCATATTCCCTTAGGTATGTTTGAGAATATTACACTCTCATGCTTGGCTTTAAATTTTCTAAGTCCTTCTCAGTATAATAAGTAATATTAATATATCTTCTTCAATATGTTTTAGTCATCATGATAAGAGCCAATTTACTCAAATTTTGCAGGTTTTAAGGACATAAATTTTAAGTGAGTTACTCATTGCAATGCCTAAATTCCTTTAGTCAAGGAAAAGCATAAAGTGTTTTTGAAAGCCTTTAGAGCCACGTCATGTCCACCTAATTTATTGACCTAAACTGAGATAGGCAATTGTATGAAAATGCTTGAATAGGACTTCTTTCTAGCATTTATTTTACAAAGAACAGCAGTATGTACAAAAAAACCCAAGGAGCTGTTCTTTAGGCACCTAAAATGTAGGTGGAATTTAGTCTCAGAGGGACTGCATGAAGCCTAGATAACTTTGTTTTTCTTCTACTCAAATTATTTTTAAAAATGCTCCATCAAACACATTTACAAAGGTATTCAAGATGATGCTTTGAAAGACATAGTGCTTTTAGAATAAAAAAAACACCTTAGCAAAGTGCATCCTGGCATTGAGGATGTGGCAAAACATTACCAATTTATCAAAGTGAAATTGGACAAGACTAAACATGCACAAAAATTTCATCTTGGAGTTTAAGGTGTTTGATTTTCTGTTTCAATTTGACTTTGATATTTGACTAGGACTTACTAGTCTAGGAAGGTAGAGTTTGAAAAAATATTTTTAAGTTCTCAGATGAGTTGTACTCCATGAATGAAGAGCATTGTTCTATCACCCATGATGTTGGGCAGCTGTATCACAGCTAATTGTCATTACCAAGCAATTTAGTATTTATCAAGGCAGCTGAATGATCCTGGGATCTTTCAACTCCTCTGTCTTATTCAGTAAAAAAGCCCCAAATGTCAAAGGAAAAGCAAATAGCACTTTGACTTGAGGAAGCATGCCTTTCACCATAGCATTAAATTCCAACCTGTCTTTGAGGGCAAAAGAAAAAGAAATATTGTTGGAACATTCTTTAAAAATAGTATTCCCAGTAGAAATTTGGTAATAAATGTCTCTCTTTTTGGTATGAAAAGGGATGTACTCCACTCTTTGTTGGAAGCAGTGCATCACAGCAAGAACAGCACATGGTAACAGAGCCACAATGATTCTTCTGCACATCTGGAACCAGCAAATTAGGCCAACATTTTTAATTGTAAAAAAATTATTGAATCCCTTCCATTCCAATCTAATAGTCATTTTCCCTAACAGCAAGCATTAATGACTTCCCTGACTAATGAAAATTAATTGCTAGCCTGCCTTGACAATTACATTGTGATCGATCAAGTTTAAAGGAGCTGCAGGGGTCATTTGCTGTAATTCTAATGCAATCCATTAAATCTGCAGCAGATGATAACCTTTAACTTTGTTGTGTATTAGGGAATACTAATGGCAACTCTAGATGTCATGGTTTATACAAGGGGAGATACATCATATTGTCTATTTTTCCTAATGTTCTTGAGGTGTTGCTGTTTCTCAACTGACACAAAAATTCCTCTTGGCAGCAGAATAGAGCATCTCTATAATCTCATCAAGGTGCTATAAAGGCAAATACAAATTTACAAATCCAAAAAGCAGTCTGAGAATGTTCATCCCATTTCAGGCCAAGGTCTTGTGTGTTACACAAAACTGAGTTGTAAAACAATGGACAAATTTGCTAAGTCCTGAAGGAATGCTCTGTCAGAGAAACACATCTAAAGCACACATTGTATTTTATTGGTCCTGCAGCAGCCATCAACTCTGCTACAGCCTTGAATGAGATCCCGTGTCTCTCAGACAAAATGGAGTTGTAAAATCAGGCTCAAATTTGTGAACAGTTATTGAAGGGGTACATACTGAACAACAAATACAAAGGCACTAAAATGCCAGAACTGCACTGTGCATTCTTGAATGCCTTTCCAGGCACATCATCCAAATGTTTAACAGCACCTGCTTGCTGAATTAGATATTTTTGAAACTGGAATTCAAGGCAAATCACATTGAATCTAAGAAGAAAACCTCAGAACAAAACCACCACAGCAAAACCAACAAACAAAGAAAGGAAATATCTTTAAACTGAAGCTTCAAGTTTTCTCAGCTGATTTGAGCTATCCTCTACACTTAAAGGCATTTTGGGGCAAATTTTGATGAGATTTTCACAAGGTGAGAAAATAGTGATTGAAGAAGTGAGTGGAAGAATTTTATTCTAATTTTAATCTGCTATCTATTTTTAGTCATGAGTTTTAGCTTCTATCTAGAACTGCCTTTTCTGTATAAACACAGAGGCACACTCATGCAATCTCAACATCACATTTCAGAAGTTGTGAAAGTGTTTCACAAAAAAAGCCTGTTGTGACAGGATCCAGTACATGTCTTTGCATAAAGGGAAATGAGTATTTTTAGGTCAATACTTCAATTTGTGAGGAAGCTAGTGAAAGAAATTATGACCTTCATCTTTCATTCTTTAAATAATAGAGTCCAGGGTTATTTTATCTCTCCGGAGATTTTATTCCACTGTCTATTTCTAACTACCCCTAAAAAGACTGATTGCAAACAGAAAGTGCAAGAATTCCAACAGTGATGCCAATCAACAAGAGTGCAAATCTGTAAAACCCAAGGAAATTTTGAAACCAGAACACTCTTCTGCATATCTCACATCTAAGAAAACAATCCTGCAATGAACATTGCAGAGATTGTCTACAGAGAATTTCACAGAACTCTACCAAAAATAAGCACAAAAATACGAAAGAGTAGACTGACAATAAAATAAAACTCAAAATTATTCCACTTTGAAAGCTTAAAAAAGTATTCTAAATAGACAATTTATTATAATATTATCTGTCAGGTTGACAGGGTTTTTTCCTAGTTTCTTCTAGGAAAGAAAGAAAACTTATTTCTCTGTAGAAATATTAGCACTCTTTACTTCTCAAAGAAGCAAGACTTCTTTGTATAAGGAGGATGTCCAGTCAGCAGAATCCAAAAGAAAATTTCTGATATTTTTTATATTGATTAAAATAAAAGGACACAAAGAAGTAGATTATCAACCAGCATACATAACAAAAAGTTGCAAAGGAACAAATATGTGGTTAGAGAAAACAGGAATATCATGACAAACTTTAATGCAGCAGTCAGCATCACACTAAGAGCCAGTGACTAGAAAGGAGTAGAATTTTTAAGTGTACCTAAAAAGTTGTATTTAAAGCTTTTCCCAGCCTGAAAAGGAAGAAGAGTTTTTAGATTTGCTTCTAGTGTGGCCAAAGCATGCACTGAGACCAATATAAACTAGCAAGAGTTCCATGAAAACCAATTAAGTGATTGTGAATTTTTAAAGGTATAACCGAGATCAGATGTCTATGGAAATGCATTTGAAACAATGCAGAGGCATGAGCTCCTTCAGACTACAGCAGTTTTAATATTTGGAAAATGGACTGTGATCACTGGATTATGTTTGGGTGCAACAGGCTGTGCTGGACTACAAATGATCTATAAAAGTTTCTTAGAAGTATCATCAGGGAAAACAAAAAAACACTCCAAAGGCAGGAGAAAGCTCCACCATTGCCTGCTACAGCATGGCTATATTAAGCACTGATAAAACATTGGACAGCCTCTACAGACATTTCTGCTCCCCCCACGCACTCTTGGAGTGCAAAATATTTTGAAAATATTCATGTCAGCTTCAATCTTTTTTGGCAAATCTACCACCTGAAATAACATAAACTTTATCTCAGCCATGGTTTGCCTGAGATACTTATCATTATAGGCAAAAGCTACTGCTGCACACTAATAATGGAAACTGCTCTAAAAACCTTGTCCTACACAAACTTTTCATGTTTATAATTACAATGGAAGAGCCAAAGATTGCTGAAATCAATGAAATAGTTCTGTAGGCCTTAATGATTTTTACCAAGACTAAGATATGAGTAGAATTTTTATTTTTAACCATGTTATCATACTCCAAGATTATGTGTGAAAGCATTTCCACTGATGTCAAAGGCTTTCATATCACCCAGATTATGCCTTTGCTTATCTACTATATTGAATCAAGACTTTCATGTCTATTCCTCAGACAAAACTTTCCCCTTTCAAAATCTCAGCCCAAGTATATTTATGGATTCTGACATTTCCAATGGGCCAGCACTCAAAAATGCAACCTCTGACTAGTTATGGTTCTGAAGCACATTTAAAAACCATGACATGTAAAGAAAATAGTCTCCTCTCATTCAGAAAAGGTAAAAAACATACCATTATCAAGTGTGACACTGTTGATGTGGAAAAAAATTAAGCATCGCAACAGGTTATTAAATTGGTAATGGCTACATTCTATTCTCAGGTTTGTGGTTTGATGCAGTCTGGGCAAAATGTCAAACTGTATCAACATTAACAGCTTCTGACAAGCTCAAGAGGGAGAAAAAAGAGCTGAATGAATAAGCTGTTCAGTAAATAAAGAGACATTGTAACCTTTAAAGTGAGACAGAATTTAATTAAGAAAATTAACACAGACTTTTGAGAGACTGCAATTTTCTAAATCTCATTCTTCACTGTCAAGCAAAAGTTATATTCCTTTCTAATAAGAAGGAGTAAATGCCTACCTTCTGATCAAAAGTTAGTGATACCACCCAGAGGAAAAGGGAGAGGACTGAAGTTTGTGAATTTCACTTTTTACATTTATCCATTTTTAATTTATAGAACACCAGAGTATCTATTAGTATTACACTTGAGAAATGTGAGAAAAAATTAAATGTTGCATTTAATATTTTTTTTAATGTTGGAAACAGCAATAGTAAACACATCAAAAGATTTCTCATTTCAATTAAAACTGGACTCCGTGGGGCAAGAGGGTTTCACTATCTCCATTTCAAAGGTGAGCAAAACGACAAGCAGTCAGGAGTGTGAATCAATGGCCAGGGTAAAAATCTGTTTCTAGCACTGTACCTGAGAAACAAAATGGATTCTAATTTTACCTTCTAAAATTTATTAGCTTCCTACTCTTCAGCCTTGAAAAACAAATGTGAATTTATGCATTTTTAAAATTTTACTGCTGAACCATCCTGCTGCTCAGAACATGTTTTTCTCAGGTGCTGTATTTTGCTCTGCTTCCTGTTTACTAACCCTTGGACAAGGAAAATCACCAGGATCTCTTACCAGTCAGTGAGTGAATTAGTTAATTGAACTATTTTTTGCATGGCATTATCCTAAATTTTTAATCAGATGAAGGCCTTTTAAATAAGATTAAGATGGTAAAATTTTGAAGAGGTATTACCAGACTACTGAAAACTGAGGTCTGGAAAAATACATTTTAATCTTTTTCCAAAGAAGATAAAAAATGAACTGTGAATGGAAAGACTAAAGGGAGAAAGGAAGACAGAAAAGCGGAAGGGAAGGAAAGAAGATAAAGTGAAGATGGATTTCTTTTCTGTTACAATCATTTTTAGCAAATAATTGTTTGGAGTTTTCCAGATACTGTCATGATTTTCCTGATTGCAGGTAAAATTTCAGATAAATATATAGACTTTTTTGTTGTTGTTGTTGTTTTCAAAATATACTGTTGTTGTTGTTGTTAAAAAAGGAACATATAGAGAGAGTCTAATGCTACAGTAGCTTCCATCTTTTTAATGAAGGAGATAAATTTTGGGCACTGAATAGGGGAGAAATGTTGACTGTGAAGATAGAAGCTGGCTTTCCACAACACTATTGTTCTTCAGACTGAGTGCATCAACGAGTCTGCACTGACTACAAAGGGAACTGAGACATTTTGGCCATATATGGAGACATCCCTGAAGAACACAGGATGTCTCCAGTTAGGTGTCTAAATCCAGGGCTGAATCCCACCCCAAATGATTACACACACCGTTTGTAGAGCATTTTTTGTACACTGTACACAGATGTAATCTTTTGTGCCATTTCCATGTCGACTTCTAATTCATTCAGACAAGGACATAATCTCATCTCCAGAACAGCTCAGCTGTCTCTGTCTCAGGAAGCTGACACTGTTCTCTGCTTCTAATTAATCTTATTCCATCAGTTCATTCCAGCAGCTGGAAAGGGTTTTCCTTCCAAGGACTGAAGCAGCAATGCTTCACTAATCTGACAATACTGGATCTTTGCAGCTGGTAGACAGTGATGGCACGTGTCACCCACACTTCAGCATTCCAGTGACCCATCCAACCTTGCCATGGAAGAATCTCCTTCATCCCTTAAGAGCACCAGGTAGAAAGACCTGTACTCCACACTTGGAAGACTGCTTCATTCCACAAAGCAGAAAAGGGTTATTATAGGACCTATACGTATCTTTTTTTCCTTGTAAATCCATCTGCAATTAATTTTAGTTCCTATTGAGCATCTTCTCATTATTTTGCAATATAAACACTAAGGAACAATGGGAATTTTGGCTCTGCAGCAGCATTTCTGCAGAGACACTGAGGCTGCTACAGTTTTTATCTGCATAAGGCTGAGGCTGTTACTTCCAACACTGAATGCTTTGTTTGATAACATCTTAAAAATGTTATTGATCCTGAAGCTTTAATGTGGAACATTTGTTAGCTTAATGCTCTGCCATTCTCTCTGCTGTTCACAGAGATGTAACTGTTAAGGAGGGTCCGTGTTACAGGTTTATCACAGTAATTTATTTGAAGACTGATGCTCCAAGAATGTGAGCAAGTCCTGTAGAATATAGTAGCCATCCTTCATTTGCTTTGATTGTTGACGGCCTTTGCCTCATCACTGGATTAGAGCACAAATATGCAGCTGTTCTTTGAACTTTTCTGTTGTGCACTACCATATTTATGGCAGCAGTAAAACACAGTGAATCAGCTGAGGGCTGGGCCAGCACATCATTTTGAGAAGCAGAGTTTTTTCAACAGTCCCAAAATATTTTTTTCATTGAGGGTGCCATTGATTATTTTTCTTCTTTTTGGGGATGGTGTTGAGAACTTGAATTTATTTGTTCTGTACAAAATAAATACATAAATTGTTGTTAGGATTTATGAGAATGTAAACTTTAAACCCCATGTTGATTTCATCTAAATTCTGAAAGTATTGCAATATTTCTTTCCTAAATTTCACTGAATTTTCAATGCAAATTCTCAGTTCTGGTTGCAAGCAATAGATAGAAACAATGACATGCCTACCAAGATTTTAACAAGAAATAAAGGGAACAGGAATATCATTTTCTTATTGTGTCCTTTTTTGTCTCAGATTATTGGGGACCTAATTTCAACTCTGATGAGTAAGAATTTTGCTGATATACCTTCTCCTTTTTCATGACTCAACAGTTTGTTTATCCAGCTGCTTTGAGTAAGAGTGCAGCCTGAAAAGGATAATTTTCTGAGTGGTCCTGATCCACATGGGGATGAAAGAAAATGCTTCAAAGCTGTTCCTTTTTTCCCCCTCTCTTCTTTTCTTTCTTTCTTTTTTTTTTTTTCCCACTTTTGAATGTTTGCTTGTTTCTCTACATTGCTCCGACTTGCACTTACAAGGAAAAGCAGCATGAGATTCTGGGTCTACAATACTTAGTAGACCTCTTTGACCTCTTGGCCAAAGTTCTAAATGGGCATATGATATGTTGAGACTGAATTTCTAGCCTGAATTGGTAAAAGTGTCACCTGTTTGCCATATATGCAATTTTCTATTTTCTATGAAAAAATTATAAGAAAGATACAGTGAGTTTTAATTGTTAAAAAAAACCCGACTCTTTGCAATATGTTTGGACTAAATATAATTTTGATAACAACTGTTCTGGAAATCCCTAAAGCTATTTTCAATCAGAAAATCTTCTGTGAATGCTTTACCTTAAAATTATATTTCGATACATTTCTTTTTTTTTCAAACGAGTTCTGCATTTTTCTTCAATACTGACTGTTAATATTTTTGAAAATTTATTCTTTCCTTATCTTTCATTAATTTCTATGAGTTGAATTATGTGTAAATTGCCTAGACTAATGGCAGCCAGATAACCTTTCTTTTTACTGGGTTTTGAATAAACAGAACTTTTGATTAAATTGGGAAATACTTTCCAATGCAGATGAATAAGACTAAATCTCAAGTATCTTAAATAATTTTGGACTTCAATAGACCATTGTACTGCTATGTCCATCTGTTCAAAATATTTTACACTTTATGGTCTAAAGCAAGATGCTCATACCCGTGAAAGCAAAAGAGCTTGTCAGGCATTAAGAGGTCAGCAATCTGCTGAGAAAGAAAAGCAGGATGTCAACGTCTTTAATAATGATCTTGAAGACCGTAGCGTATTTGAAATGTGCTTTGTTAAATAAAAGGATGGCTTTCTAAATCATGGCAACTACCAACTGAAGAGTTCAATAAGAAATCCACTGAAGCATGAGCCATCCTTGATGCAATCTAGGCACACACAGAGGGAACACTGGAATAACTTTTCCATCTTAGAAATTTTTCAAGTGATTTATTTGGTTCAAATGCAGGTACTGAAAAGCCATGATAAAAAGTACCCTTGAGAAAATTAATAGACATGGTCCTGGAGTGATATACATCTTTCTCCTCACTTTATATACAGAGGCACTGTTTTGTTCTGGTATTGAAATTTGTCTTTTTTATAAATCGTGCTCAAAAAAAATCATGCTGTCAATAAATATTTGCTCTGACTATAATGGGTTTTATGAGTAGAAGAGCTTAAAAACACATTTACTATAATTCACTTCTGTTTCTGTAGGAGTTGCTTTGCAGACCAAATGACTTGGTAATCAGTTCTTCAGACAGCATATACAGCTCTCAGTTCAGTTCCTGAAAGATGCCTGTAAGGAAACCTGTTAATTTAGGCTAATTGGCAAAGCATTCAAAAGTGAAGATTTTTCACCATTCTCAAATTGTGCAGAAGTCCCCCAGAATGCAAACTTTTCAGAGATTCTCTGAAAAGAATGTACAAGGCAGACCTTTTGCTGGCACAGAAACCTCAAGCAACTAAGTTTCAGCCCAAGAAACTTCATAACTCCAGAAGACAGGAGAACCAGAGAGACCACAAGTTGACTTTTACATCACAGATCAAAGCTGATAGAGCAGAAAGTTTAAAATACAACCCACAAAACCACTCAGCCTGTCCTTTAACATGTAATCTGAGCAAGCTTGACCAGGAGCCACCAAGAAACAGTGAACATGGGACCCCTTTTCATTGACTGAGAAGTCATTTCTGGCCTCATGAAATTTCCTTTGCACTTCCTGAAGCATGTCAAGGCAGCAGGTATTAGCTATAAATCTCCATTCAGATTGCTACTAGTTCAGATTTTGCAGCAGGCACAGACCTCACAGACCCACCCCTAAGCAGGTTTTATTTCTTAATAGCTCTAGCCACAGTCCAGGCTGGCTACACTCAGCTGGCAGCCTGTATGCTGTGGGTTCTTGCCAAATGATCCACAGCTTTACAGCCTCTGATGTTGGATCTCAGGAGCAGAAATGGGCAACTGACAGCTCCACTGAACATCAGAGAAAGGACAAGCTGGAATGTGTTTAATAAGGCCTAACAAAATATCCTGCATATGTAAGTCCAAATGGATTTTTCAACACCCAGACAGATGCCAAAATATTAATAGATGGTAAATGGAGGCTATATTGTCATATCTCTGCTTAGAAATAGAGCTTACAATTTGCCAACACAAGGAAAAGAAAAGCAATTATCTGTTTGGATAAGTGCTGCCAGTGGAGCTCAGACAAATTTCAAAATATAAGCTCAAAGGATTTACAACTACCCATTGTAACTGCACCATTCCAAATTTTAAATACCATTAATTCAAATCTTTTGTTATGGTTATTACCTTGATTGGAAATTAAAGTTTATATTGTTGAAGAAAGAGTACAATAATGGAAAATTAAACGAATATTCCCATTGGGACAACGTCTGTTGACTACTAATTCAGACCCAGTTTGGCTCCAGGCATCAGTGTTTGGACAACACTGCCTGCTAAGCGTCTGCTGCACATCCAAAATTGTAAAGAAAGAAGAAAATTGGGTATGAAAATTGGCATGTTTAATTCAGAGACTTGAAATTCTCAATTTTGGGTTGAAGCAACACCAAGACGTCTATTTTTAAGCCCAGAGAACACCTAACCAACAGACAGCTGTGAATGATTTGCACTACCCTTAACCATAACTTTCAACATGGTGTGCCAAGAATCTGAATTATGAGGCAAAGGGAATAGGCTTCCAGTAATGATGTGTCACACACAAAAGAGAAGAAAAATAATGGCATACCAGTGATTATCTTTAGTCAAAGAGTTTTCAGTAACATGGGATGACAATTATTGGTGCATGAATTCAATCCAAACCCACGTTTGGCCTTGCTTCAGCCTACAAACTATAACCTACTTTATGGTGGAAAGCATCCCGCTAAAACAGAAAATTTCACAATTTCTGAACTTCCATTTCCCATAATTATCTTTTCTAATTGATGCAATAATATACTTCACTTCCTGACATGATTAGTTCAGCTATAGTGATGCTATTTACTCTTGCAAAAAAATCTGAAACAGTCATGAATGAACTAGGGTGAAATAGTTTGGTTTAAGAATAAATCAGTAATGGAAGCCAAGAGGTAATATTTAAACTTATTTCAGTTTAAATTTTGAAAACTGTTTTTTTTTTTCTTTTTGTACTTTCCAGTCCTTCCAGAATGGCACTTAGACAATCCTGTAATTAAATATTCTGGTTTTACCTGCAGCATTAGGCAAACCAAGAGCCATTTTCTGACCAATTGACTTTATTGTCTCTACACAGATTTCATAGTGTTGCTTGGGTAATGAAGCAATGGAAAGATGCTGGGAAGGAACAGCAGGTATCTAGATAGAAAAGAATAAAAATTAACTGAATAATGCCTCTGTGGGACATGAGAGCTCAGAAGATACCAACCCACAGAAATGTAGAACAGTTACTTGCCAGGAAAAAGTGAACAATTTAATCAAGTAAAAACTGAGTAACAATTACAACAATTACATTTTTGGTTCTGATGTAAAATCCTGAGATTCCAAGAGACAATCCTGATTTTAAAAACTCATACGTTCAGAAAGCTGTTTAGATGGAGGATGACAGATTGTCCACAGCAGTTTGGAAATTTTCAAGAATTCTTACATAGCCAGCCACTGATTAAAAAAAAAAGGTTTTCAATAAGAAGTCAAAAAAAGCACAAAACAAGTTTTCCATTTTTTAAGAAAAAGCAATGTTAAATTTTACTATTTCTGAGGTACTCTCTGTCTTGCACAATCTGTCAGGTCCTGTGAACTACAATGAAATGAAATTAAGAGGTCAGGCAAGAAATTTCTAGAAGCAATATGCATTACAGTCACATTTTTCTAGCCTTAGTTTAGAGCTACAAAGCGCTACAAAAATGCTAAAACAGGCTTACTTTACCTATGGATATTACTTTTTACCATAATAAGGCACATATCCCTGTGGATTATACACTTGCAACAAACTTAACTATCACCTTCTATTCAGTTATATTCACTGAACTATTTTCAAGGCCTTACTTGCCCTATGTGTTTTGAAATTAAAAAAATGAAAGCAATAACGCAGAAATTTCTAATGCAATATTTTAAAAGCAATTTTTTTAATCCTTCCTCTTTTAAATGGATCTTCATCAGAATCAAGGTTTTCCTGGAGAATGTTTTATCAGTTCAAACTAACTCTTTACTATGAGCTTTGTAAAACAATGGGAAAATTAGTTGGTAACAATATTTTTAAAGCAAACAATCTGTAAAGAAAAGATTCTAAATTTTATTGCTAAATTATTTATGTCAGTTTAAATTTGTAAAAATGAAACTTAGGACTGGAATTACAACTATTTCAGAGCAGTGAGATGGGACAGCGTACTTTTTCTTTGTTTCCATATGAAAACTTCCACAAAACACGTGTCCCATTTCTACATGAACCATATCTTTTCCTTCCAGATATACATGGGCTTTTAGAATAATAAATAAATTCCAGAGTAATCATTTTCCAAAGACTTTATTAATGGATTTAATGTGTTTGGATCTGCAAAGCAATAATATCCAAAAATGCTTGTGGCAAACTTGTCCACAAATACTCTAAATCCCTCCCCAGTTTCTCTATAGCTCATAACTAAGCAGTGTCATGCAACTGCAAACCACCACTAACAATCCTCCTTCTACAGAGCATCTTTCATCTGGAAGGATTCTGAAAAACTTTGCTTTTATTACTTCAATGCAAAGGTCATTCATTTCTAAATGACAATTCCTTTATATTCTCCTTCCTGTGATGCAAAGACATAGAAATGAAAGATTCAGTGAGCTTTCAGGCTAAGCAATCTTGCTCTACACTTTCCCTTTATGGTTTGGGGTGATTTCCCTCCCTCACCCCCTGCCCAGCCATGAAAGGATGTAAAATCAGGATTGCAGTGCCTAGTCCCTAGAGTCACATTTGATTAAAAATGCAGGAACTAATGTGCCATTGGCCTGCTATGGTCTTAGCATATAGTTTATTATCCAGTTTATAAGAAACATGTTATTCATATAAGTGGCATTATTAGAACCATAAATTATTGTATAAACATAGATCTCTATTTGTAACTGCTGTGGCTTTCATTAGAACTGGCTAAAAATGTACCCCAATCAGTTATGTAGTGATATATAGTAGTAATGATCTATATAAATGTCCAGCTCTTCTGTCTGTCATCTGGAATTTTTTGGCTTTCTAGGGAAAATTAAGTACTGTATGAAAAGACAAGTGGAAATAAAGTACAAAAGAGAACTGTTCAGTTAATTTTGGCGTTCCAATACAACTTGGAAAATTGGAGGTTGATAAAGGCTGTAAGAGAAAAAACTGCAAAGATCTCTCAGCATCACTGTTTCACATTCCTTTGTAATCTTTCAATTTTACTAATTTTAGTAAGTGCTTAGAAGCGTTCATTGCCTTGTCAAAAATAGCATAAAAACAAAGACAATCTTGCAACAGGGGAAGTTATTACTCTCTATATTTTGTGCTGTAACTACAAGGTTTTTTTGCTTGGTCCATCCAATTTTTTACTTTATTTTTTGTTGGGGGTTGGGGGGTGTTGCGGGCTTGGGCAGGATCCCCTTAAAAGGTAAAAACAACAGCAATGAAACATGAATGGGTTTAAGGTTAGGGTTAAGTTCCCAATTAAGTCAATTAGAACTGCATACCCAGAATTTTATATCATTTTAATGAATCCTGAATACACATTCTTCAAATATATGCTATTTGTTTCATTTTTTTGCTGTCCTGGGCTTTGATACTCAGAGAAGAACTAAAAACCATTTTTCAAACACAATCATATAGTGTTTCAAAAAGATCACTACTATCTTACCACTGCACCAATATTTAAAATTATTTGTAGCATGACCAGTATCAGAAAAGATCATATATAAAAGTCCTACCTTCTCTCTAAAGGGCATTTGTACCTTCAGCTAAGGCCACAATGGCAGAGCATTGGAATCACAAAATGATGTATTGCTATAGCTACAGCATTTGTGTGAGGACAGGTGGAATAACCAGGCAGTGTTGAAGTTTGCTGATGTCCTGGCAGTGCAAGGGCACCCCACTCCTCAACAGGAAAATTCTCACTCTTTCAACAGATCATGAGTTCTGTAAATCAGATATTTAATGTCCATACAAATATTTTATACTCATCTTGTGGGAATCAAAATGCAACTTTATTCCTAAAAATACATCAATATCCTCTCCTGGTTGATATAAGCAAAGTTGTTAGCACAAAATTAAGACTTTTTCTGTGATTGTACAGTGTTAAAGGAAGCAGGTGAATGAATCTTGAAATCGTGAGCTGTTTATGTGTTTTTGTAGGACTGAAGAATTACAGAAGTGTTTCTGTTAACATTTCTGTCAGTGGCCTTCCCTTCACTTGCCCCTGTTACCTTATCAGTGGAAGGCTGTAAGGAAACCCAACTGAAGGTGCCAAACTACAATAAACACATTCATATGTATTTTTCTTAAATTTATCTCATACAAGACAAGGAACTGTTATCCTTCAGACATCATCATGCCCATTTACTGAGATTCATCCATGAAATGACTGTGAGAAGGTGTTTTTCTTTCAGACACCAACGTGTGGAAGCCTCAGGACTCTCAGACCTCTGTAGGGAGCAGCACAGGCTGCCCATAGGATGTGCTGTGATGTAAATTGCTTTGCAAAAGGATGAACCCTGCTTTTTTTGTGTAGACATAAAGAAGTCTTTCATGCCACACAATTATAAAACCTCAATAATTTTTCTTTAAAAAATACATGATACACACCAAACTTTTGAGAGTTGCTTTTGTTTTGTTTTTTCTTTTCAACTTTTCTGACAATGAAGGGAAATTTTTAACTGACTTCTGCATGTAGAATGTGACTTTACCATATTCATTTAGTTAATAAATTACATGTTCTGGAATTATTTTTGAAGCAGAGATTACATGACCCAGAACAGCTTCTATCTGTGTTCATCCACGTCTCACCCTCTAAATAGTCTGGCTCTATGAAAACTATTGATATTAGTCCACAAGAAGTTCCAGCTTCTGAACACGTCTGGAAATTCTCTGAGTGAACAACTGACACCTCCCAAAATAATCTCAGGAAATATTCTAAGATCTTGAAAATAGAGACTGTCATGTTCAACTGTCTAAGAATGTTTCTGCATATTACCTAAATTATTACTACAACATAGGCAAACAAAGAAATCTTTTAGAAGAGACAACAGTGGAGGATTAGCTGACTAGACTGTATTTTTCTTTCTTAAGCAACGTACTTTTTTAGGCACTTAGAGAAATTTATAGGCACAGTTCTGTCATTGAAACTCCAGCAAAGTGATTCCGAATTTGCACCAATATAGGTTACAAGAGGATTGCATCCCAAGTTTTTCAAACATTTGACACAGTGCTTACTTTTATGAGAACCTATTAAAAAAAGAAGTAAAGTAAACTGTATCATCCCCTTCATCCCCATGGGCAGATAAGATTAAGTCCACATGGATTTCTGCAGTGAAATTTTGGATGAACAGAGTGTAAACTTTCACTGTTGTGTCTCTACATTCGAAAAAAAAGAAACAATTCTATATTTGTTTCAAGGGTTTCATAGGAGGATTCATGAGCAGGAATGGAGCCTGTGTGCTGTCTGTTCTCCTTGACATTGCTGTACAACTTTGTAACCATATGAGGGAAAAAAGAGAATCTACATAGGGCTGAGTTATGGGCTCTGTACTAGAGGCAAAAACTCAGTTTCAACTTTTTCTGCTGACATTTCTTCATAGTTGAAATATAGAGTAGAAAGCTGGTTTCCTATATTTCAGGTGGACGCCAAAGTCAGCAGATTTTCATGCACAACCTGAATACCTCCCCACTAAGAGGAATTTATGCTAAAGTGTTAAAATAGTCTGCAAAAATACCAATTACAGATTTAATATCCATGTAAGAGCAGTCATTTGAACTCTTAACTCTCAAGACTGTATGGGTAACACTTTTAAGCTGTTTACCTCGGTTCATCCATACAGAACATTCAGATGTTCACTGAAGCACAAAACAGGACTGTGAGATAATTAATCTGCCACACAGTGTTTAGGGTACTTATCCTAGAGATGTGATATACAGTCTCAGATCTAGAGAATATCCAAGTAGTTTACACAAAATGAAACAATTTAAACAGAAAAGACCTAAAATAGCTCAATCTCAGATATAAAGCAGGATGATTGAGAACATTCTCATACTTTGATTTAAAATTCCTCAAGCAGAGCAGGATGTTGAATCTATGTTCTTCCATAAGCATAGGGAAATGCTACAAATATAAGTTATTTTGTAACTTGAAAGTATAATTATTTTTTGAGTTCTGTGTAAGTCCACCAACTATTTTTCTTTTATTAAATATATTCAAATGAGTTCCTTTTTGTCTCAAAATAGATTTTTTTTTTTGGTCTAAGTACAGAATCTGAACCAGAAGTTGCTTGGTTTGGTGATAGCAATGAAAAACTCACACTAGTTCATTCCAGAAGGATTCCTTCTCAAGCTTTATGGATGTACTGGAAAAACAATTAAATACACAGCTCTGATGTGAGCAAATATTTGACAATGGCATGGGAGCAGTCCATGTGGAGTGTGTTAGAATTCATAATACTAACAACAGAACCATGCCAGCTTTGTAGAAATTGACTTTTTATGTGAGAGTGATTACAGCTGGAAGCACACTAAAAATTAACAACACATAACTATACAACATTAGCATGAATTGCAGAACTGAACTGAGTTAAAAGCACAGAAGTTGTATTTCAGTATTATGTTAAGACTATAAAAGCATATGTTTTTCTTGTTGAAATATAGTTTGGGTATATTTTAATGTTTTTATCAACATGACAAATCTATTTAAAAGTATGTCTGCTGCAGTATTTCTGTTGTGCAAAGATCTTGTTCCCCTCCAGAAGTGAATTTTGCTCAGTGACATGCAGTGACCTATGCAGTGGACATTCAGCACCTTGTGTCCATTCATGTACACTTCCCAGTCAGTCATGCCCTGTCAAGCTGAAAGAAGTAGGAGGAAATTAAATGAGTGAAAAAGAGAAATAGGAAGTGAGAGAAATGGGAGCACAAGGCAACAGGATTACTTTTTACTTTGCTGCCTTCAGAGTAGGTGTGAAACTCATGCATACTTCCCTGGAGGCTGAGGCACCCAGTGCCCCTCAGCACCTGAATAACAGCACACACGAGCAGAAGAGAAAACCAACAATATTACTAGTACATTAGGTCATTCTTCTTGGTAGATTTTTGAATCCTTTTTTTCTTGTTGAGGCACAGCTCTAAGGCATAGAATGCCTTGCTTGTGCATGGAGACAAAATTCACCAGCTGTATTGAGCTTCTCTGCAGCAACTCCCACACATCCCCTAGGAAAATGAGTGAGATGCCAGCAAAACCAGGTGAGGGAGCTTGAGGAAAGCACTTTCTCTGACAAGGAGCAGAACTGTATGTAGGCTAGGAAGGAACTTATCATCACCCATTTGTATCATATTAACTAACTACCCTTTTTTTATTTTCTTTCTTTGTGTTTTGAAGGAAGACTTCTAGTGAACAGTGTTACTTGTAGCAATCTAAAATTATTAGTCCATGATTACATTACCATTACTCTGACAGATCACTTTGACAAGTGGTGTATTTCTGGTGCTGCTGGAACAGATAGGGAATGTGTAGGAGGCAAAGACTAAAAAAAAACTATTCAGAGGGGATTATGGAGGTTAATGCAAAGAATATGCTTCTAAGGGTATTAGAATTGGTGCACCAGATTCACAGCTCGTTGAGGTCTCACAACATTCCTTAGTGCAGTGTTAAAGGGAACAAAGATACTGAAATGAAAACCCAAAGCCCAGAGAAGTTTCCTAATTACTTTCACTCTGGTGTCTAAGGTTCATTCTATAGGTAATAGCACAATGAGGATACTTAGGCTTTCAGAGAACACTATGTTAAGAAAAATGTAACTTTCCTCTTGTGTATAGTACTAAAATTTTATAATAATCAATGTGTTCACAAAATATTCTGCTAATAACTTCTTGTCTATCGCTGTTTTCAGATCTGGTGTAATTCTGTTTAGATTAGTGAGTGCCATCTCTATCTGAGCTTAGCCCTACAAAATATTGTCCTACTTTAATTTCCATGCAGAATTTCAGTGTGAGATCCCCACACATAACTCAGAATATGATTTTTAATCCATTTGTAAAATTGTGACCTCATCAAAGTAATTTTCCTTTAAACCAGTTTCAATGACCTCTTATTAGGAAAGACAACCAAACTCTTATTTTTTGGGCGTTATGTTCCTTTCTGTGAGCCTTTGTCATTCCTTAGTAACAGCTTAATTTGCTGATAAGAGTAATTTATATTCAAGAAAAACTATTTCACTGAAAATTAATGAAGGAGATGACACAGGAGACCTAAGCATCTCTTAGACACTTTCCTAGAAAAATTAAAATCCCCCCTTAATTTACTATTATTATATCTTCTATTTGTATCATTGAAATCAATTCCCAGGCAGTAATGTTTTACAGGCAAAGCATTGCTGTCTAAAATGATATCACCACACACATTTTTTCAATTTGGGTGGCAGACATGCTACTGGAGGTTTGGGGAAAGCCACACTGCCTGATATTAGTGCTTGTTTTCTATTCAGCACAGCATGAAAGATCTGGCACGTGTTTTGTGCTTCTGACTTGGTGCATATTTTCTGTATTTTCTGGACTGTCTAAAACAAAAATAATAGCGAATTCAAATGTTTTTCATCATGATCCTAAATCATTCACATATGTGACTAAGTCTAGGTGCCACAAAGTTACACCTCATTTAGCTCTTGTTCATTCAGCAAGAGCTGGATCATTTTAAACCACATTTCATAGAATCATAGAATATTTTGAGTTGGATGGGACCCATCAGGATCATCAAGTCCCACTCCTGACCCTGTTTCTCTGCTTTCCCTCATGGGGATGTTGAAAATCACCATGAGGTCTCTGCTCATCTCTTCCAGGATGAACAAACCAAGTGATCTCAGCTGTCCTTCCTAATGCATCCCCTCCAGACTCTTCACTGTCCTCATAAAACTCCTTTGGATGCTCTCTAATAGCTTAATGTCCAACTTCACAGGAAATTCTATGTGAAAATATATTTTAAAAAGTTTCTTATAATTTTAAGCAATCATTTCCTAATTTACTGTCTCCAACTAAACCAATTTAGTTAAGAGTTAAAACTTATGAAAAATGTCTACATAAAGGACTTGCACCAATTTGAAAGAAATCTTTAAAAGCTGAACTAGGGAAGGACTTATTTCAATTCTAATGACAAAGTCAGTCTCAGTGAAAGCAAGAATATGGGTGTGCAATTGGAAGTCAGTTTATTTGACTTCACAAGTTGTCTCCCAGACTTCAGTAGTTAACAATTTGGCTTAAAAGCTTCATTAGCTAGAGGATCATCAATTTTCTAGTTACTAAGCCAGCCTTCAGCTGAGATATAGCTCAAAAGCAGTAAGAGAAATTCTCCAATCTCTCCCTTGCACCATTTAACTCACCAATGTTAGGGCCAATGCTTACTCAGCCATTTAACTGAAATTTTTGTAAGCACTTGCAGCAGTAAAAGCAGAAAACTTATGTGTTCATAAGGGATTTTGAATTTTATAGAAATAAGACTATATGGGAAGTTTAACCCACTTGCTATTCTTTTGAGGAAAAGGGAAATCAGGACTATGTTCAATGTAAGACTTTAGTGAGTGTGTATCAGCAGATCAAATTTGGACATAAGGAAAAACTACATAAACCAAAGAAGTTTGTATTCTGCTGACTTTATATGGTCAGTAGCTGGCTAAGTAGGTGACAGGGCATGTACCAAGACAGGAAAGATTGTGTCCCCATTGATATTTACGTATCTACAGAACAAAAGGAAAGATTTAAAACCTGTGCCCTTAAGTTTCCTCTTCTTCTTCACCCCCTGCGTTTTCGGGCAAGACTGGGAATGGCAAGCCTACTTTTAGAGAGCATTCTGGAATTGACTGTAAAATTTGATATTATTGGAATAACATTTAATAGCTGAGTGTTTAGGCACCTATTCAGCTTGTTAGCTCCTCAACTAATTAAACCAGCTTCTAGGACAAAATGTGAAGCTGGCAAGTAATGTGAGAAGCAGACACAAATTTATTAGAAAAGGTCTTAGAAAGAAATGGAAAATTATCAGGTTTTTAAGCTGAAAAGGGACACAGAATCTGCCACTGTTTTTCCAATCTAACTAAATAGTACATCAGGGACAGCATTTCAGGCAAACAGTTTATCTGAAAGAGCAGTTCCCTGATTAAACCAGCAATGATAAATCACAGGGTATTCTCTAGTGCAATGCACTGTTTTAGCCATACAAAAATGAAAGAAAAGGATATGAAATGCTAGGCCTTAGAGACTCTATATGGTGAAAGGGAGTTCTGAAGTCTGCAGAGAATTGCTCGTGTGTGAAAATATTTAATTTCTTTCTCTTTTTTTTTCGTTTTAATGATCTCAAGGTGGTTAGTACTTTTCATAGTTTTGACCCCCTCCACAGAAGTAAGGAGTGATTCCAGAAGAAAATTACTAGGTGTGACCCTGATTAAAGCTATACCAACTATGACAACCATTTATTTTAATAGCTACATTTAATTTTTTATTAAAAAAATAAAATCTACTGTTTAGCACCCCTAGTATTATTAAACAAGAGAATACAGCATTTCAAACTGAAGAACCAAGCTTATATTAATTTGATCCTTCAAGTACTATTTATTCATATATATGGTTTTCAGTCTAATATAACCCACATTTACCTGAATTGTATTCTTATGCACTTATGTCTGGATTTCCTGTCACTTTTTATCTTTACCACAGAACTCACCTCGTATGTTGCACTGCTCAATCAGTAGTTACTATTTCTCTGGTAAACCTGTGTCCTTGGGCCTTGCTAAAACACACCATCAAAGAATGCTGTATTTTACCTTGGAGGTAGAACTTTCTAGACCTTCTCCACTGCTGGAATTTGGGAGTTACAAACAGTCATGAAGCTGTTTTTAAAGGACACAGAAAGGTCATCAATGACCCAAGGAAAGAAAACACCCAACTTTAGTATTTTGTCCTACAAAGAAGATAATGAGCCCACTGTGAGGAGCCGGCCAACAAAAGAATGTTGTGCTTTGCCTTCGAGCCAGGACAGAAGATGTAATCACAAGACTGGAATTACTCCAGTTTGCTTTGGAGGTAGCCAGGAAAAGGTCTTGCAGCCCTGAGTGGTCCTAAAAACTTGATCATGACCACAAATGATAGCACAATACATGACTAATTGCAAAAGACTCTGGAGACCTCCAAGGGGATTGAAGGAGAAAAACATTAAAACATTTCCCAGAGATTCATCCCACGTGATGAGCAGAAGCAGTCAAGGGTCAGAAGAAGTTATAACCTCCTTGTACAGCAAAAGAAGGATGTGCTCTTGTTAGAGCTTCCTGGAATCAATCTTCCATGAATGGTATGGTTAAAGTAGCCAGGAGGAATAAACATAGGAAAGAGAAGAGGTGAAAAAAAATAAATGTACACCTATGCACTTAGATCTAAACCATGAAATAAGGATCATGCACCACCAAGCCTCAAATGGACACAAAGGAGAAACTATTTTAGGTAACAGACAAGTGAAAATGGAATTTCTCATGTCTGAGATGAGTTTGTCCTACCTCAAAAGTACTGAATTTGGGTTGTAAGATCTCACTCATTCCTAAATTAAATCATGCTATAAAGTTCACATTACTGGAGTCTTTCCATTGATGATTATAACCTATAAAGGAAGAAATCCATGGGAAAAGAAGGGAAAGATACAACATGTTAAAAATAATTTTAACTGTTTCAAAGTCACCAGCATTATGAAACAAACTTTACCAATTAGGAGTTACCGAGGTAATGAATAAAGCAGTAAATGTGTGACTGCAGATCATCAAATCACATTAAAGAATGGGATGATCAACTTCTTGAAGACCAATACATCATGCGTAGGTTGAAGAAGATGTCTTATTGTCAGGGATTTCAATTCTTACTGAGACATGTCAGAAGTCAAATGCAAGGAGCCCCTCAATAATTTCACAGTTTATAAAATCATAAAATTTTATCTGAAAAGAATGTGACAACCAATGTACATTGTCTTCACATGGAAAGACCCATTAGTCTCAGGGCAAAAATTAACTGGTAGAGTACAAGATAAAAGGAGTCAATTATGTCTGAAGCATCCCAACCTCCACCATATTTACAGTTCATTTAAATTCTATAAGCCAGCTTCATTAACATGATAACAATTATGAGCAAAGTCTATTGGGAGAAAGTAATTAAATGTGATGGATAATTGGGAATTCCTAAAGTGCCAAAAATGTCAAAATTTCTGCTGAGGAAGAAAACTGTTCTAGCTACAACAGACATGCAAGGAACCTGAGAGCATCAGTTAATTAACTAATAATTATGATAGAAAAGAGAAAGATCTGATAGTGATAAATATTTAGCAAAAAACTTAAGAAACATATATGATGACACGTGTTGATAACTAATAGAGAGTATGACACATTTAAAATGTTAAGACAAACTAAATATGCTTAAAATTAAGAATTACTGTCATAAAGTAATAACTTTAACGTCAGCCTGTAGATTTTGATTCGTGACTACATATGATTTAACCATTTTAATTAATCACTTGAGAAAAGATGATATAAATATATTATTATAAAATTTTTTAATGACATAATGATCAAGAGAATCAGTAGCAGCAAAAAAAATATGTCCTATATGCAGAATGAACTCAGTTTCTTGGTAAACACACTGTGGGAAAGCAATGTGTATTTCAACATTGCCAAGTGGAAAGAACATAATTATGAATAAGGAATGTAAGTCATTCTACAGGATTGGGAATTCTAAGGAATGAGAGAAATATTGAGTGACTTAGAGGTCAGCATGGATAATTACTTGAACATGAGTTTTCATTGTGGAATACAAAAGTCCTTGAAAGTTTTAGTAGAGAAAATGCCATGTATATGTGAAGAGAGTGTGTTACATCTGTACTGACAATGAAGCCATAAATGCTAGATTATTGTGTCCAATTATGTGTTTAAAGAAAGATGACCAAAAATTATAAATGGCTTAAGGAAGTCCAGGAATATGATTAAAGGACTGGAGAACATCTCTTACTGAAGGAAAAAAAAAAAAACAAAACAATCAGAGGACTAGTTTAGTTTTCAAAATTGAAAGTTAAGCAGTGACATGATCAGTGATTAAACATACTTTCCTGATGAAATCTGATAACAGAGAACTTCTCAACCAGAAAGCATAAGGACAATAATCCCTTCTTATTATTCTTCCCAAACAACACCAGCATTTCTGTGGGATGATTCTGATTCCCAGTGATACAGTTTAATGCCTCAAAATCCTTTCCTAAAGGTAACTTCTGGTCTCCACATGATTCTAATTCTAAGTCTCAGAATGAGAAAGAGCTGGACAATTTTTGCCATAATTATCTGTTGAAAACTTTACCTTGAGGCCTGACAATGTGAAGTACTTAAAATCAGGCTGCCTTCTAAGCATCTAAGAATGCATGATGCACAATCCTGACCTGAGGTGTCACCTTCCAAACTACTTGCAAATTTTTCGTAGTTTTGACCTCACAGAGTTTCTCAAAAGTGGAGCAGTGCTCTCATCTCCATTTTATAACTTGGCTCCTGTTAAAAATTGTGCCTCTGCAGTTTATCCAGAGACACAAATAACGTAGTGACTGGTGATAAGAATACAACCTGATTTTTCTACTTCTAACTCCTATTCAAGTTATCACTAGACTTCCCTGATAATATATAGTTATTACCAGTTGCTTCACTACATCCACATTACCGTATTTACAGACTCTGATTTCCTATTCAGAACTCCATAGTCTTCAATTCACAATTTATTTAGTCAAACAAGATAAAAGGAAATAATTAAAATAAAAGCACAAGGTAAGCACCGTGGGCTATCCAGTTTCTGAATTATAGAGAAGGAACTTAAAGCAATGGGAGAACCTCAGTGTAAAAAAAATCAGTTATTTAATTTAAAGAGGAGAACTAAATGATGTTTGAGTGGGATTTTGAGGTTCGTAGTCCCAGACTTGGAGAGTTGAGCCTTCAGCTTTAATCCTAGGCACTGGCACACAGTGCATAGGAAGACATTTCCATGTGCTACAGTTTATGTTTTAATCTAAACAGTGCAATATAAACTGGGGCATGTGTTATTTCATGGATGACACAGTTTTCAAGTTATGACAGTTTAGTAGTGTCCCAGGCTCTTGGTTCCCACACATTCCACAACTTTTTCATTTTCCAGAACTGTCGTCAAAAGCAGCTTCAGACTGCTGGAGAACACTGAGAGAAAAGAGTAAAAGATGTGTAATATACTTAGATAATAAATTGTGATGGATCTGTGTTATGACATTATCTGTTACTATGATGATAGGTCAGGATTGCAGTCAGGCAGTTTAGGGCAGTTAGTTTAAGAAAACAAAATTGCTCCCAGTAGATTTCTAAAGGCCATTACAAGCAATAGAGAAAATCTCTTTCCTCATCCTCTTCTCCAGCACTCTCTGCCTTCTGCCACAATAAATCAGAATGACATATTTTTTTTTCCAAGTTAATTTTCTACAAACTCAGAAGAATATTTTCTTCAAAATTATTTATCTACTTACCCAGATATTGATATCAAGGTACCCTGTTCTTAGGATTTTTGGTGTTTTGCTTGCTGGTTTTAATTTGGATTGAACCTAGGCAGCTAATTTTACATTTTCAATACCAGTCACATTTTCTTATTAAGTAAATACATTCTTTACCCAGGCTTGTATAACTGGCATAAGTTAGGATGCATTTTACAATCCTACATCTTTGATTTTTCAATTTCCATATATGTAAAAAAAATCATTAGTCTTATATAAATTATTAGCTATGGCATGCAGTAAAGGACCTTTAGTTTATGTGTAGCATTTTTCTATGTTTTCTTTCATGTAGTATGACACACACCTGTGCAATTTCATTTTCCTTCCAGAGGTACAATTCTTAGCATGGAGTTACATCACAGCAAAATGAACCAAGGAGTTAAAACATTACTTCACAGAAGAGCTCTTCAAACAAAGCCTTTTCACAGCATTTGTTGTCAAGTCGTTAATAAAAAAAATACTTAAAAGTTACAGATGTTTTGAAGAAATGTGAAAATATATTTACAACTGATTAAAAATATAAAAATTAGATGCTGCAATAGGCTGAACCTGTTACATTTATACCAGTTACAAACAGTGAAAGACTCTAAGATACAACCTTCGTTCCTTAGGACCTGTTAGATACCAAGGGGCACACAGAGATTTGTTTGGTACATGTTTTCATCTGTGCCTACATGTACTATTTTATAGAGCTGTCCTAGTTCACCTTCCAGGGATGAGATTACATCAGCCAGTATTTAGAAAATGTCGGTATGTTAATTTGGGTTAATCAAGCATGTACTTTTAATTAGGGGAAAAACGCCATAAAAGTACATAGGAATACAATTTGTTCTAGGTTATGGTTACTCTTAATAGTTCAAAAATCTGTGTGCTCTCTTCCAGGTTCAGGTCAACAAAAAAAAAGTATAATAATTTCTTTTATCCTAAAGCATGATGGGCTAATCTGTGGTTACACTGCATGTCACCATGAACTCTAGGTTTATTAAAATATTACAGACACCTGAAATTTATAAAAGTAGGATTCCTTTAAACTGCTATCTGTAGGTAGATTTAGTCTCAATGTTTAGGATCAGTAACTTGAATTTAGATGAAATTTTCTGCTCCAGTCATCAACATCCAAAGCTTAACTATGTTATCTTTCTTGGTTATACAGAGATTAAAATTATTTTAACAGCAAATAGGGAAAGACAACTCCTCTTTCTACCCTCTACTATGCACTTTTAAAAATGGCTTTTCTTGTTCCCACAAAAATCAGCTCCAAGTACAGTGTCTTGTTTCAAAGAACATAAATAACTCAGAGCAAGTTACTGATCCCTTGCTTTGATCATGCCTGTCCCCTCCTGTACACAGAGTAATGAAACCAATGGGGTAATGCATGCAAGCACATGTGTCAGTAAAATTATCAGCTTTGTGCCTACACTCATTTGCAATAATGAGGAAAAAGACACTGCTGCATTTGAACTCCAAGGTTCGTTTTTAGTTCTGTTGGAGGAGTGACAGTAGCAAAAAAGACTTTTTAATTATTCCTGCTAATGTCTGCGGTGCAAAAGAGTCCATGCTTCTAATTATGAGTTAGATCAAGGAAGGGTTTTATTGGATTCTTTTGTAGAAATGGCTGGACACTGGATCAGTTACCATCATGCTGACATCACCCTGAGCAAAATTCAACTGCCTCCACCCATCCATGATAGCAAAAAACAGCATCCAGAGCAGCTATGTCTGACAATGTTCAGGCTATTGCTCCAGTCTTGCAAGTTCAAATCAATCAATAGAGTTAATCACATTTCCTTAGCTGAATAATCCTATTCAAGTAACTGAGTGAAATCCATTTTTATAAAATATACAATATTTAATATTTTGAATAAATTAAACAATTATATTTGTAGAGTGAATACAACATTTATGGTAATTTTAAAATAGTCTACCATAAGCACCTTATATTAACCATCAATATAAATTTTCATTAAAATATTAAATCAGAAAATAACAGCATCAAAAAACAAGATTCACATCCACAGAATTTAGTATTCTGCTGTAATTTTTTTACATAGGCATGATAGACCTTGTGATGATAATAAGACCAGCATGTAGAATGCTGTTATTTCTCTGGGAAGTGACTGGGAACAAACATCACGTGTGATGTGGAGATGGGAATTCCTTAGCTCCACATAAATCTAATTTTGTTAGCAGTTAAAGGTACCCTTGCAAGAAGAAAGGGAGTATCCCTGCTGAGGCTAACGTGCATTTAAACCAAGGTCTTGAGCAGATTCACCAAAGTTCCATGAACTCTGTGAGAACTGAGCTAACCTGCAGTTGAAGCCAGCATTTGATTCAGGAAGAATATTCCCAGTGTCTGGGCCAGTTTTGTTTTACACTAGAGTGACATCTGCTTTTAGGCAGGACAGCCTACAAATATTGTTCACATAATCTTTGGGGAAAAAAAAACAAACTGATTTCAACACCACATCCCCCCCCAAAACCCCCAGGAAACAAACAAAAACCTGACATTGGGTGAAAGGCATTACCACAAGCTACGTGGTAACAGCTTCCTTCTGACAAAGCTTTTTGCCAGACAGAACATTGTCTACTGAAACCACAGAACCATTAAACTTCCCAGTTTGTCATGGTTTTTTGAGTTATATTTACAGTAGTTGTTCTTTTCCCATCTCCCCCTCACACTCTCTAAATCATCGGAGTACTGGTTTCTGTTCAAAGCTGCAGTGAGGTCATGAAAGATGAGGAGGTCACATATGGTGGAAGGAATCTCTTCATATATTCAAAAGACATATTCATGACAAGCTAAAAAAGTAAACGTTAATTATTTTCCTTAATGGTACACTATCTCAGCTCCTCTCTGCTGTAAACTACAGTCAGAGTAAATCATGAGCACTAATGAGAATACAGCAGAATGAGGACTAAGATGCTTTGGGTTTTGGCTCCATTACTGACCATAAAAGGCTCCCAAGGTGCTATCAGAAGACAAATTTTAAATTGCTAAAATAAGTTGGGACTCCCACCACACGTAAAAAAAGGCTGTGTTCATGTATAATTATAGGATTATGACCTATTTCCCTACTCAGGATCTGATCTGTAGGTTTGCTAAGAAGCTTCAGCTTCAGTTCCTGAGGGGGCTTGCACTCATTCTAGATAAATCCTTTAAATTAGTATAAAAACACAAAACCCCAATGCACTAAAATCAGAAATTATTACTATTCCATTACTTACTATTTTTTCAAGTAATCAAGCATTCATCATAAAATATCCTTTCAATGGCCAGTGCTTGAATAAATATATGCATCTTAGATTTCCATCATTCTATTTTGCTCTATTTTTATTTTCTTTTTTTGGTGTTTGCAATATCACTTTTTTTAAACAGCACACAATTATTCTCTTTCAACAGTTCCAGTCTGCTCTCTTACACAGATTTCCATTTTCAAGATTTTTCAATTACATATATTTTACCCCTATCAATCTTAATTACTAAAAGTATTTAAATTATATAGGAAATTTCTTAGGTTTTAGGGGGGTTTATGTTTTCATAACCTCCTTGTACATAAAAGTTTCCTCTACAAACACCTGATAACCTATCTCTGTCATTATTTGGGAAATATGATGGTCTTTTTCACACAGCTTTGTTTTGGTGAGGAAGTGCTTCATTCATTTGCTTGGGGTTTTTTGCCCTTTCCCAATCTGTTTTGGCTTGTTTTCTTATTTATAATTTCTTTTGCATGTAGTGAGCATAATGGCTGACTCTTTTTCAAGTTCATCAGAGGATCAGCCTTTAATCTTAATCCAAGATCCAACAATATGAAAATCATGGTGGGAAAAGATGAAAAATTATGAAAATGGTACAAGAACATAAATGGTTTTTGTGTGTTAGCTTTTACCCATTGATGTTATAATAAGAACAGACCTCAGTGATAACTACAAATGATTTTTGAAGAGGTCAAAGAATCAGTTAAGTATGCTGCTTTCCCAACACTCATGGTGCAAACCACTTAAAAGATGTGATTAAAAGAACAGATATGCATAAAAAAATTAATTCAACTCTTCATCTTAATTTTCTCTTTTAGTTTTTCCTTCTTTTCCCATTTGCTTTCCCTCTGATACTTCTTGTATTGATGGCAAAAATCACCAGCTGCTTATCATCAAAATTATTAAGCTCATTATATTCTGAACATATTCTTTTGTGCCAACACAGCGACAGGATGGATAATCTTACATGCTATCCCTGTAACTATAGATGGCTTGAATGAATTCTAACTACTTTGTAAGTAGGAATGAAAAGAAATCTACATTTGTTAGTTATTACTTCTTGGTTTTCTGAAATATTTCTATTAATAAAAGTAGGCTACTAGTGATTAAGGTAATCAAAAATACTAGGGCATGGCAAATCTTCAGATGTAAAGCTTTGTTTGTGTTTTCAGCATAGGTTATAGAGTAAAAGTGCACTCTTTTTAACATTAAATTCTATTAATTTAAAACAATATAAACCACCGCACATTAAAATCTATTACCTAATGAAATCCAGAGAGGAGGCATGGCATTCAAGAGGCTAATTTTATGTCTTCTACCCTTTTTCCATTGCATGTGTGACCAGAAGGACCTGTTAGAATAATAATAATATAAAAACACACCCAAAAATCAAAAGAAAACAACAACAAAAACAAACAAACAAACACTACCTCCACAGAAACATAAACTAAAAAAGTAATAAAAAGTATTTCAAATGCATCTTTCCTCTTGTGAACCCTTACTCATCTCTGGATGTGGTTAAGGGAGATTTCACCTGCATTAGTGATACTATGCCTGCTGCCTATGGACATCACCTCAGCAACTTCAATGAAGTGTTGGTTTGTCAGCCCAGGAAAACCAGAGAGAAAAAAACACAATGCAGGAGCTCTCTATGTTACTTTCTCCTCATGAGCCACATAAAAACTGTTGCTTTTTCCCATAAAAGGCAGAACATCCTCCAAATGCAGGCTCCGCCAGCAGAAGCTGTTTTGCTGCACAGAGTAAGTCACTGTATATACACTGGGGTAGAAGAGAATTGTGGGCAAATGCAGCAGCCTTGGACTTTGTTGAAAGCTTCTGCTCTTTCAGAATGCAAAACTGAAGCCAAAGCCTATAAACTGTTGGACATTTTGCCCGGATTAACCATCATTTTGTTTATTCTAGCTGTAATTAGACTGTACTGCACGACATCATCACGCAAGCCAACTTTATTATAACTAAGGATTACTTTTTAGGAATTCTGCAAGCCTATGATAATTGTGGAGTGGTTCTACTTCCACAATATAGTAAAGAATTATTGATGGCATATGGATATTCTGTTTATTGTTTTTTCCTGAAGAGCTATTTCCATATGATTTTCATACTGTGCAATAAACAAAATAGCTTCATCCCTGAAATAGCTCTATTATGGAAGTTTAAGTGTCAAATGTCTTTCTATTGCTCAGGCCAATGCTGAAATATTCACCACTAGTGCCAAGCTTTAGTTAGCACAAAACCAGCAAACTAAACCTTTCATTCCTTAAGTGCTTTTCTTTATCTGTGAGACTAAAAAATGTCTTTTTAGCTGGCACCAGTGGTTTTGGGGAGCGTTTTGCAGCACATTTTTGCAAATGCTTATTTCAGGTTTATTGGCCTCACAGAAGAGGTTGCAGAAGACCACACAATTGGAATGATCATTTTTCTTTGCATTAGCAGATTATGGTGGCAGCTAACTTTAGAGGAAACTGGACTAATGAAAGATGCTTCATGGAATCTGATTCAACATTTAAGAGCAAGTATGGAGGAGAATCTTCAAAATTAAAAAAAAATCACAGTGAAAATCAATCAAATTTTTCTCCTTTTTACCTGTGTTTCAGCTTTATTCTAATTAGGTCCCTGTTTCCCAGACTTTAATTGTTCATTACCACATTCCATGGATAAAAAAAATAATTATTTAATAGCTCATGGGTAAAAAACTCTTTAAATGCAGTGAAACAGATGTTAATATAGGAGAGAGACTTTTCTTGCCCTAATATTTTGAAAAATGTAGGTTTGAGCAAAGGACACATCCACAACAAATATGGATAGCAAAATCCAAAAACTCCTTCAAGCATTTAAGAGATACTTGTGTTCTCCTGAATTGATGTGTATGTATGAAGTGATGTGATTTCTTTTCCCATATTCTCTGAAAAAACTAAGTGAACAAGAGCTATCCCTTTAAAAGCTCATTCCTTATTTATTTATCCTTTGGCAGCTCACTTCATAATCACATCATAAAGTATCATTGAACTAGAGTTAGAAAAACTATTATATCATCTCTTTAATCCTCTTTCAAAGTTAGCATGTGATACAGTTCTCCCACAGAGACCAGAACAGACAACTGTCTTCTGCAGAAATTATGTGAAAATATAGGAACATGGGTCAGTCTCATCCATATTCATTGCTTTGCTAGGCACATCTCACACAAGGAATGAATTTGGAACCATAAACAGTAGTTAAAAATAAATGCTTAAAACTCAGCCCCATACACTGTTTTCATTACACGTCTCAATAATACAAAAACAGGGAATGCAAATGCAAAGCATATTGCCATGATCTGCAAGTAGCACTGTTTATTAACATAGTAGTTAAAACAGTTCAACTAAACTGTCAGCCAGCCAAGGACATCTTCTATGGAAACACAAAAAACACCTACCACATTTTAAATAAAACAAAAAATTAATCTATGGGTGTGTTCTGTATGATATCACATAAGATGGATTAATGAAAATTAAAAGCTAAAGAATTAAAATCGCTGAATTATATGTGTTTGCCCATCTAGAAGTCTGAGACTTACACAAAAAAGGAAACAAGCTAAATCTAGAAACCAAAGACTTCATCAACCCAGAGCTCTACTCCACAAAGACTGGATAATTGCCACAGTGAATAAGCCTGTTTTCTATGTTCTGGAGATTAAAAAAGCATCTGAAAAACTTTGATATTTGCTCAATTAGAGAGCTTTTCCCATGTTCAGAATAAACTAACCCTAGTAGAGACACAGCTCTTTAGCAAACAGATCACAAGCATTCATACTATAATCCTCTAAAAATAGTCCATAAGGTTTGGAGCGAAGACATCATATCAAACACTAAATTGTGTAAGAGGTAGTATTTCCACCCACTCCATATTGTAGTAATTAATTTTTTTCTATACAAGTAATTTGATGATGATCCCAATTTGATCACACTAAACTCTTAGAAATCTTCTTTTCAAATGAGGAGAGATCATCTTTACAGAACAAAAGATACCTTGTTTTCTATGTCAAATTGTTCCTTGCTCTCTGCTGAGACTGGGAAGATGATAGCAGTGTCTACTTCCATTTAGCTCCCATTTGGTTCCTTTTGAAGATTAGGGAAAGGGATTATGAAAGCCATATTGTCTGGATGATGACTTTGAGTATTGAGAGATACTGATTAAAATAAAACAAACAAACCAAAACCAACAAAACAAAACAAAAAACTAAACAAAACCTCCACAACAAACAAACAAATCAACATAAGTTACTCACTTTATTAGTCCTCTTAGCCATAAGAATTCAAGAAACATTTTAAAAGCATGGCACATGATTTTTATAAACTTTAAAAAAAATTTTGTACAGCAAAATTAACTCAGTGTGTGATATTTCAACTCTATGAAAACTACATTTCTGTCATATAAACTCATATTTTCTTACTTATGGTTTGTTATTTCTTTAAAATACTAATGCCATGTAATACCTATCCAGGCCATATATAGGCATTTGATCTAGATCCATCTGGCAAAAAATATTCATACTAAAAAAAACCCCAAACCCTAATACTTAAGGCATGTTGAAAGCTAAAATAAAGAAGGAATTTATCTTGAGAAGCTATATTTTAGGACATGACCAGCATTAATATGACACAGTAAGATTTAATTGTCTGTTTCCTATAATTGGCAGCAGTTGAAGAAACGAAAGTGAGTTTACAACTTTCTTGGGTTTTTTTTATGCTTGGGACTGATCAAGTTAGGATTGCCAGAAAAATATGGCCAAATGAGAGCTAGTGTAATTTTTTTCACTTTACTTTAGGACCATGACTTTAGGTCATTAATGAATTTGAAATACATTTGAAACAGAAAAGTTTATGTTTATCATGGAATTATTTTTGTTCTTATTTTCACGGCATTAATAACGTCTGTTTATAAACTGAAGAAGCCATGGCAAAAACCCTTCCATATTTCTCAAACAAACAGTAAAATTATCCATTTAAAAATTTAAGTTTTCTCTAGCGTTGAAAGTCATAGTTAATCAAAATTCTGGAGTTCTTTCTTTAAATCCAGGAATTATAGCCTGATCTTTCCCCCCATGCAAAATATTAACCTTTGCCAAGTACATAAGATGATAATTAAAACCAGGTCTAAATGCTTTATCAGTCAAGATTTCAAAGATGCTGCAGCAGACAGATGCTATTTCAAGCTAAGATGAAAGTGTCACATTATCACGATCAGAATTTATGCGGTACATGGCTCTACAGCCACAGTTATACTGAGGGAAGATCCAAAAATTGTGGCTTTGTTTGAAAAAGGAGAACTTGCTCCCTGCTTGCAATTAGTAGGTGAAAAGCCAGGAGAAGAATTTTGCTGATACATGCTTTGAAAAGGTGCATTGCATCTGTAGCTGATAGGCTGGAAGGGAATCAAAGAGCCTCCAGAGAGACCAAGTGGTTGTGCTTGAAAAATGATTGTGATACCTCAAGGGATGGAATCTCTTCCAAAGGCTGTTTCCAACTGTGGTGGCCAACAGGCAACAGAACCTGGAAATACAGGGGTGTATATGGCTTTTTGGGGGTTTTTTGCATAGGGGACTGGGGAGTCTGTATGATCTTCTAATTTAAACTTCAAGTCAGGACATGATAGATGATAAAGAGTGCCCTTCCACTTCAGGAATCAGTATTCAAAAACTGAATGTAGCTTATTAGGTTATTTTTTGTCCCTTAAGGTTAATAAATATCTCTCTTATGCATTTTTATAAATTATGCATTTAAATACCGATGATATAGTCAAAGAAAAGTCAATTAAATATTGGATCCTTGGATTACTTGATTTAAACTGGGATTCACATTTCTCTTCAGCTTCTGTGACAATTTATTGTAGACTTAAAAAACAGTTTAAATAAAATATGACTGTAAAAACTGATTTCAAAAACATAGGGCTGTTTTTTAATGTCATTATAGTTTGCCAGTCAAATGCAAAAATAAGTAATTTATTTACTTTTAAAATTTGTGTTTTATTTCAAATTATGAGATAACAATGACTTTGACTAGGTTTTCTGAAAAATCTTTGAGCACTGTCTGAACTGCAGTCCCAAATTACCACCTCCTGATAATACCATGAACAAAGCATTGTATCTTTTGTCTCACCTCTCTCTGATAATTCCTTTGTTAAATATCTTATTACTATTTGATTATTTAGTATCTAGAAACATGGACAAAAATATTCATTGAAATTTTAAAATTTCTTCTAAAAATTTTTAACTCCAGAATGAATTTGTAACATGATTGTTTCTTAGTATTCAACTCTAATCCCCAGTGTTTTGTAGGGAGACAGAACATTTTTAACATTTGCATTCCTAGAAGAACTTTCTTCTTTACGTAAATGTGATAACAATTTGCATGACTATCAAAGCTTCTATATACAGGTTGACATTATTCAGTACTCAGATAAGGTAAACCATTTATCACTTTGTTGAGCTCTTCAGTCAGTCTACAGCTGAGCAAATTTCTTTGGCTTGCTTTTCCCAGGACAATTATTCTAGATATATTGCCTTCATGGGAGATGTTAACCAAAAGCACTGCTTTCTTTCAGCCTTGCCCTGAAAGTCCCTCTTGGCATATAAGAAATATGAAACACATTGTTTAGATTTCACCAAACCTAAATCACCACAAGAAGGATAGAAGGGGCAACTCAAACATTGACTGGAAATTTAAGTTAGGAAAAGGCAAACCACCCAGGAGGGAAGCTTTCCTTAGATATTTTAAAATAATAAATAAACACCTACACTCTTATCAAAAGCAATTCTTTCACCTTGCCAAACTTACAAAGCATAAGAATAACACAGTTGGGTCTTCAAATCTCATATAATTTGGGAGTTGTTGAATCACAGCTTTCTAATCCTGTCTATAGCTGCTGTCTACCTGTGAACCTGTTATTGAAAGGAGATCCAGAGGGACCACCCATCCAGAGTCTGTATCACCAAGCAGGGAAGTGCCAAGTTTAACTCTTAGGGGAGCTTTTGCCCCCACAGATATCCTATGCTTCCATCAACCTACAGGATTGAGTGACAAGAGATTTAATGGTGTGTAATGAGAGGCTAATTCTTCAGGAATTGTACTTGGGGGGCAAAGGGGTCTGTGTAGCAGAGCAGTGTCAACGAAAATGCCACAATGGTGATATCACATCCAGGTTGCTAAGATTACCACCTACTGATGTCCCAAAGGTGGAGACCAAGGAATGGAGTTCATAGATTTAGCCATGAGTTCATGTTACAGAATGCAACCATATGTTGGCACTTCGGTTGAGGAAGCAAAACTTCCAGCCATGGAAGGAACTGATAAGACAAAATAGGGAAGACAGAGATGTAAAAATACGAGAATATCATTCTTAAATTTACATAAAGGTCAGGGGGTAAGATTCATTGGATTTTTCAGAGTAAAACAACTTTTCAATTAAACATGCTGAAACATACCAGATCTTCTACAGATTTTAATTTGTAATTTATTATTCAGTGCATAGTTAAACACAGTAAGCAGAGGCTAGAAATACATAGTGCAATTGCCTGTAATTTTTTTTAGCATGATTTGTTTGCCTAGATTAAACATGTAGGAAATTATTTACGATTAAAAACGTGTTGATGGTAAGTTAAATGCATGAATACTCTGGTTGCCTCAGGGTGGGGTGAATGACTCTAGTCTCACACACAAAAGTACTTGACCCAGGGAACACATTCAAAAATTGGGGTCAAACAGGCACCAGCTGAGTTAATTTATAAAAGCCTCATTTGTCAGCGAGAAAAAAAGAAGGAATCAAGAAAATGATGGGAGAAAACCCCCAGACTGATGAGATCCTAGATTTGTACAATAGCTTCAGGTGTAAACAACAGCTGCTAAAGCAAAGCATTTCACTGCATCTCAGTAACACAACTTAGAATGTGCTTTAAATCTCCTCAAGTCCAGTTGAACACTTCAGTGTAAAATTCATTACTGAAAACAATGTCAAGGTTTTGTTTAAGTCAATTCTCCCTTAAATGTTCCATGAACAGTTGTCTTATTTGGTGTTTAAGTTCAGAAAAGAGATCTATGAAAGGTTGATAAAGGTTAATTAATAGAACCATGCTGCCAACAGGGCAAACACATGGAACAAAAAGAATGAATGAGTTTAGAGAGTATTTTTGAAAGGCTTTGATTTTTTAAAGAAAGAAAAATCAAAGCAGCAGAAAAGGTTACAGAATACTGAAAGAGGCAGTGGATAATCATAGTGACTCTTTTTCTGTCCTATAGGGTGAGTCCTTATCTAAAATAGAAATATAATCATTAATACCTTATCTTTACTATATGGAAAAAAAACCATCAGCTATGACTCATGTTTGTCATGTTTATATATATGCTTAAAGGCACAAGAGGACACTTCATGAAGGGAATTAAATTCTTTTTGTACACTTGATCACATTTTTTTCTGACTCTTATTTACCCTTCTGGGGCTGTGAATAAAATCACAGCCTAAAAACCAAAAAAAGGGCTGAAATTCAGGAGATCTGAGTTAATAACCTTCCCTAAAGGTTTAAGGGAGTAGTACTTTTCTAAAATCACATGAATGCTGAGAATTCAACATTTTCTGGTTGGACCACTAGACCACTGCATGCTTTGCTTGAGGAATTTATACCAAATTTTAAGATAAAATCATTTGTGACTCTACCTTGTAACACTTTCCCACCTACACAATGAAGCCTACCCAGACAGCAATGCCCCCATATTATTTCCACATGGCATGCTACATACAGTGAAGTAAATTTTAGTTAAAAAAGCTTTACTGCTCCTAAATAGTGTAATAAAATCACACAAGCCTCAATAGGTGTGACTTTTTTTTGTGAAACAGATTGCAACAGAATCTGATTATTTTTCTTCTACATTTTCTTACCTGGTCATAATCCAGTTGAGGAAGCATGAAATCAGTGCATCAAGCATTTTAGAGACCTTTAATCTGGCAAACCAAGGTAACAGAAACCTCATTCAATAATATAGGTTCAATGCAGGTAAATTATTGCAGTAGGTTTATGATTTAGTTCAGGCCATATTTATAGATCGGAAGAGC
>JAYDZK010000056.1:7956043-7972973 GCA_034509185.1 Euphonia xanthogaster | reverse complement strand
AGTAGTCTCTTCTACATTGATGGAACAATGTCCAAAAAATTTAAAAAAATGAAATGGGATGGTACAGAGAGAGATAATGAAATTACATACAAAATGGAATCACAATGTACAAATGCTGTTTTTTCTAGTTCTATGTAAATAATCAGGAATGTCTTTTAGAGAAACAGACTCTACATGAAATAAATTATGAGCAGGCTTAATATGAAACAAAATATTTTCCCTGTGCTCCAAATTTTATTATGGATCTATTCATAAACCTTGTTTTTACAGTCACTCTCAAGAGTTTGAATGGATCTGGGTAGTTTTCAGGGGCTTGTGTACAATAAGAACTTTTGAACTGACAGCAATTCCACGTGTAGGTTTTTAAAAAGCAAAGAACTCAAAACTGGCATGTAGGATCCAACAGAAACAGAAAAATATGCTGAATAGAGAGGAAATCCACCCCAAAACTGTCAGTTAAAAGCATTGAAAATGTTAAAATCTATTAAGGCTTCCAATCAGTGTCTAAAGGGTCATTGTATGTCCATCAAAGAAACAAAGAAATATCATGGAAAATATGCAAACTATTAAGTGACCTTTCCCTTTGTAGTCTCCCAGCTTGTGGCCATCATCAGTTTAGAGCACTTTTCACAGGGATGAAGTTTGGTTATAGCTATGTTAGTTGAGAGTGCTTCTGACAGGACAGGGAACTGCAGTCAACTGCCAGATGTAGCATCTCCTGCTTTTGTACAGGCTGTTGATAACTTCTCTGACAGAAATCCATGACCACCAGCTAGAGTTCACAGCTTTTAGAAAGTTGTAGATGGTTCCAGACATTACCTATATCTTTATTTATTTTTATTATTTTTACGGTGAGGTTTTTAAAAAATGTCTGGGTGAATGAGTACGTTTATGTGTGCCTGCCTGTAAAAAAAAAAAATATATATATATTCAAAAAACAATCTTGCTGCACAGTCATCTGCAATTTCTTGTGGAGAAGAAGAAATTAGGCTGAATTTCCCATGTTTTCTTTCTGCATCCTAGACTATCAACACCAACTTAAAGAAGCAGCTTCCTACAATCCTTCTATACAAAATTCCACCTCATTAGGAATATTTTCATATTAGAACATTTAATACAATATATGACATTACCAACTATGGCAGAGACATAACGATCTATAACATTTGCTGCTGAAGACACTATGCTTACAACAAACGAGAATGAAATCTTGACTTTTATTCTAAGTTGAAATAAGAAAATGAAACATTTAATTGCTATTAATTTAAATTAAGCAAATGTAAGCAAAGATGTCTTCCTGGAATCTATCTATACTTTTAAATTTACCATGACAGTTTACTATGTTTGAGTGTGGTTCACTCCATGACCCGAAAGGTCCTTTCCAACCCAAGCGAACTAATGATTCTATACCTGACTCTTTGATTCTGAATTCAAATGATCTGCACATTGAATGAAATAATGCTATGGCACCTCATTAGAAAATCAGGACAAACCCTGATTCTGGTTCTTTGTAAAATCTATTCTCTCAGTTGCAATGATCTGGAAAACAAAAAAGTAACAAGGTGTAATTTCTGATTATCATAAAATGTGATTTTGTTCTTTAACAATGAGCAGTTTGTATGCTGCTGTCATCTCAATTCCCCATCATTAATTGACTCTAGGCAATTCATAATGTGTTACATAAATAAAATCCATTAATGACTTTGACACAGATTCTTAAAAGCACTTAGGCAAGTTAAATCTTCTGGATTGTAGGGGGAATTGCTATTCCTTTTATAGAGTTGCATAAATAACTGTAAACTTTGAATACATATCCAAATCTAATTTGCTTTTGCTTTCAAACCACACCTTCCATTAACTCAACTAGGGCTGGGCATATGTAACTACACCACTGGTTTACACCTACACTATCAAATTATGTACTGTGATGGACTTTGCATTATTCCATCCTTAGATAAATGGATGCATGGAGGTAGAATGTGTGAATCAAAACTGGCCTAATCTCTGACTAAACCAGAATTACAGCAGTGAAATCAACATTCGCTTTGTGGGAGGTTTGGGTGAGGAACAAGAGTTCAGAATTTTATCACCAGAAATTAAACTGAGGCCTTTAATTCTTGTGAAATAATACTATGTTACTTCCTCAACAGGAATGAAACTAATTGATGTTCAAATACAGCAGAGTGGTTGTACATGAATGCATGCTCTGTGCTAGAGGAGTGCACATTTGCCGGCTAATCAGAACGGAGATTTTGACCTTGATATTCTCTCTCTAATGCAGAAAATAATGAATCTGTCATATGAACTTGAGTAGAGAGGTTAAATCTCAAGCTTATTCCATATGTTTGTTGCATATTCCAGAGGGAGTTGAGATAAGTAGCTTTTGCATATTACAGCCAGATTCCATTTCACCTAAGCCAGGTTTCCTTTGTGCTAAAATGAGAAAATCCACATCTATTTGCTCCGGTTGTCTCTAATTTTATCTGAATCTATTTCACTCTCATCATCCGTCTTCAATCAGTGCTCCCAAAGGCCAGAGCACATCAACACCACCAGAGCAGTGTCTTGCAAGGTCTACAATTATCCAATGACTTGGTATGGCAGGCTAATCGCATTAAATTGCAGCTATATCCTTTCAACTGGATTCCCCAGCTCCAAATAATCAACATCACAGAGGGTCAGGTTCTCAGTCTTAATTCTCTCTGGGCAGGCAGAATGAGTCCTGTATCATTCTCACAGCACAGTATTTAGCATAACTCAGTGTTTGAAAAACCATTGTATTTTAAAATCAGTTCCCTTGATTCCTGGGCTCCTCACAAAAACAATAGACTCCTTTCAGCCTTGAATTTTAAGTTAATTGCAATTATGACTTGCCTAGGCCATAAAATGGCCATTAGACAAAGGCTGTATATCCAGAGATAAGCTTGCCAGCAAACCCTTAAGGAATGAAAAGCAGAAACAGGATTCATGCAGCACCTCAGAAACTGTTTCCAGCTATTACACATATATCTCTAATTGATATTTTAATCTCTAAAACACGTTTTAGTGTCTGCTATTGTTAACCTCTCAAAACTTCCAATTACTCTATAAAGGGATGTAGTTAAAGAAACAGAAAAAAAGTTCCAATTATTGCAAGTGAATAACTTAGACATTTTTAATAGAAAATAGAATCACAATGAATTTGAAAATTTCCTTAGAGTACTCCTGTAACTTTGATATCCAACTTATTTTCAGAAAATATGAAATTAATACATTGTAAATTAGATTTCTTTAGTAGTCCTAAGCCATTTGCTTCACAAAATCATTCAGAACAACCTCTAAGTATATGGGATTAGTATTTAAAAAGTTCTGGATAAATTATGAGTAAATATAAAAAAAATGTACAAATGAGTAGGCATCTGAGCAAACTGTTAACCAGAAAGTTTCAATTCATTTAGGCAGACCCCAATGTATTAGAAATTTTGCAGCCCACTTGTGACTTTTAAATTAAAATTTTAAGTAATAAATATACTCTAGAACTGAGTTGATTGTGCTAGTGATATTAAATTAAACACCTGAAACATTGCCACACATGCAAAAAGATTTTAGAATTTTCTCATAGAGAACACTCAGTGGTGCTGTAGAAGTTTTGGGCATTAATTTGGGGACACTCAGAATAATTTACTGAGTATCAATCAACAGAAAAAAGTTAAATGTTGTCATTAAGTGTTCACCAGACTTCTGAAAAGAATGAACATAACTTGTGCCTTCAAATATATAAAATGCCTTGAGAAAATACCTCTTTCTTCCCCAAAACAACCTAAATTACTAAAAAACACTGCAATAGAACTGAAAGATTTGTTTAACTGCTGAGATATTTGACCTTACAGGCCTATTTCCTAAACTGCTTAAATATCTGTGCACAAAGTAAACCCATTCTGCATGAACAGCACCAAGCACAGCACAGTAGCAGGATCATTTCTCTCACATTCAGACATGCAGAAAATGGCAATGAGAGTTTTGCTTCTCTTTAGCAAGGTGAGGTTTTATCAGTGCTGTAGGAAATGGGTACTCAGCTTGCTTTGGGCTTTATTGAGCTCCAAAAATGAATGTGCACTAGTTTTACAATGAGGGTGTTCTGCAAGTTTATGGGTTTAGCTTTCTGAATGTGCTAGCTGGATACCTCCAGTTGGTGATTAATCACTGTATTAAGAAAAAGAAAAAAAAAGGGCACAGAAGGCAGCGAGATGAGCCTAAAACAGGACCTGGAAGAAAACAAAGAGAAGATGCTCCTACATCATTTTTAGTTTCTTTAGGAGAGAACCACTTTGACTTGGTGTTGTTTGTGCAACTACTTTCTTGTTTGTTATCTTTTAATCCAGAATAAATAAGAAATCACTAAAACATAGGCCAGAACAATATAGTGTGTGTATATATATAGCAAATAAAGGTCTCAGTGGGATGAGAAATACAGCAGTAGTACAAATCTCTTGAAATTACATTTTAGCAAGACCTTCATTTGTTTGAGGTTAGGAAGGTCTAAAACAGCTTAGTTTAAAACAGAGGTGATTCACTATGACAAAAGGTAGTTTCACATCACTCAAACACACATACATCTTCTAGAAAAATAATGTATTGATGGCAGTTGTTGCAGCTGAATGGTATTGTGACATAAAATAATAGACAATTGAATTAAATTATTTGTTATTCCCTTTTAGCAACTACTTTGCTACCTGGAAAACCTCTCTAAGTGATTCTCTCATTAATCTTACTGTGAAAAAGGGAGATAAGGAAAATATAAAACCCACACACCTGCATTCTGGAATTGAGCTGTCTGAAAAAAATGAAGGGAAGAGCAAACAGCAGCTAAAAAGCAGGAGAACTTCTCTTCAATTATGTGATAAATTCAAAGAAAATGACAAGAGAATGAGAGGTTGCACAAGTGAGGAGGAAGAGATAAAATAAGAAAAGCAAGAAATAAAGACATTATGTGACCATGTAGGTAGAGGTATGCTAACACCTTGGGAGGAGGAAGGAAGCATTAAGAATCATTCCACCCACTAGCATTTATTTCTCAAATTGCAGGTTTGGTGTTTAAGGAATTTGAAACATCCATCAGCCTTTCACAGGAAGAATAGATAATGAATTACAACTGCCAGGAAAGCAGTGAAAGGAAACCAATATTTTTAGACCTAATTTAAGGATTTATGCTACAGTTCAGATCATAGAGCATCTTACATTGTATGAGTTAAAGATGTAGATTTTGGATCTTCTTATTCAGTCTGATTAATATTGTCTCATTGAAATCTGTAGAGCTATTAGGAATTGTCATTTATGTTTTTAGAATCAGACCAAATAAAAACTAAATAAAACTGCTATTTTTACTCAACGAGTGGCACAGAAACCTACTTTTTTTAACATAACAGGGTTGGAAAAAACATACATAAATTTCATTATTAAAGCAACTTTTAATTTATATTTTTCTTTAAAAGAAAAAAAATATGTCTCTGATGGTTCACAGTAATGAAAAATAGTCACAAAAATAAATATTTGACCAAATTCTTCTGTCTGTCATACTGACTCCACACAACTGATTTTAGTGGGGGTTCTGCTGCAAGAGACAGAATTTAATGCATTGCATTAATGAATGATAGAAATTTCCTTCCCTTCTCCCTCTTGTTCTGCTTTCATATTACTGGGTTTTTAGTTGTGTCTTTTCCATTATTTTTTTTGGTCTTTGAAAACACTGATAGAGTTTGCTGAGAAAGCAAACTCTGCAACCCCTCTTCACTATTCATAAAGAACATGGATTTGTAATATCTCAGAAAATAAAGAGTATTTGGCTCAAGCCATAGAGCTTTTGGGTTTTTTCTAGTTCATAATGTGCTGAGTTTGCTGCCTTGAGTGGTGCCCGTCAAGCACATGGGGATTCAACATTGTAAATCAGGCCCAGAGAGAAAAGTAAGGGCTACTAGTTGGTGGATTGCATGAACAGAACTGTTTAGCTGCCCTAAACTCTTCAAAAGAAATCTTAAATTCAACCCCAGATATGTGTTATCCCAGTACAGAAGAGTGAATTTCACCCTCAGGGAGTGTATACTAGCTCATATAGTAGTCTTATTGTGGAAAGTTCACTTCAGACTCAATTTACAGTATTCCCCTTCTCTCTTCTTGTCTCCCCTTCCTATCCTCAGGCCAACAAAAGGAAATCTGGTTTCTATTTCTCAGCACAAGATTTGTTTTCACCTCTGACACAAAGGGAACAATCCCTTCTTGCAAGAGCCTGTTACCAGCAGTGCCACACTTCTCGCCTCATGGTCTGATCCTTCACCATCTGCAGGTCCTTCTGCTCAGCTCCAACCTAATCAGCCACACCTCTCCTGATAAAGCCTTATCAGCAATTTTATTCAGGCAAATGAAAAAATGCACAGGATCATCATTCTTGACTTAAATGGAATCTTATCTCCCCAAAATTATAAGGCACGCTTTCCTAAAGTGGATGGTTTCTGTTACACATCTCTGTGTAACCAAGTGTCAGAAATCAAAGATAGAATAGCTTTCTGTAAATGCTATGCTTCAGAATCAACTTTGCTTCAGCAGTAAAACTTTTAAAATGTAACAGCTGAGTTAAATATAAGCAAATGGAAATTGCCAGTGAATTAAGGTTCTAGGATTAATCAGTGACAGTATGTTAAAGGAAATTAAAAAGTGGTGATAAACCCTATGAAAACTTCATTTTCAAAGGTGTCTGAGCCTGCAGAGGTGTGTTAATTGAAAAGTCATGTGGATGAATTGATCCATGTTGGATCCTAATGGAATTTACCTCAAACTCCATAATGAAAATGGTGCTCCACAGACTTTTGTTATGTGTTTGAAAAACAAACATATCCATAAACCTCCATATGATTCTGCAGAATCACAAACCTGTGCGTTAAAAAACATTCATGTCACTGAGAATCCAAGATAGACCTTATTTTTGGCTCATTATAAAGCCATGCTTATCCTTGCTTTAGCCCAGAACCAACTTTCAGGTAACCTCAGCCTAGCCATTTCACATTTTGCTCATTTTATGTTGCTTTTTCAGGCATTGGGAGGCTCAAGTCCCATAAACATCTATGCTCATGTGCAGCTTTCTGCAAATGGGTTTGTAAATGGCCTCTCTGAAACCATTCCTATTTTAAAACTGTGCATGGTAATGCAGTTGGATTAAATATCATTGCTCTAAACACTACACAGGCAAGTCCTCCTCAAGGGTATATAAGCCAAACAGACTAAACAGACAGTCTTGGAGGGGAATCAGAGGCATAACAACCTCTATTTGGCTTATAACATTGCTGCACTTCCATGTATGAAAGCTTGACTTGTTTCACTTAAGAATTTTTGAGCATTGGTCTAAAGCAGTCTGACTACTGTCAGAAAAATATTTGAAAGTAGAATCAAGAGATTTTTCCAAGATGCTAAAGCAGCTCCCTGGCACAATTGGGAATAAAGCTGAGTTTTCTGGAGCTCTATTTTATTAGTGTGCTCCCAGCTTTGACAGATTACTATTCTGGTGATAAGCACTGAAATATTAAGCAAATACATTCTTGTAGGAGCAAAGCCTTTTAATAATGAGACCTTCCACTATTATTGATCTATATTAATCTTTCCACAATCTCTCCAAGTCCACAGCATCTTTCAGTTACATCAGACTTACATTTTCATCTCTCAGATGCTGACTATTCATAAAAGTGAGTCATCTTTTCCTGCATGTGCTGGGTTGACTTTGGCTAACACACTCCCAACAGTTGCTCACTCATTTTCTTCCTCAGCAGGAGCAGGGGGAAAATGGGAAGAACATGGAAGAGCAAATCCATGAATTGAGATAAAGATAGGGAGGTCACTTACCAGTTACTATCAAGGTAAAAGAGATCAATTTGGGGGAAATTGACTTTATTGACAATTAAAATAGGTAATAGAAAGACAAGCATTTAACTTGATACTGATCCTTCCTTCCTCTTTTCCTAGTCTCAATTTTACTCCATTTTTGTCTTCCCTCAGCCTCTCTGAACAGCACAGGGTAAAGAGAAACAGGGATTATGGTCAGTCCATAAAGCTTTTTCTCACTGTTCTCTGCTTATCCCTGGGCTCCAGTCCCTCAGGAAACATCAGCTGTTTCTGTGTGGCATCCTTGTGAACCATGGGGTTCCTCCTGCTGTTTCTTGCTCTTTTTGCTTCTCCTGCCCAGGTAGACTTTTTTTTTTTTTTTACTTTCTTAACTATGTTTTCCGTGTTTAGCCAAGGGGCTCAGCTGGGCTCTGCTGGGTCCATTGGAGCTGGCTGGGATCAGCTGACTCTGGTGCAGGGCAACTCCATCTTCTCCTCAAAGAGATTGTAGGCCTGAAACATCCTGTTGATGTTAACTTTGGGAGGTGTTAGATTAACTACAAATTAATGGAGCACTACAAATGAATATGTTAATCCGGCTAGTTTAACCCTTTGTACACTGCACAGTCAACAAGTTATGCTTGTATACCTATCAGATAGGTTGGTAGGTCATTTGATAACCACTTTTTCAATCTACTTTATTTTATTAAAGCATCCAGAAGAACCCTTCTGCAAACCCCTCAAAAAAAAAAAAAAAAAATCCAAAAACAAAGCTGAAAACAAATTACCTCAACCAAGCAAATAAAAAATTCATGACGCAAAAATCAGTTTCAAATTAGTGCAAATGTGGAGGATGTTCACCTGTCTAAACAGACATCTACATACCAATAGCTGAAAACCTGGTAATGTTTTCAACAACTAAAACTTGCTATTGTACATCAGATAAGTGACTAGATGTAATGAATAAATTATTCAGAAAGCTAAGATGGAAATGACAAAGAAGATCATTCAAAGACTGAATATGATGTAATTTTCTTTCAACTCTGTTTAAAAGTTTTAACAATGCAGTGTTAAAATGAGAGCAATCTGATTGTACATGTGTTGAACTTTTTGAGATAATGAATTCAATAAATAGAAATCTCAATACTGAACTGTTGACATATGATCAGGTCATAAATTTGATGCAAATGAGAATACATCATGACAGAGCTGAAAACAGATAAAAAGCTTCATTTAATTGCACACATCAGCTCACAATTACTCTAATTCATGTTTCACTCCAGTAAGCCCTGACCTGATTTCATACTTCATGTGAGAAATAAGTTGATTTTTCAGAAAAATTGCAACATTTTCAAAGGACTTCACCAAAACCAGATATAAAAATATTTGTCTGAAGGACACTGTGTTTTGATTCAATGACTATGTGTGTCTTCCAGTAAAGGTATTAGGAAAGGAGATGATGTGCTTTCTTCAAAACCTAGCTCTTCCTTTTTAAATTTTATTTAATGGTGGTATTTACATTATCTTAGATGAAGCAGTGGAATAGATATTTGCCTTTTATAAGTAGGCTTGAATAGATCACAAAAGCCTTCCAAGGATTGTATTTGCTAGGCTAAGGTCTAAATTAGAATCATGTAAGTTTTATATTTAAATCTATCAAAAATAAAGAAGCACTGGCATGAAATGAACTGCACTGCAAATGCTATTTTAAAGAGCAGCCTGTCTGAATAATGCTGTTCATGTCAGGCAAGCAGAATTATGCCTATAAGACAAAGACATGATTTATTGTGTGCTTTCCCAAAACATTAATTAAAGTACAACTTTATTCTTGTTTTTCATTTTAAAAAACTCCAAAAAGAGAACTTCCACATTTGTCCATTGACACCAGCAACTAGGCCCAGAAATATTATAATCTCCCCAAATGCTTTATAACTAATAATTGCTGCTATTTTACATTTTAATTATCATGGATTGAGGGGAGTTGAGAGGAGGTAAAGAGCAGAGATAAATGTTTGAGTAGAAGCAAGTGCCCAAGACTGCTTTTTCCCATGTCAGTGACCTCAGCTCTTCTTCTGACATCACAAATCCCATAGTCCTTACTGCAGAGCACTCCACCCAGAATGGGACCCTGCAGAATGTCCCTATTCAGAACAACCCTTAAAATCAGCACATTTGACATGGATTTGGTCAGGAGGGCATCAGTGCCTTGTCTCAGTGCTGGATAAGGACACTAGACACCAAGCTATTATGGAGTAAAGTGGTGGGTTGATAGCATGTTTTAAAATAAACATCCTGGCCTGCACTTTCAAAACCTAATTGCAAATCTCTTTCCTCAGGAGACATTTCCCTGCTCCTGTTTCCCATATCCTGTTATGCTGCATGACCAAGGGAGAAGGAATCAAGAATCAAGGCACATAACTTTAATGCTGTGGGCACTTTTGATGTTTCTCTTTTCATGAATGATCTTAAAAGGCAACTCTGCAAGGATGATGCAGCAAAGTGGAAGGAACACCTCTGTGAATTTGAGATTCTGCTGCTGCAGCTCACTGTGAAGGTTGTTTGGCCCAAATCTACAATGCTATTGGTTTCATTCCCATTAAAAATCAACTGTTTTAAATTATGATAAAATGATTGAATCCATCTGCAGATTTGGGACTCCACTTCTAAGGGTTTCAGCCTACTAAGCATTGATTTATGGCAGCTGAAATTTTGTTGGATTAAAGACCTAATACCCTGCTAATAGGATTTAATTTTGTCAATAGATATTAATCCATATTGCTTTCCATTGAAGCATGAATTATGTGGTAAATATCACTTCTATATGGGGACCAAAGAAATGTGCTAAATGCTGTCACCTCCTTGGGTATTCTCAGTAAGTTTATAACTCCTTTTACACAGCAAGAGATGGTTTCCTCAATAACTGGTACTACTTTTAAAGATTAGAGCACCTGTATGTCTATGTAGGCTGAAACTTTGTATGTTTTCATCAAAGGGGCCATCTTCCAGAGTGTCTTCTGGAGTCAGGCAGAAAGTAGGGCTAATTCTCCAACTGAGGGAAAGAACTGGCAAACAACCACAGCCATGTCAGCAGATTCAAGCCCTAACTTTCCAGGCTGCTGCAACAACTAAAAACAACATATCCATTTCACCCAAGCTCTATCCTGAAGGTTCAGGAGGTGAGAGGCAAATCTTGCTATGTATAAACAGTCATCTACAGTATATTTGACAAAGAAATTTTATTGTCTTAACATGGCTTGGCTTCTACCACCCACAGTGTAGAAATACAACAGTGAAGCTTGTAAACCAGCTTCCATCCTGCTCTAATGATAGTTTAACAACCAGAAGAACTATAATGTTTAAATATAGAATTATTTCTGTTTACACGTTTAACTATCCCTGGTGTTATGGGGACTTTGGCAGTTTACATAATATCCTTGGAACAATAGATATATGCAGCCTGCACTGGGTGAAATGATACAGCCACACTTTAAAGGATTAAAAATTGTAGCATTTTTGTTGATTTTTTAAATGACAGCTAATTCTGTCTTTGATATGCAACGCCTGTGTTGGCAGCCTCTTGATGCTGACAGCATCTAGACTCAGTTCAGGAACTCCAGCTTAAATTTGATGCTCCATCCAGACTTAGAGGCACCAGGCACTGTGATGATGTCTCTGCTGGTAAATAAAACAGGGTACAATGCCTGCAGAGCAGTGGGTATTTAAATTAGAAATGCTAAGGTGAGTCATGCATCTGAAATTCTCCCTTTGTCTCTCAGGGATTTCAGTTCTAAATATAAAAGCTTCTATATAATACCAGGAATAAGAAAGGGGATTCCCTCCTGGCTTTTGGTACCTCCTGTCCAAAATTAGTTACTTCCTTTAAATGTGACTGACTAATAACATATTTGGCTAGTACTTAGCAATTTTTCCTGGATGTTATGAATGGTTTGGTTTTTTCTTTGCATTGTGTATTGGACATACTCACTGTTAGACTGAGACTTAAATTTACTTATTCTCTCAAAAATTCAAAGCACAGTTTGGAATTTAGTTTGATGACTTTGTGCAACAAAGAGTTGAACCAAGACTAATTTTTTCAAGAAAATTTGTGCTCTGCTTTTTTATCTTCATAGAATTACATTGTATTCTATTTATTTATAGCACTGACTGGATGAATGACACATCTTTAATTATATTGTCTTCAGTTCACAGTAGGGATTTTTGTTTTGATTTTATTTTTTGTTGTTTTTTTCTTCCCAGCCTTTATATTGTTGCTGATCCTTCACAGATGCATTTAAAAGTACAACCAGACTATCCCATTGCTAAACTCTGATAGGAAAAGAAAAGCTTTTATTGTTTTCTCACTTTTGAGAAAACCTATATTGGATGAGTCCATTTCATGATTTCCTTATAGATGTATGAACTGTGATGCTTGAAATTTGGTCCAAGGTGATGTGAGGCACAGCCAAGTCTCACAGCCTAAAGGGTCAGAAGGTCAGTCTGAGTCTCCATCCTGCTCAGCAGAAACCTGAAGACTCCTGGCTATCATTTAACTAAAACTTTGACATCTCTTCTGACTCAACCCCCAGTAACTACAGCTGAAGTATGAAGTGAAGCCCTTTGAGAACTGGTTTTGCTCTCCTTAGTCACCTTTTCTAAACCCTTATGAGTTCTTGGAACACCAGGGGCACACGAGGTACAGGTTGAATGCCATTATACTAAAATGAATCTTCGAGGTGAAAGCAAATCAAAACATGAACCAGTCTTGATTTAAAGAATCTGCTTTCATTTTTCAGTTATTTAAAAAAATCCCTGTAATACAGGGGATGCTGCCTGACTTCACTTTTCACAAAAGCTGCTTCAAAGAGACTAAAAAGAAAAAAAAAAACTCTTCTAAAATTATATGCATTTACTTCAGATTGCTAAAGAAAAGTCAACGTGCTTCCATGATTTCCAAATCAAAGGTGACCAAATTTTCTTTAAGGCACAGTGTTGTTACTACATGGCATGGATAAAATGCATTTGGCCTATGTGTGCTCTCAGTTTATATCAGCACATATATTCTGCAGCACTAAACACAGCTGTGAGGTAGTGAGCAAAGGAAGAAGGCTGTGTGGTACTGAGAGCACTTCTCCATTTCCTAACCCAAAGCACGTGTTTGCATTGAGCACTGCTAACAGGCAACCACAGCTCCATTAGCCACTTCTTTTTCCCCATGCTTGTTAGGTTTTTAGGGATGTCTGAGAGATGTAGCCTGCTAAAGAAGCAACAAAGGAAAAAGAAAGAAAACAACAAAAATTCTTTGAAAATTCGATACAAGAAAATGCAAGGATAGATTTCTCTCTCACTCCCCAGTGAAGCTTATTGCCACAGGTCAAAGGTGGAGACATTTAAAATTGTGATTTTGAAGGGTGGTGACAATTTTGTATCTCTGTGTTTATCACCCATACATCTGGTTTATATCTGGGCATGGTTATAATTTGTTAGCATCTTGAAGTATTTTTCTTTTCTTTATTATACTTTAGTGCACTGTGTCTAGATGGATGTCCTGGCAGTTAATTGACATAACAGAAAGGATTGCAAATATTAACATAAGACAAAGCAATATATAAACTAATCCTAGGAATGTAAGGAAGTTGTCAAAGATTGTTAAAATACACGGTGAATAAAATGATAAATAAACCATAGGATGCATTTAATTTTGAAAATTACTTGATACAGAAATTATATAATTAATCAGTTACAATTAAACTGCAAAAATTTAGTTATATCTACAACTTCTTTCTTGTAAAGAATACTTCACTTTAGAGGCATTTACATGGCTGTTGTTAAGCTCAAAGATGGCAAAGAATGCATTATTGTTAAGAAAAGTATATTTAGAGGGTACACTAAAGACACATAAGGCTAAATTTAGTATCTAAATCTATGAAAATAACACAAACTCATCAAAAACTCGGTGTTGTTACACAGCAATGTGACCTAGCAATTAAGACATTGAAATTTTGAAATTGGCAAAAACAGTCTGTCTTTGAATTTGAAGACACTAAATCTCATATCCAAACTTCCTGCTAAAGACTTTCTGGGGTAGAATATTTCTTTGTGTGCTCACTACACCTGTGAGCCACCAGCATCAGAACCAATAAAATAAACTTTAAATTTTGGTATATGTCCAGTCCAAAATCTCAGTAAAAGCTAGATATATTTTTTTCCTCAATATGCACTCACTATTCCTATTTTTAAGACTATGCAGTTACATTACAGTTTATGATACTTTTCTATTCACCTTGAATCCAGTGAATATTAAAAACCATTCTGGCAGGGAATTTAGTATTGAGAAACCAGATAATATTCCAACACATGTTTCTGAAGTGATTCTATATGGTTTTAAAAGTAGGGAAAATGTGTTCTAGAAATTGTATAGCAAAGACAGAAGCAAGTAAACCGAAATTCTGTTACCTAGAGTAAAATCTTGTTCAACTAAATACACTTTGTAATAGATCACTCATATTTAGTCATTCCATGCAAATTGACCTATTGAGTGCAATAACCAAAATGATCACATAAAAGTTTGTCCTCTTTCGGGGAAGAATTCAGTTATTAAAATGAACTAATTTTTGAATAATTATGTCTTCCCATTACATCATGCAAGTTATTAAAATGTCATGCAGCTTATCAAAAAAGACATATAATGTTGCTTCAAAATCTAAACTACCATATCCATACAAAGGTTTAAAGTAGAAATTGGAAATCCTTAGCTTTCTGGTAAGTAATGAAATATAACCAAACCCACTGTCTCTTTATTAATCTGCCCTAAACTCCTCTTTCTCTCTCAGTTAAAAACTTCAATATATTTTCAAATAATGCCCCCAGAAGAATTTATTGCTGTTTTGTCTATTCTCATTTCTAGACTGGTATATAACATACACAATCTTAAAACACAGTAAATTTTGAAAAGAGTATAGAACTCTTGCCTCTTATCAGAAAGTTGTCTGCATGTTAGGTTTTGTCCCTTTCACTCACTGATACTGTATTGCCAGAAATGATGTCATGCTATTCATATCATATCTCACAATAACACTTTTCTAGAGTAAACCTTAATCTCCTAAATCCAGTGTACAGTGGCTGTCCAAAAAGAATAGATCTCTCTTTTTTTTTTTTTTTTTTAATAAAAGCCAGGTGATAAAGTAAGTGCTTCTGATAAATGAGAACCCTGCAGTACTGTGGATCTAATCCTCCCATAGAACGAAATATTTGACCAAGCATAATGTGTTTCTTATGAGGAAGGTATCTTTCACAAAGGAAACAAAGCATGGAATTTCTGTAACATTCCTTGCATAAATATTCTTATAAATATAATGCATATGGAAATAATAACAGAAAAACCCAGCTACTTTCATCACTCTTTTTGGCCCAGGAAACAATAAATAGGTAGAAATCCTGGCCAGCTTTTCAAAGCTTGATGTCTGAAGGTAGCCCTATAAATTGTATCTATGTGAAAGCAATTTTCAGAGGTACTGAGAATTCACAGTTCTCACTGATTCCCACATGGATATAGGTACTTATTTCTAGACACACAACTTTTTGAATTTTTTGGCATGTAATTCAGCTATATAAACTCAGGATTTCACCCAATAAAAACATGAATGAGATTTATCATTTATTCTCCTGGTATTTACTGTCTCTATCTAGCTACTAGTATGGTCCCATCAGCACAGGTTTTGAGCACCACCCAAGATTTAAAAATTAAAACCCATAAATCTCTCTTTCTTATTTCCTGTCTTTCCAGTCTCGAGAACATGGTTTGATTCATTTGTTTTGCTTTTTTCTTTTCTTTTCATTTTTTTTTTAATTCTGCTTGAATAAAAACTCAAGGAAAAGAAGAAAATACACTCTTTCTGAAGAATAATTTAGAGAAACCCAAACTAGTTTTTAAACAAGCTAGAGGCTGTTATGCACTCCTGAGGAGCAAAGCTCATACCTCTGAGTTGCATCCTGCTGTGGCCATGCTGTCTCAAGCATGAATTGGTTCCTTTATAGCTACCTTGGGCTAATCCTCCTCTCCAGTGTGGCCTGTAGAATAGACAAGTCATAAATTAAGTAGGGGAATTTCACTGTTTTGTTCCAAAAGTGATGAGCTGTGCTCTCTCAGGGGTGAGCTGCACACACACATCTTTTCTCCCAGGCTGCTCATGCCTGGACCACATCCACTCAGCACTGAATCACACCCATGGCTCCTGGCTGGCCAGCTCCACTGCCTGGACCACACCTTGCTAATTGTCTTCAGTGATATTTGTCATGCTGGGCAGCAGATAGCGATTAGGAATTTTTCCAGAGAGCTGGAGGACATAAACCCCAAAGGAGTGTCCTGTAGCTAGGAAGAATGCTCTGAGGTGAAGCAGCATCTTTTGCTACAACCTGTCTCTTCCATCATCAGGGGGTTTTCTCATGTTCCTTTGGACACTTCCTCAGTAGTCTCACCTTTTTTTCTCCAGATATTATAGTCTCTACTTTGGAAAAGTACAAACATTCGCAGGTACCTTATATCAAATTATTCTGTGAAAATGATAATAATTAACCAAATCAACAAATCAACCATTGGTTTGTATGTGTACATGAAAACCTCCTGAGGGAGGTCCTAAATGTGTCCCTGTGATCAGCATGGTGAGAGAAGAAAATCCTGGTGGTGTGTTCAGAGCAGCAGGTTGCTATGCAGAGCCTGCTGTTGTGCTTCAAACAAATATTGGCTTTCTTGGTTTGTGAAACTTCATTCCTGGAAATGGAGAAACACATTAGTCACGTCTGTGAGGGGATAATTTCTGCACCAGAGGTGGAAGGTGTGTGCTCTCATAGAGGAGACAGAGTACTGGCAGATGGAAGCTGCCTTTTTCAGGCATTCAGTAGCACTGACAGGAAGGACTCACACTCTGTTACCAACTTCATCATGTTCATCATGAGTCAGTTCTCCAGATAGGACTGGGAACTTCATGGAATACTACTTCTCCCAAGTTCTGCTCCTTCCTTCCTTCCTTCCTTCCTTCCTTCCTTCCTTCCTTCCTTCCTTCCTTCCTTCCTTCCTTCCTTCCTTCCT
>JAYDZK010000056.1:7929541-7952658 GCA_034509185.1 Euphonia xanthogaster | reverse complement strand
AAAGCAGAAAAATAATAAATCAACTACCATTTTAATTCAAGAAACTTCTAACAGTGTAACAGTGACTCACTGTAATTAGCAGCCTTTTCCTTAGATGTGTGACTGGCCTACAGGCAAGAAGAGGGATTCCCTGTTCACTGAATCAGCATCACACACCGTATTCAGTGTAAGGCTTAAGAAACCCCAGTGCATTCCCCTAGCGTAGAATTCCCTGATTCCTTCTGAAAATAGATGTTTGCAATTAAACAGATGAATTAGTCCCTAAAAGTGCACATTTCTCTCCTCTCACAGGACCTTGACCCAAGAGGGGTCCCTGAGGAGGAGGAGCTGTGGGTGTCTGTAGTAGATGATACTGATCCTACTCTGGGTAGCAAAGTCCACTTGTGAGAAAGACAGACCTATAGAGAATGCTGTGCCCTGTTTGTTTTGGTAATAACGCTGCTTCTGGCATTTGAGTTAACACCAAAAAAGCTGAGCTGGTCTACACTGCCTGTTTACATCATGGATTGTTTTTATCATTTCTGTAGGTAAAAAAAAGGGCTAGATCTTTTTTCCCAGGTAAAACCTGATAGGACAAGAGGAAATTGCCTCAGGTAGCAGTACAGGAGGTTTAGAGTGGATATTAGGAAAAATTTCTTCACAGAAAGGGTGATCAGTCATTGGAAGAGACTGGCCAGGGAGTGATGGAATCACCCTCCCTGGAAGTGTTTAAAACCCCTGTAGGTGTGGTACTTGGAGAGAGGATTCAGTGGTGGACCTGGCAGTGCTGGGTTAATGGTTGTGCTCTATGTACTCAGAGGTGCTTTTCAAGCTTAATAATTTTATGATTCTGTGAAGGTGAAGAATCAGTCTCAACCTGTCAGGGGTACATGTAGTTTTCCAGAGCACATGGCATCTAAACTCTAAAGGAGCCAGAGCTTGAGTGGTTTCTCATGCAACTTTATACCTTGGAAAGTCAGGATATTTTTAACAAGATACCAGTATTTTCAAATAGCTGTTTCATATCAAACATCTATCATTTCCATCTTGGCCTTAGTTCTTTCAAACAGATTGTGAAATAGAAATAGAGAATAAGTTTCATGCCAGCTAAAATGGCTGTTGACATAGAATAACTCAGGAATGTGCTTTTGGCCTCCATTTTATAGTGTAAATGTGTGATTCATTTTGACAATCTAAGCAGTCCTTCCATGATCCTAATTTTTTTCCTTTATGAGACTGATCATCTTCTCACTTGTTTTGATCAAAAGCCTAAAAGGTATGTTCTTTATTTGTTTTAGGCAGTTTGGCCATCCTCTCTAGTGGCCTGGGAAAAAAGAAGGAAAAGCCAACAGTGCATGGAACAGACAGATGGTTACAGTTTCCTGACAAATTATTTATTTGAATTCTTAAACACTCAGCTCTTACTTATAACTTCTTCACTTCAGTTTTAAGAGTCCATTTATCAACAAGAATGATCACATATTGACCATACCAGGACTCAAAAGCAAATGTATTCATTTGTTCACTATACGGAAATGAGTTAGTGACAAGTGAACTGATTCAGACAAAACACCCAAACTAAGGCTCCAGTCCAGCATTTGAACTCTAACAAAAAGCTTCTCTGCATCCTTTCTTTCTGCCTTTTTCTAAACCTTGGTTGTAGCCTCTTATTCTATAGCACATTCCCTCATGTGGATTTTCCTTTCAGAAAACTGATTTTAAAAAATTTTTGAAAATCTAAAGTTTCTTTATATATATATTTATTTACACCGACCAAGAAAATCCAATTTTTATCAAATGTGGTATTTTGAACAGGAAAATCTTTCAACGTGAAATGATTTTTCATTTAATGAGAAATTTTGCCACTGGATTTGAGGAAAAAGTGCTGATTGCTGGCTGAAAAGTGTGCAAACTTTTTTTATAAAAGGAATTGACTTTTCACACACAAAAGCTAGAAAATTTCTGTTCCCTCCCTTCTAGAAAATTAAGACCAGCTAGAAAATTTCTGTTCCCTCCCTGCTCTCTGGCGAGTGACATCTTTGCACTCAGCAAGTCCAGCAATGCCAACTGGTCCCCTCCTTGCCCTGCTGCTCACAATGAGTCTGTGCCTCAAACAATAGCCAGATATTTCAGCTGAAAATAGCAAAAACTGAACCGTAAAGTACTTAAAAGGTGGCCTTATTTGTTGTTTATTCTGCAGTTTAACATGACCAAATCACTCAGATTCTTGGTGCGAAAATTTTTTTAGAGGTAAAGCTTTATCTTTGCATTTATCTGCACTGGTATCCTAATTTTAAAGGAAGTATAGTTTACCAGGCAACATCCACTAGAGAACTGACACAGATTTGTTTTATTTTCCTTGTCTGGTTTCTCTTCCAGTACAGTGAAGTTTTGCTGCTTTTTGCAGACATATGGATCAGTGTTTATTCTGTAAGTATATCCAAGACCCATTTGGACCTTCAGCTTGTATTTTATCTCATTAGACACTGGTTGCAAATACACCAAATTCTCATGCTACACAAATGGAGTATTTTTTGTCTCCCAGTGGAAACATTTGGGGGTCCAAGCTGGAAGCAGTCTTTCCTAAATGTAATGTTAGATGAGTGAATGTGTGTGTGTGTGTGTGTGCTGTCCTAGGTTGCTGCCTATTGTAGGATCTGAGCTGTAGTCCCTTTGTTCCCTAAAGCCTCCATGAAATCTGCAGTAGCATGAAACAGATGAAAGAGATTTCAGATTGAGGGGCAAAAAAGGTGTTTCTCCCTCAACTCTGGGCACAACACATTCACTCTGAGTGTGCAGTATCTTAAAAACAAGGTCCTTCACATGAAAGTTTGTCTCACATAGCGATGGCCATAGCAATGAAAATTAAAGGTTTGTCAAAGATATCCAACTCCTCTCAGCCTAGTAACAAAAATATCCTTTATTGATTCTGTGAGTAACAAGCATTTCAGTGACACGGGACCCTCGCTGCAGAATCAATATTTAGAACATGATGAATGTGCACCAAGCTAAGAAAACACACCCATCAGCCCCGCATCTGAAGGTCTTCTCTAATGGAAAAAATAACCAAGTGATGTAAACAGAAAGGGCAAACCAAGTGACAATCTACAAGACCACCCATCTGGGCCAGGCAGTGTGTTCCAGGGTTATCTGCCTGCTTCCTTTGTGCTGGTTCACGCAGTGACTATTGCTCTAAGTTTTGTTGACAGTGACCACAGAGCTTTCTTTAAATGTAAACATTCCCAAGTTCCAAGACACAGTTCTCAGTGAGTTTGCTAGAAAAGCCCACATCCTCATAGGTGGCTTAACTATTGCATTTCTACAACACAACCTTCCTTTGCAGTTTCTGCCAGCAGAGTATGTGTGATAGACTCAGGTTGTGCAATCACCGTTTTTGCACTATATTTTTATATTATACTTTTAGAAAATTAATTTTAAATGAGCTCTACAGCTTTTTGATGAGAATTAGAAAAGGTATCCCATGTCAGCTCAAAAAAAGAAAACTAAGCAGAAGTTACATGCAGCCAGTGTAGAAGAGGAACATCCCTATAAGCAAAAATAAACACAATAAAATATTTAATTGAACATAAAAATAATTTCTAATCCTCATTATGGGATATAGGGCTTTGAAATAGAATGATCAGAGGGCTTATCAGGGAATAATTTCTGTTTATTGTAAGCAATCAAAAATTCAACTATATGAGTCAGAGTCTTCTTCACAAGAAGTAATACTATGCTCCAGTAACAGACCTCATGGTTTCAGTGGCCTGCTTTTAGAGAAACAAGTACTCAACACAAGTCACAAGCCCTAAATAATGCAAAGAGCTCTTGCATCTCTTGCTTTAAGGTGTTTGCTCTCTTCCCTAATTTCAAGTGCTGGCTGTAAGTTGCTGGTGAACACCTGACTTGTCCATAGCAGATAGATCTGTTACCAGCCAAATGCCTCATGCCTTCCTTGAAACTGTTGAATTATTACCTTCACTTCCACCATCTGGAGTCCAAGCAAAGTGCTAGAGGATAGTGATTGAAAGCTCCAACAACCTATTTAATTATTAAAAAGCACAATAATAAGGGTCTTGGGGCAGATAACTGACCCTTTTTTTCCCAGTTTGGGAAAGTCCTACTTTAACAGGCTCCCAAACTGCTCTGTTACTGACTATAGAGGGATGGCCAATAAATGGTTTTACTGATCACTGGTTGAGAGCTAAGCTGTACAATTATTCCTGCTTCTCCTGAGGCAAGCACACAAGGGAGGGATCAGCAATACATCAGGAGCCAAAGTAACGCCCTTCTCCTTTTGAGAATGATATCCATCTCCGACAGCAAATATAAAAGCAGTTGAAACAAGATTTCATGGGCCTCAATTCCCACAGCTTTTTCTGGGCATCAGATTTGATCACCATTGTAAAGCATTCTATGTGAGTAGCTAGGACATTGTAAAAAGAAAAAAGAAAAAAATCCCAAACCCCTTAGTGTTGTTGTTTAATTTAGAAAGTGGAATTAATCAGTTTTGTGGACGACATTTTGATGTGAAACAGACAACTTTTAAATCAGTTTTCTACTAAGTAAAAGAGGATCCTACTCCTCTTTGTAGAGTTATTGCACAATTCTTTTACTCTGATCTATGTATTGTGACTCCATTTCTTTTCAATTACTAGAAGAGAATAGTGACTACTATTTAAACCTGGTTGAAAATCCAAAATCATTATAGGGTTACAGAAAGAAGGGAGCTGCCTTAGTATAAGCAACTCTTTAGGAATATGACAGGAAAGAAATAAAATACCATTTAAAAAAGTTTTTCACATCCAATATTTCTGTTTCAGGTTTTTTTTTTGTCTTAACAAAAAGATCCTCTCCCACAGCAACATTGGAAACCTTTGACAATCTTCATGAATATTTGAATTTTTCTTTCTTTTCAGAATACATAAGACCAAAGTTTAAGCCCACAGACTCCATATGTGCATTCATTCCTCGGCCAAGCACACAGATCATTTTTTATTATTACCAACATGTATCCAAAATGGATGGCTACCAGACAGTCTAGACTCATGTCACTGACAGATGTCAGCATAAAAATTCAACTAGGTTAGCCTTACAACATTAAAAAAGAATTTTTCAGTTTACAAAACATCACAAGCCATAGGCACTTCAGAATATATTCCTGCGCTGTATAAATCAGAGTGGAGATGTATCTAAGGCTCACACATTACTCTGGGAATGTTCTCCAGTTCTACATTGCAGACATTTCGTATGTCTGGAAAAACGGGAATGTTCTGCAAAAGAGGGGTGCAGGGGATTAGAGGCTTTCACATGACAGACATAGGAAATTACAGAAATATTTACTTAATTTATTGCTGAACAAAGAACTTCTGGGTACTCCAGGCAAATGGGCTCAGCTTGAACAGCTCAGGCAGGTTTAATACCTCACTGAGTCATGTATAGGGGTTTCTATCATGGTGATACTGACCATCATCCTCCAATAACGACATATGTTTTACATCAAGGTCATCTTTCAGCTTGGGTAAGATTTGGACTTACTGTAACAGTAAACAAGAGGTTAAAGATAAAAGCTTTTCAGTCCTTAAATTAGTGCCATTTCCACTTCACATCCACTCAAGCACCAGAGATTTCTCTAAAGCTGCCAGTGCTATTCTGCTCTACTGACCCATAAGTAGCTGAAATTTGGTCCCACTCCAGTGTGTGATTTAGGGGATACCCTCTCACTCACAGATAGCATGTGGTCTTTTTTTTTGCCATAGAACTCCCGTAGCAACCCACACTTCTCCCTCTGCCAGGCTCTCTCTTGTGGATGGTGAGGGCTTCAAAACACACAACATTCAAAAGCTTGGCGGTCAGAGCTGACAAACTGCAGTCAGCTGGGAATTATATTTTTTCCAGTAGGAGAGGAGTTTGCCTTTTCAATTCCTTGAGTTCTGCTGAGTTTTGTAGCGACACAAGTAATTTCTCTATATTTGGAGAAATATAAACATTTATTTTCCTTTCCTCTTTGTGAAAGCGAAATCTTATTATCTCACAAGGTCTTTTGGGAAATGTTTCAAGGTAAAAGGAACATTTTGCTTTTTTTATCATTTCATAAGGTACTCTTATTATATTATTCCACCAGACAATTTAAATTGCCTGCTAAAATGCATAATTAATACTTAGACTACCTCTAGGTTCCTTGCAAGACTTTGGGTGTACCACACATATTCTTGGTAAGATATCAACCTTCAACTGCAGAGAACAAACACTACCATAGCCATAGAAAGAGCTACTGGATAGGGTGTTCCTACAGCTCAGCAGAGTCTGGCTTTACACACTGAATGCATACCTAAATCTACATATGGAGCCATTTTCATGTGCCCTGTTTTTTTTAAATACTTGTTTGTTTTCAAGTTCTCCAGAAACTTCAGAGAAAGGCTGACAGGAAACTTCTTGAGAAGTCATCTGTTGTCATCAGTCAACAGCACCCAATTTGGCCTGTCTGCAAAAACTTGACTTTTATTACAAAGAAAACAACCTCTGACACAAAAGTCTGGGTACATACGCCGTTGGCCCAACAACTTTTTAGCATGCAACAAGGGCTTTGCTGGCCCATTGCTCTGCCTAGGCACAAGGTAGGGGAGAAAAATGGGTGTTCTCCCATGGAGCTGGGATTCATCAGAGCACACAGTACAGTGCTGGAACTGGAATTGCTCCAGCATCTGATGATATTAGGCAGAACACAACTATGTCTGCTCCGCATGGTTACTGCTTAAGGAAATACAAGAATGTTTTTAAGGCTGTTATTGTTTTGAGATTATCAAGACCAAAACTCTTCTGTGAATTTATCACACTCCTGTACAGTGGTGAAACTTTTTTTTCTCCAGTTGTGTGGAGAAAGTGGCTCAGTAGCTAACATTCAGGGAAACAATATGTTATATACATCCATACATCTCCAAACAGCTGAAGTCCCCATGTGAGAACCACACAGCCAGCATCATCTGCAAAAGTGATCATACTTAAAAATGTTATAAAATATAATACAGGCTATATGGTCAAGGGTTAATTTAAGCCTTCTTTAGAAGGTTCAGAATTCTACTATTATCTTCAGTAAGCAGTTCATAACAAGAAAGATTGCTTTTCTGAAAGCCATCAAATACTGAGGTTTTTACCTGTTGCATGTATATTAGAACATAAAAAATACAAATAAAAACAAAAAACAATAAAAGCTTCTTCCAAATAAAAGTTAAATTATTCAGGCTAAATCCTGGCACAAATGAAGTCAGTAGCAAAATTCCCCCTGACTTCTGGGTTCATACATCATACACAACTTTAATTTTCAAACATTTCTCAATCTTCTACTTATTTAGCTTTACAGCCTCCTGGAGAGGCAGAGAACAGTGCTGATTTTACAGATGGGAAAGTAAGTCATGAAGGATTCAGTTAACTGGTCCCACCTACCATAAATTAGGTATTTAGTCTAAACTGATCCCTTATGCTGTTCTAGTCAACAGAAATAGATTTTTCCTTTCAGTGGTAATGTTAAAAAATATCAAAAATAATAACAACAATAAGAATAACAATAATGGAAACAATCGAAAAGGTATAAAGAGAAAGAAACCTTCTTTAAACAGGAAGAATTTCCTTAAGGAAGTGACTTAGTACAGTTATCATGGGATGAGGTCACTGTCCCCTGGAGCTGCCTGTCTGTCTCCACTGATAATCTGAAGAGCTCTAGGTGACCAATTTTCAGAAATCAATGTTAAAATTGAGAAATTAAGTTAAAATCTGAATCTTCAAAGAACTTAGCAGCATGTGCTGATACAACGCTTAACTTCAGATCACTGCACTTATTGGTACCATACCTCTAAGTGTGTACCCATAATGCAGTCTTGTGGCAAGACTTTGTTTAGATATTTGAGTTCTGCGTACAGTGCTCCTCAAGGTAAGTGCAAAAAGCCACTTGAGATCACCAACCAAAAGAGAAAGAGACACTTAGAAAGAGACCACCAGAGGTCTCTTCCTAATATGAGCCTAAGGAGGCTCATATTCTGTGTTCATGGTGAAGTTCATTATAATGTTCAGTCAGAGTTCAGAGTTTGGATTTGTCTCCTGCGGCTGGACATCCAAGTTGTCAGTTTCTCAAAGCACTACATAATCTCTTCTATACATCATCTTCCTGTCCAGATAATTCGGGGTGGAATCAGAAAACCTGTGCTCAAAGCTCATCTTCTCTCAAAAATTATTAATTTCAAATCCAGACCTCTCACTCACCCAGATAAGAACAGTGAAACAGTGAAATAGCAGCTTGCTATTCTCTCCAATATTGTTCCATATCTAAGGTATTGTAAAACTTTCTGGGGTGGATAACAGGTCTCTGAGACACAAAATAATGAACTATATACCTTAGGGAAAAAAATGAGAATAATTAAAAATATCATTAAAGTGTTTTGTCTGGGAAATAATTTTCTGAACCTCTCTCCTCTGCCCATAAACCTTTCCAACAGTGCAAATGCTTGTAATTTTAATGCTCCAACATAGACAATAGCAATTGTTCCTTCTGAATTACATGTGCTTGCTAACTGGTGGCTGCAGGCAGATGTGCTCACCCCATCAACAAACCAGTGAAAACTGGCCTGGAGGTTTATTTTCCAAGGTGATTGATAACCACAAACACCTGTATTTAAGCCAATAGTCATCATAAGAATTATGTGAAGTAATGAGGAGGCAACAAATCATATCCTTTCTGCTGAACTCCCTGACAGTTTAATTCTCTGTGATAATTTAATCACAAGGCTGGGTGAACCTGGCCAGACAAAGAAGAGGGTCATCTTATATCAGTTTTATTAATCTGTGACACCAAAATTGCATGTTTATTTTCACCTGTACAGATATGGTAGCTTCCTAGTATTGCATTTGACTTGAAGAATAGGGAAGGAAATTTAAAAAATCAAACATGACAGCCTATGAAGACAAATAGACAATGATCAATGGCTGTGAATTCAGAGACATTTGTCAGTGGGGACAAGGGGCAGTTTGACTATTCATAAAAATCCTGAGGTTAGTGCCCCATCACTCATGTCACATGCTTTAGTAAGGAAAAAAAATTAGATTTCTATCTAATATTTTTCTACTCTATAATGCATAAATGTTAGATATACAAAAGAGAGTATAAGGCTAACATAAAAAAAAATAAATTAAACTATGGGCAGTAAGCTGACTTTGTTATATTTCTGTTATTTAATGGTGGGAAGGACGTAATACATATAAAACCTAAGTATCATAGATGTATCAAACTTGTGCTTACAGGACATTTATGGAATGGTGAAGGTTCTTTCATTGCAATTTGATACTGAAACAGCATTAGGAATGCAAGGCCTATCTGACTTAATAACTGAAAAACCTATGTGTTACTATGATCCATAATTATCAATGCAATCAGAGCTTTAAATTAAAGTATTCTATTTATAAGGCAAGTACATGAATGCCATAACACAAAGACTAGACACTAGGATTCAGTACAAACACTAAGGTTATTTGTTACTGTAAAAATTTCCCTAGGATTGTGGTAAAGTTACCAGTAAGTTATGACAAGAAAAACATGTGCTCGTGTTGGACATGGTGGACTTTGCAGGTTAATTTCTAAGTGAACAATAGAACCACCTGATGATAACTCCTCTTTCTGGTTATAGGTGAAGACAGTAGACAGACTGTCCTTGTTTGCTCTGAGATGAGGATGCTGCTTCCACTGCCTGGTGAAAATAGGGTAGTTTGTTTGTTTTTTACTTAAGTAATTGGCTGGTCTGGTTAACCATCTTAACATGAAGAACTGAACAAGGATTTTACCACTACCACAAAGACTTCTTAGTAGACATTAAAGTAAGAACTAAAAAAATCCATTGTGTGTCACTACTGCTTTGGTTTAGAGTTGAATTAATTATCCTTTGTATAATTCATAAAGTACATTAGAATATTAAGGTAATGTAATGCTCTGCTTTCCTGATTAGAATATTTTGTCAATCTTTCCTTCATCTAGGTTCACAGAATCATGTATTCCAATCAGTGACATTTAAACACAACTAATTTCAACTTCGATCTGCAATCAGTAGTTTTTCACAAGCAATCACACCAGTAGATTAAGGAGGCTGACTCTCTTTGAGAGTAATTTCCTTCTCCACCATCCAAGAAACAGTCTGGTTTGAGGGTAAAAAAAGTATTTTGAATAAAACCCAGTAGTCCTGGCCTCTGGTATTTAACTGGAGTGTTATAAAAACAGGTGCTAATGTCAAGCACATTATGTACTCACTCCCCTGCAGTTGTTAAGGTGATAGATAGTGTGGCAGAAAGCACCTCCTGGTAGATGAAATTTCTGGAAATGTCCTTGTATTCCACACCAGCTGTGTAAAAGTGGGGTCAGCAGCCATGCCCTCTGGGCTGAGATGAGCAATTCAGTTATGAATTTCTCAGGTACAAAGCTTGGAGGCCAAAGTAAGAATGTGAGGAAGAGAGTGGAATCCTGGCCCTGCAGGAATCCAGGGGAGGGCTGCTAACAGCTTTAGGAAAGACCAGGATTTCCTTCAGAGTGTTTTAGTAATCGAAGTCAGGTAAGGGATTCTCAAAAAGACAGAAACTAAATGAACTGTTTTGTTGGTTACAGGGTAGTAGTTTTCCACTGAAAACCATTCAAAACATTACTTCTGGAAAACCTGTCTTCTTCACATGTTTGTAATTTCTAAACCAGGAAATGACATCAACTAAACCGTGATTCTACCGTGATTCTATTAAAAATCTTCTTGGTTTCATTCACAAGAAGGAACGACTTTGAAATTTCTGCATTATACAATTTGGCATTGGGCATTCTGGCCAGAATAGGGACAGGTAAGGAAGAATCCATGCTGAAAGCAGGAAGCACACGGCAGCTTATGAGCAGAATTGCTGGAACAGTTGCATGGAGCAAACAAGCTCTCAGATTGCAAGGTCGGTGCCAGGCTGCCTCTCATTCCAGATGAAGGGTGATACAAGGTCATTCCTCTGTCTTCAGGCTGTTGTTCCTGGTGCAGGCTGCACTGCCAGCAGGAAGCAACAATCCCTGCTCTCAGACTGATTTCTCAGGGATATGCAGAGCACAGTCCAGCTTTCTCTTGCTTCAAACATTAACACAGCCTTGTCTCACCAGTTAGACCATCATAAACCATGGCTGGAGCAGGGGGCTTGCATTTTTGCACAACACAAACACCAATGGTGGAGCTTGTTCAGCTTTTCTGCCCCCATTCTCTGTCCCTTCATCAAAACTTGTGTCTAAAAATAGGAATATGGACCGAAGTGTGCCTCACACTCACAACATTAATTAAAATTATCCTGGGTAAGAGAACCATGATGCTCTTTCAGAGGACACTTATACTAATTAAAAAAAAAAAAAAAAAGCAGATAGGTTCTTTCCAATGTATGGCTGCCCAGAAGCTATTCCCTATAACTTGTCTTCTATCAAGAATTTTCATTCAACATCTCAGCAATAGCTGGTGTTTCTGAAGTATCTGAGAAAGGAGAGGTGGGACAAATGAACTCAAAGCTAGAGCGTATTCCTTTACAGAACTGGTTGGTGGCTAGAATATTCAGGATATCAAAGCTATCTCACCTGAACTTTAAATAAGAGAACTCATTTGAACTTTCGCAGTTTATTTTTACTGAGCCAGAAGCTGCAGCACTGCTCCATGAAACAGGGATTTGGGCTTAGTATTCACAACCCTGACCCCGTGGCTTGCACATTTGTATCATGAGAGGCTCTTCCATTACATGATCACATAACAAATTCACACCCCTATTCCCTTTAGATAATTTGCAACCGTTGGAACTGTTGGGAGTTGCTCACTCTTCTGCCAAGCCCTGTGCCAGCTGACCACAAGCGTGCACCACTTGGGCAGCTGGGGCTGTTCCTGCTCTGCTGGCTGCTCCTGCCTGCTGGGATCCCCATGCAGGCAGTGCATGTCCTGCTCTGCACTCACATATCTTGGTTTTCAGATGCTTGGGCAGGTGGTGTGGTTATGGCCTGTGAAGCAATCGTGCCTCCCTGACTAACAGATCATAAAATGTGGGGTTAATAAAGGGATAAGAAGTGTTGCACTGGCAATATCAGTGGGGAGGGGGCTCGACAGGAGTCCAAGGTGTGACCATTGTTTAAAGGATATTAAGTGATTTCTGAGACTTATTAAAAAGTAAGAACTGGGTCTCAGTCTTTCTCTGCAGTTCTCTCTCACCTTTTCCATTGTCTTTCCCCACACTTCCCATGTATTGACAAAACAATTTTATGACTATTGTGGCAGTTATTATATTTTTCATGGGTATTTAAAGCCCAAAGAAGACTTAGTTTGTATATTTACTTCTACGTAATCTAGTAGAAGCCTGAATGACCACTGTAGTGTTGTGCTTTCTCTCTTTTCCATTCTCCTCTTTCCTTCTTATTTATTTCAGAAATGAAAAGATAAGCATCATGGAATGAACCCTCATTCAGATTAGATAGATAGATAGATAGATAGATAGATAGATAGATAGATAGATAGATAGATAGATAGATATAGATGGATGACATACAGATAGATAGATAGATAGATAGATAGATAGATAGATAGATAGATAGATAGATAGATAGATGATAGATTCAAACAATTTGATAAAGTGAAATAACTCTGGAAAGCATGCAAGCAAGAAAATACCACTTCATTACACTAAAAGAGAGTTTCAGCAGTCCCTTCCCGGAGTTCACTTAAGATCTATTTACGTTTAATAAATAGTTAATAACAGAAGCACTAGGAATTAATCATAATAGCAAATTAGATAGTAAGAAAAATGTGACTGTAACATGGAACCAATGGTGCAAACTGTGCACCATTTAATGAAGTAGATGAAGGGTCAGATTTTGAAGCGGTGTAAATTCTTATTTCATGGATTTTGTCTCCAACACTTTATTAGCTCTGCTTTTGTCTTTGATTCACAATTGTATTTATGGTAAATTTAATCTCAGTTTTCTCTGCCTCTGTTCCATGATTTTTTCTAGCTGCTGAAATACTGCTAGTTCAGTTAGAAGCTATATATACCTAAAGCTTTGCTGTGTCCAGAGAAGTTTCAGGAAGCAAATTAATCCAGCAGTCTTTTATAGATTTTATGAGTCAATTACTCATGTTAAGCCTTAAATATCTTCTCCAGAAATGATTGAGCTTACTTATTTTTAATTTTTTTTAATGTGCTCTATGTAGAGTACAGATATATCATATAAAGGTATACTAAAGGCATAATATTATTAAAAATATTTATGTTGTAGATTTGAGCACCCAACTTCAGACTAGTAAAAACTTAAATAACAACTTCAAACACTAGGACAGCAAAGGGATTAGATCTGATGTCCCTTTAGCTTTATAATTTAAAGGTTCTACCTTGCAAGTTTATAGTCAGAGGGAAGCAATAGACTCTTAATTGAATTAATTTAAAATGCATATTTAAATATCTTACTGTGAGACTCAAACCAGAAAACTTTCTTTACGCTGAATCAGCAGATACAGCTATAAACTATTAGCTGTAAATCAGTCTTTGAAGATCTTAGGGTGCCATTAATCCACATTTTCTAATTCACTAGACTCGAGAACATAATTCAGTAACATTCCAACTGACTCAGCAGTTCCCAGGAATGCGTCAGCTGTTTGACTTTCAACCTTTTCAAATTTAAAAAAAAAATAAAATAGAAGATTTTTAGCTAAACATTTTATTTCAAGGCTGGCCAAAACTCCTAGGCTTTCTACCTTATCTCCTGGATTGTATTTAACTTAACAGAGGTGACATGTCTGCAGTATCAAGTGTATCCTGCACAAAATATATCTAATTACAGAAAGGGCCTGAAAGCCGGAGCAAAATGACACCAGTTGACAATCATTCCAGCTCCTTGGCTTTGACACAAGATTTTACATTGTTCAAGTACTAAATATCAGCCATTTTACATTGTTCAGATACTAAATATTAGCCCAGAAAACCTGATGCTTCCCCTTTGGACTGTGCAGTAAATGAGTTCCGTCCTCCAACACATGTGCTCATGCAGTGTTTTGCTATTAAAGTGTGTGAGTAATGGAGTATTAGAGTATCTCAGACATAAATCAAAGCATGTGCCCTCTCTAATGTCCAATTTTGCCCAGACTTGAATGACCAGGAATGCCTGCTGGCAAGCAGTCTGCGTTTTTGAGATAACACCAACTGCTCGTGGCACAAGTGGGTGCCACGGAGAGTATCATTTAACCCCACGTGGGAATACTCCAGCATGTAACACATCATCTGTAACTTATTCCCCTTCAAGAAATTGCACTGCAATTTTAGAAGGCTTGTTCTAAATTACTGCTAGAATGTAAAGATAAACTTTACTCGGGGAAATACAGAGACAGCAGATCATGTTTTTCAGTTTTGACACTTTGCTATTTGGACAGGACACAAGAGATTATGGTCAAACCTGCTTGTTTATGCTTTCAGCAGAAGTTGTGTTAGCCCTGTGCTGACTGCTCCTGAATATTCTGCCTCCTTTAACACCCACCTTCATGGTACTTAGTTCTGGAGGGCAAAGTTCTCCCACTTGTGTCATTCTTCTTTTTATTGCAGTGGGACCACATATATTTTTACATGTTGGTTAAAACCTAACTGTAGGGCTTGAGAACAAATCCCATCTTTCCATACTTTCCTGATTTCTAGTGATGCCATGGAGGTTGTAATGGGATGAGGCAAATGCATTACACCACACAGAATAGAAGCCTTAAAAATAAGTAAATTTTCACATGTCACTTGGAGAAAAATCATGAAAAACACCTTCTGCAACTAGCTGAAAGGCTTTATGTTTTGGCATAGTTTCTTTTTCAGTGGAATTTGGACTAACATTTCAACAATTCAGATAAATGCAGAATGGTTTTTAGTTGCAAACCACACTGGATATCAGCAACATTGCTACTTTATGAAACAGTTAAGCAAGAACAATGAACTCCTGCCTCTATTACTTAAAGTGGCTATTCAGATTTATGATCGATTAGTCAAGTTTCAATTGAACTGTATTTTAATAAGAACATACATGACAATAGGAATGTAAATTTACTCTTTTTCACCATATTTTGACATTCCAAAACTACAGTGATCAGCCACAGAAGAGGTAGGCATTATTATTTTCCTGAAGGAAAAGTTTTCCAGAAAAAACATTGACTAAATGAGCTTGAAAATTTCATATGGTACATGACATTTTTATGGACAATTTTTTTTTTTGAGGATCACATCAGAACGTTTGCTTTATCTGGCTAAATAACCTTTAAAATACAATCTACCTTAAAACATTTTAACAAGGTCAGGACAGAAATATTTCAGCAGTTTATTTGACATAAAGTTTCAAACTGTTTGATATATTGATGTAACAAGTCAGAAGGAAAACAAATGTCAAAAGGTCAGAATTTCCTGTGGGTTGGGATGCTGTTTTAGAGCCCAGTCTTTGGACAAGCATTTGCAGTAACTTGTAAAAATGAAGACTAAAGTGCAGTTTGGGAACACACCCTTCTGGATAAACTAATGAGCATCAAAAGTGATGTTGGGACCTGGGAACCACATACAGATTTGAATGGAACTAGATCACAATCATCCTTCCACTCCTTTGAAACTCTCAGTGACAGAGAACAAAGGAAGGAAGAGCTTACAGCAGGCTGCACCCTCAACTACAACAGTTTGCTGAATTTTTGGCCCTAGAATCATGAGCGGAAAAAAAAAAAAAATGTCCTGATTCCACCCAGGAAGTAGAACAACTTCATTGACATTTAACCTTTATTCTACTTTCAAGTAGGGGAAACATAAATAATTTCACAATGTCACAACATTAGTGAAAATACCATGATTCAGAACTTCAGCTTGAAATGATTGGAGGTTAATCCTGGAATTACTCAAACAAAAGCATATTTTAGAGTAGTTGCAAGTTTTTTGGGGATTTTTTTTCAAATATAATTGAAGAAACTAGTAAAATTTTTGATTAAAAGATTATTAGATTATTTTCCTCTATGATCTTATTTCTGCTTTGAGGCTGGTTTTTTTTTGGTGATATGTTTTCTTTTTATTTGCCTGCTTGTTTTTTGATTTTGTTTACTTTTTGGTTTTTTTGTTTGATTTTTGTTTTTTTTTTTTTAAACAAAATGCTACAGGATATTTGCTTGAAACTACGGACTTGCTGTGTCTGGCAGTCACATGTAGCAGCATTTAGAAATGTACTCTTTCTGGATCTTGAAAATGAAAGAATTGAATAGTTCCAATCTGAATTCAATCCATAAGCCTCAGGGTATAAATTGATCACCAGATGGGGTAAGGAAGAAATATCCCCTGTTGTATAATATCACATAATATCACATGCACTAAGTGGGTTTAACACCTTCTGAAGTATTCTGAATTGAGACAAGATGCTGGATAAGATGGATTTTTGATCTATTCTGTTAAAACAGTTCCTCTGCTATTGTATCCCTCACCCCAATGACTCATTTCATGCAATGGAATCCAGCAGCTCCAACTTGGGTGTCTTAAACAGCCAACACAGTGAGCCATGGAAAGGGATCAGGAAACTTCCTTGCTTACTTCAAATGGGAAGCTGCTACTCTGATAATTTTAGAAACCATTAGGAGCTTTATTAGCAGAGCATTTAAACCCTCCAGCCGGTGTCCACAGAAGCAGCAGGTGTTCAAGTCCTTCTGGAGATTCATCCCTTGGTTTGCAACGTGTGCTAAATATGCTCTAAAGTGGAGGGGGGATTGGGGGGGAGGGGAGACTGATGAAGCAAAAATAAGGGAACAAATTTTTAAAAAAGATAGAAATGGAAAACTTGTATATACTTAAGGATGGGATCCACATGGACATCACATGGGCATCTAAGAAATCAGAAAGGAGATCTTCTCAAGGATCTAAAAGTTTATAGATCAATTCATACAAAGTTTGAGGACAAGGTTGATGTCATGGTCAATGCTACCTGTAGTAGTCTCACTATTTATCTTTCAAATTCTGTGTCTATAGTCTCATTTTCTGCCTTAACCTCTTGGCTTTCAAGGCACTCCATGTTGAGTATCCTGAGCATGTATTTTGCTCCTATTACATGTACAGGGATGGCATTAGAGTTTGAAGAACAATGAACTTGAGGCATTCCCCAAGACATGGCAAAACATTCAACCTCTGAAACCACCAGTTGATTACACAGTTTGTATACACAAATTAATTTGTGCTGTAAGCCTGGGGAAGGGAATCACGTGAACTCTGAAGATACAATCAAGAGCTTGAGCAAACCCTCTTAGTCTGACCTCAAAAGTTTATCCTGTCCTGCTGAAGCAGTCTGAGGTTACTCCAATCCCACCCCTCCCACCTAAGCACCCTGTGGAATGAGGGATAACTGCAAAAGTAATTAAAATTCTAAGTTTCATCACTGAATTGAAACACAGTATGCAGATTTGATGCTTAATACTCCAACCATTTTTAACCTGAGCTAGATCTGCTTTCTCATTACCCCAACCCTCAAGCAATGGCATGTCTCTAGGACTGCTTTATTTTTGTTCAAAAGCCAGAAGGAGGACTGATGTCAGACACAGGTAGATTGCACTGCGTGAACTGTTCATTTCCTCCCTTCTGTTCCATTTCTCCCAGTAGTTCTGAGAGACAAATATAATAGGAGCTGCTGGGGAACGTGTGATAGCAGTTTTTTGAATTAAGCAGATGCTGCAAGCTCACATTTCAACTATCAATAGAATATGGATACTTAGAGGACTTTATAAAGGTGACTATTTGTCCATGAGTTAACAGCTGAGATTCTGAGGTTCTGTGGAAACCAGCATCCAAAGCACAGATCTGTACATCCAAGAACTTCATCCGAGATTCCATTCAACTTGGCTGCACAGACACTTCTTGTGTTGGAAGATATCAGTGCAGCCAAGAGTTTTGCTGGTTCCACAGCAGAACATCCTTGGCAATTGGAGTCACATTTGGTGTTCTGTGCTGGAACAAAACTCAGACATTATTTCTGATCTGACAAGCTGGAACTTGAGCAATTTTGTGCCTCCTGTTCAACAGCACATCCAGCTCTCAGAGAAGTAGGGCACTGGTTTTATTTCATTGTAAAAAGGAAAATCCTTTAAATGCAGATCTTATTAGCTGAGGAGAAGAAAAGCCGGAAAGAAGAGAAGCCTACTCACCTACTTTCTGTGGAATTGTTCAAGTAAAAACTTACTGTGGGAAAGATTTTCCAGATAAGACAGTTCCCTCTGTTTTTACACAGAGACCTTGCATTCCCGTTCACAACATGCTTTTCTCTGAATCCCTAAACACAACAAATAATCATGCTTTAGTAAGCACCTGCTTGGCTTATTTGAAGAATCCTTCTGTGATGGCATTAAATCCTGACCTTTGACTTTTCCTGTCTGATGCCAAAATGATTATTTCTGCTGGTTCTCAGGTTGACATCAGGGAGCAGTTGGTTAAGCCTCTGATCCTTCATCTTGATATCTGCTGTTCTTATGGATGTCCATCATGCTTCTGTATTCAGATTCATAAAGACAGATTTACTATCCCAATAACTATAACTAGAAATGTGCCTCAGTTTCAACTGATATTAGCTCATCCACAATGTAGAAGAGCCAATAATGCTTTTTGTTGTTGTTTTTTTTCCCCCTATTTGCCCACAAAAACTGATAAAGGGCAAAAAAGACCATTCAATCCATGGAAGCCATATAGTCAGAAATCTGTAGCCTGTAGAGTTCAGTTCACCTCCATAGAACAAACTCTGTTAAATGAGAATTCATCTATTGCTTGTTACACCTAGAATCAGATAGAAAAAAAATTGAAAATATTTTCTAATTAAAGCATATTACAGATTTGTGCTGTCCTAAGTAATGAAAAAAGAACTAGCATTGAAAATTAAGCATTAAAAACATTGGTTTCAAAGAAAAGCTTTTATTTTTCAAGTCAAGTTCATTTGTCATTTGTCATTTTCATTTGTCAAGTTTCACTGACACATTTGATTTCAGATATATATGTTAACAAAAGTGAGGTCAATGTATGCATCCTACCTTGGGTTAATGTGCATGTGCTTACCTTACATAAGCACATACCTTAGAAATTAAGCATTCTTTATGAACTAATTGCTTTTATTTTGAAGTCATCATATTTTTTCAATCTTCTGAACCAAAAATGCTGACAAACTTGCTTCTAAAGCAAAGTTCAAAAGTAACAACACAAACAACTAGTAATTTTGGTTGCTAATAAAAGTACAGCTCACTAGGAACATGTGGTTTCTATGTAGGCAAAATTCTGTGCTAGCCCACTTCTGATGAAAGAGGAGACCCAGACCAAAGACTCTGGCCCCCACAGTGGAATAAATAGAGCTGTCACAGTCATGCTGCCAGAGCTGGTAACCTTGTGCCATCCTGGTGTCCCAGCAGGGACAGTGTGCATCACCACCAGCTCCAGCACCCCCATTACATGCTCCAGTGATGGGGGATCCATGCTCCAGTGACTGCACATACCAGGGAGATTTCCATGAAAAGCGGCTGTTAGGAATGCTCGGGCACTTGTAGGAAATGGAAGCTAATAGGCTGAAGAGCTCAAACACACATCAAAGTCAAGAAGCTAATGCCTGGAATTAGTGACAACAATGGCAGTGTCCTTGGTGATTTCCATTTGTGGTGATTTCCATTTGTTGTGCCGTGTTCCAAGGCAGATCCATTGTGACAATTTCCTAATGCATTCACTCAGAGAAGCATAGGCTGTTGGTAATGTGACATTTCAATTTAAACTGTTCAATCAAATCACATTACACGTCATTTGCTGTTTGGTCAGAGCGTTGAGGCTGTTTCTATCATTGCTGATTTCCCCCAAGTGCAGGTCACAGCATTAGCTGACATCAGTGCAGCAGCTCTATTTTACATTAGCACTTTTCTTCTTGAAAAAAAATGGATTTATTCCTTTGTTTTTATACTAGTGTTTCCCTCAGTATTATAGTTGCTTTCAAACCTGCATTGCTCTAGCCTTCCTTTCAGGTAGGGAGGTCTTTTATTCAGAATTTGCATCTGATTAATGTGGTTACCCAGTGTCCACAGGAGTAAAGAGTTCCCTAACAAATCAGCATATTTTTAATTTCCAATCATGCTCACACTAACAGAAATAGGTAGAATTGGTTTCAGTATTCCATTGAATCTCCCCTCTGAAGGGCAGCTCCAGCACCACCTTCTGTCAGGAGCCAGAACACCTTTGCTGTGCCCCTTGACTGGCTGCAGAACCTGAACCTTCTCTTACAAGTAGATGTTGATGCTGGTTTCACTCTCTTTCTGAAGTCCATCTTTTATTACCTTTTCTTCTGCAACTACCTGGTGCCACTGTCTCTCCATCCAGGATTGTATGTTGTCCTTTATCCTTTGGTTTAGATATCTGTGGGTTTCTCCCTGCCCTTTTCCCTTTTCTCTGGCAGGCAAACCATGACTTTTATTTCTAATGCATAGATTCATTTGTGAATTCTGCTTGCACAGTAGCTTCTGGCCTAAGTCTGTTCCCACTGAGGTCAGCTGGCAGCTTGCCACAGACTTCAGTGGGAAGAGTCTCAAACTGTTAAGTGTAAATTCAGTCCCAAATCTGCAGTTTGAAGGATGACATTATGTCTCAGCCTCACTCAGTTTGATCTGTTGATATTTTAGCCAGTTTAACATCTTATATCATGTTCCTGGCATGTTGCTCTGAAGCTGAACACCCCCCATCTTTTGTTACCTTCATGATTGCACTCTCCATGGGTTCTTACAGTGCTCTCATCACTGTTGTATCTGAAGCCCTTCCAATTTTTCATTGAGTAACTAACATGGCTCACATGCAATTCATTTCTGGTCTCCCAGGAGAAGCTCACTGGAGACTTTTGCCATGGCTTCCTCTTCCCCACATCAAACACAATCTATTCCCTGGCCTACCCATCAACTCAAAAATTAGGGCTGGTAAGAACATGCTGTCTAAAAAAAATCCTTCTCCAACCATAATGAATGTTTCCAAGGTCAAGACATTGCACTGTTCCCTATGTAAGGGTCTGGTTTTGCTCCAGGATGTATTCTGATACAGATTTCTGGGCTACCTAACTCTGCAGGAGGCCATCTACATTCCAGATGTGGATTCCTGTTCACATCATACTGGCATGACGTGCCATAGTCTTGACTATTTCTCAGATGTAGCCTGAGGGATGTAGCATAAAACACTTAGATATACTGAAAGGAAGGGTTGCCTCACAATTTCAAGCAACATCCTTATCCTCCCAAGTCCATCCACAGAAGTTTCTATTCCCTCACAGTCTTCACATGGCCCCCACTTCTGTCTATTGACACAGCAGAGACCTGGCAATGCAAAATAAAATAATGTCTGGCTCATACAATGTCTCAGGTATTGTCCAAAGGCTGGGAAGCAAAAGAAAGAAGAGAGAAATGCCATGGGTTAGAACAGCAAGTGATAAAAAAAATTAGAGTGCTAGTTAAATTGAAGAAAGGATGTAATAAACTGCACTAGCATGTTTGCATCTATTAGGAAAATGTTAATTCACTATAAAAATACCTTAAAATCACTGAATACTCCAAAATAAAATTGATTCCAGTGAGGGTAGGAAATATTCAGGATTGGGTCTATATGGGAGATTGGAATTGCCTCTCATGATATTGTTCACAACAGTTTATTCTATATTAGAAAGGAAAACAATGCTTCACAAAAGCTGCAAAACTCCAAGTTGTATGAAAACAACACTTTGGAAATTAAATCTTTATGACCTTGTCCCAGAGGATGATTTCAAATGTTAGTCTGAAATGAATGTGCACATAGGGCATAAGATATGAAATATTCAGATTTCCAAATCGTCTTTTTGGCTCTGCACACATGCAAAATCTGTCAGTTGATGATGGATTAAACTGAGGTCTCATCCCTCCTCAGTGTCATCATGCATTAACACATCAGACCAACATGCAGAAAGAAAGGAGGGTTTAACAGACTTCTACTTTCTTTTCTCTTTCCAGCCAAAATCATCTTTTGTGAAACTAAGACTGAAACAGTTTGAAACTGAATAGCAAGGCTTTTCTGTCTTAACAAAATATCATACTTTAACAACAAAAACTAACCAAAAGTGTTGCCTATCTCTTTGGGGACAATTGGCATGAGAACCAAAGGGTTGTTTTGGTTTGGTTTTTTAAACACCATGAAAAAAGTGAAACGTTCGAAAATAAAACCCATCATTTTTAAACAGTTCATCATTTCACAAATGAATCGTGGCTGTGATAAATAAAATAGTTCTGGATGATCCAGTCTGTCTAAGGGAACAGCAGATGGTGGAGAATGTCACTTGTCCTGCTGGCCCTCAGAGGTGCCATATTCATCTAACAGCAGATTGGTAACAGTGCAAATGGAAAATATTCTGGTCTCAGACAGTCACCACATTGATTTACTAGTGGTATGATTCTTTAAAACAGAAGGCCAAACCACAAAACAAACAAAAATCACTTGAAGATGAAGTAGTGTGTTTTGAGGCCCTTCTTTTTTTTTGTAAGTATGAGCTGAAATTCTCACTACTTCACTAAACATCATGACTCTAAGAAAACACTTGATTTTGGGAATATCACAAGAAAATCTTGACAACAACACTGGCAAGTAAAGTGGAATAGCTATATTGAGAGTAAAATAATCAGGTTTGGTTAGAATAGAACATACTGGATACTCTGAAGGAAAACATGATTTTCATTAGAAGTTTTTATTTAAAATCTGGAAAAGTCTAGGAGTGATATTTGTATAAAACTTTCATATGTTTCTTTTCATTAAAACAGTTGTAACCTTTCTCTGTCCCCAGTGTTTATGCTTTTAATGGGCCCCCTGAATAAAGCACTTAGATATTATAAATAAGCATTTTTGCAATTAGCTTTCCAGCTTTCAAAGAAGTTATTGGATTAATCAGGAATGGAATGAGACCACTTAAGTTATTATGGAATCATAATAGGCAAATAAATTCTGAAACAGTATGGGAATGAAAACTTCTCTTTCAGAAATAGTCTTTATTTTTTTCTTTTTGCTAAAGTAAATTGCTTTAATGATTCATTCCACAATAGTCAAATGTCTGCAGGAAAATA
>JAYDZK010000056.1:7848003-7929441 GCA_034509185.1 Euphonia xanthogaster | reverse complement strand
CATTGCACTGTCCATTATGAACAAGAGTCTTGAGTGTGGTGCACTCGAGTTCAGCAGCACCCACTGAGATACTGCAGGAAAATATTGCCTTTGAGGGTTATCTAAATAGTTACTCAGCTTAGTATAAGTTCACAGTGGAAGATGGAATCTACATTAATAGCATGAATTATGAAAAAAAACCCTGCATGTGATCCATAAAAAAATCTTTGAGTGAGATTAACTATCCTCAACTAAGAAGCTTTCCCTTGTTATAAAAATCAGCCTGAAAAGCCATACATATAATAATAATAGAAATACTTTGCTATTTATTATGACACATAAATATAACGCATGTTAAATTTTATTCCTTTTGGAAATTAGAATTTTCCATTTGTTCTTCTGAAATACTGTATTTCTGAGTACCTTACTGAGTTCTACTACTTTCTCTGCCCCTCGATTCCTCCTCACTCAAGAAATTTACTAGAGAGAGGAAATCCAGGGTAAAATCCAGCATAAGGGGAAAGAAAACCTTATGCAAAAAATATTTTTGTCTTTCTTCTGCTTCCATGCTTTTACCTGATCTGTTTCTTAGTTTTTTTCTTTTTCATTGTCATTATAGCCACAGTGCTGGATTTTGGTAAAGAAGGCAGTAGAAAAAAGGATATTTAAATAAATTTTGAAGTGTCCTTTTAAGATTTATTTTTTGAATCACTTTTATAACTAACTCAAGGGAATTTTTATTCTCACAGGAATTGCTATACTAAATTGATTAGCTGCTCATCCTGAACATTGTCCTTCATGTCCAGAAGTTGAGGGGTTTAATGAAAGGAACTCATTAGAAATGCACTTTAGGATTCCATACTATCCTATAGAAAACAAACAACAAAAAGGCTTCTTCTGTTAGCCACCATTTATCCTGCAAAGATAGTAGGAATTAGTGAAATTGTTCTATATTGGATAAAGACATGTCTAATTACTAAATTATTCACTGTTACTGGTGGACATTTGGAAAGGGTACACACTAAAGCCTGGTCTTTTTCTATTTATAATATGTACTGATATATCACCATGCCAGACTCACAGCTACATAAGCCGAGAAAATTGCACTGTTGACAGTCACATCTTTTACCAAGTAAGAGCAGAAATTCTATGCCACAAATCCAGATTCAAGGGTTATATACCCAAACCTTTCTGTACCATATGTTTAGCCTGAGATTTTGATCTAACACAGTGACAGTTGGATATAATCTTTATTGGTCTTACCTTTGCAGAGGTTAAATGCACAAATGAAACCAGCCTGTGTGGATTTAACTAGATTTTTTAAATGATATGAACGGGGTGGCAAAATGCACACACAGAAAATACAAGCATCTTTCCTTTGCTGACCCAGGTTTGATTTGATTCAGCACAGAAGCATAGAAAATGTTAAAGGTCTGGGTTATGTTTTTGAAAGAAGACTCCTTAGAAAATATGCACACAAATTACTATAATGAAGGACAGTTGGCAAAAATGATAAGAATGATAAGGGAAAAAAGTGAGCATATTTCAGTCTGAAATAGTCTTTCACTATCACAAACCATCTGTTTCCACAAAGAGTTGGAATGATGCTTAGCCATGTTTTCCTAGCTGGAAGCAAGAAAAAGGAAAGTATTTCTGTCAAATCCCCATGATCATGCTAGCAATTTTTTAATGCCATGGTTCTCAAAATCTTTTCTTTGAAGTCAGACTCCCTGGAAGCACTGAATTCACAGTTTGTGGCAATGTCTTAATGTAAATCAACAAATCATTCTACTGGATTCTTATTCTTACACTCCAAAGCAAATAGAAATATTCTGTGTTCAATACTAAATCACTGCTTTTAGTTAAAAATAAACAAACATTGAAAAAGTGCTTCAGAGCAAGCTGCATTTTGGTCAGCAAATGAGAACTTAGTTTTTGTAATTTTCTTCCCCAACTCTTCCTAGGAAACACAGAAGCTGTTCGATTTTTAGACTTCTTGACATTTAAAACAATGAAATGATAAAACACACCACATTTAAAAATTCCATAGGAGGAGTCTCAAATTTAAATTGTTAGCATATATTTTTAAGTAATTGACAGGAAATTATTTTAAAATTTTTTTTCTGGCTACATGGTTCAGTTTGAAGCTTTTAAACTTAAATAGGATGTACCCACACTTTGTGAAGTAACAATGCTAACTCTAGGTTTAAATTCAGCTGAAATTTGCCCAAGCCTTTTCAGATGCTGCTATAGGAGAGAAGCTGCCTCATTAGAACTATTTTCTGATGCAGAAGCTTCCTAGTGAGGAATAATGTCAGTTTGTGACTTATAACCCATTTCTTCAGTGCCACTTACATCATCTCGTAACTAATCATGGAGAGGTCAAAAGATTTCAAGAAGACAACTGACTTAATAGAGTCCTATTAGCACAGGTCAGACAGCAAAATGGGATTCTAAAGTTATGCAGTCCAAGTGTGTCTTTGGTCAAGTCACATGGAATAGATGTGGAGCTCTGGGGCTTTTTTCCATTTTCAAGCAAAATGAATTTATGACCATGCCCATGTGCTGGGTTATGTGTTAAATGAATGCATCAAGCAGCAATCTCTCAGTAGCACAAATAATTCTGTACTTTGCTGACACATACTGCCTTAAGGTGGAAGAAGAATGCTCTCTTAGCTGATAAGGGCTCCAGGTGTATTATATCTTGCAAGGTCTCTTAAATCACTTCGAACAATTAATTTGGAAGGGATTTTGAATAATAAAAGGACATTTCTTTTGTCATTTGTCCTCAACACGTGATTTAGGCAATTTTGGTGTTTGAGAGAGCACTGGTTGTGTGCAGTTAACAGGGAACCACAGGCAGCAGCACTTGGCCATTCTCAGCAGATTTCTATGTCACTCATGCATAAATAATGTTCACTGGAACCTCAGGGGTGGGTTCATCAGGAGAAGGTTTTTGAGTGAAAAAAATTTTAATTTTGGCTAAGCAGAGCAGATAAATCTATATTGATAGCAGTTATCAGAAGCAAAGCTGGTGACAGATACATCCAAAAGACTCTTCAAAGCTCCAAAACCATTTTAAATTCTGGGAGTTTAGGATATTTAAAAGGCTGGACAAGTGGTTGTGGAGAGGGACAAAGAGTTAATGGCTATTGAATGAGATCCATTTATAGGATGAAGTTTCAGACAACCTATGAATCACGCCAGGAATTGGGAAACTTTCCTTCCTGCAGTTTGAATTCTGCCTCTGTATCACTCATACCAATCAGAGTGCAAAAGACCAAATTTTTGGTGCTGACTCCACATTCTCAAGCCAAGCTCTAAATAAAGTTTTCTTATTTAGAAAATGCTATATACAGGCATCTTGGAATTTGAGAATGGATCAACCTGGCAACAGACAAACAACTTACACTTCATAGTGACATTCAAATTCTTTTAGTCTGTGACCAACTCCCATGTATCTGTTTAGTGATGGATTCGGCGCTTAGTGCGCAGATTTCATAGCTATGATTCTTCAAACTCTGTCACACACTCATTTTAAGATTAAACAAAGCAGTCTTTACAGCACAGCAGTAAACTAAAACACGAGCCAGATTCACATGTACCAACACAGCACCGGAATGGAGCATCAATGCAAATAGGCTATTATAAAAAAATAAAGCAGGACGGGAATTTTAGGCACGCCTTGGAAATTTCAAGTGGATCAAACTGAATTTAGCGAAGCTGGAATTCAGTCAATATGCTGGAAGCATATCAGCCTGGCCTAAATTAAGATAACTATGAATGATTTAAGAAACTGACCAGGGGTTGGGATTGTACTCCATCACATTTCTGGTACTTTCAGATCTATCATTTATGATAAGCAAGTGGGAATGATGGCTGTTATCCTGTGATCAGTGAGCAGATGGATCCCATATTTCAATAGGAAGTAAAGCTACAAATGACACAGCCAGATAATGATGGCTTTTGCCAATAGCCTTTGATAGAATATCTTTTGTAATAAAATAAGATCCTTGTGTATGGTCTATAAAACAGCATTTCAGAAAAGGCTTTGAAAGATTTTTTTTTTCTTTTAAATAATGTGCTTCTGCAACAATATCTACAAAGACATAGGCCAAATACTCAACATCTGTATATCTTATTTCTTATTTTGAGCAGACACTTGGCACATTCACAGATGTATTTCCCCCCAAATAATACAAACCAGAAAACACATTATCATTTCCATTAGTTCTTTATCAAGAGAAAGGAAAAAAAATCTATCATTTTCATTACAGTGTAAAATTATTATCCATTCTGCCACCCTTGAAATACTAATGCTTATGACACTCCTTACAACACAGTCCTCCTAGTCACTCAGCTAGTTTAGGACTTAACTTGTCCTAATATATTTTGGGATCTGTCATTAAAAGTGCATCACACATTATCTCTCATTGTTCCCCAAAAGCTATGATCGAGGGTCCACATCATGGATTTCTCTCTCCTGCAAGTGCCATATATCAAATCACTGTCCAGAACACTAAATCTTAAATCTTCTCAACTTTCCTAACACATACATTACTGTCACTATGTTCCTAAAACTGCTCCTGTTATTGTAATTATTTATCTGTGTGCCTCAGACAAAGTTCAGATGTGTGATTCAATGTATTATGCCAATGAAAAGATTCATCTTTGAAAAACCATGGTGTAGGACACAACGCAACATAGTATGAGACATGCAGCTGCCTTCCACACATACCTTCCCGGTCTTTGAGCTCCTGTCGCTTCATTTAACCAACTGGCTGCACATTGCATAAAACAAGCTTCTCATATTATGTCTGAAATTTTGGCAGTTTTTTAGTATTGTTTTCCTCTTTCAAAAAACTATGCATTAATGTAATCCTACATTCTGTTATGAATAAAAAAGGTCTCCTTCCAGTCTAAACAAAAGCAGAACGTATATCACAAACAACAAAAGCTAGAAAATAAGACCCAGAAGTTTTAGTGTTGTGTGTGGAGAAAAAGGACAAGAACACTCATGATGAAAAAATTATTTTAATAGGAACAGAATGGAGTTGCATTGGTGCATAAAATAACATGTGCTTCCTACTGCTCATATTCCAGAGCATTTTCTTTTGTCAAAGAGGACCTACACAGGCTGTGTTAGTGACATGGAAAGGGAGGGAAGGTGAAGCATGCAATAAGTGAATTATGAGTTCCTGAAATAAAGGCACCTCTACAAAATGGAGTTTATACATTATTAAGTGAAAACATTGTTACCCTCTTCAGCATGTTTTAAGTCCTACGATCAGGAACGCACATTGAAATACACCCCATGTGAGAATATGAAATCTCAGGAACAAGTAAGAGAAAAATAAAACAAGAAGTAAAAATACTTACCAGGTGGAAGGGAAAGATACAAAGAAAACAATATGCAGATGCAGGTTGATTGTTGCCTGTTCCTGTCCTCCTACTATTTCTTTTTACAAAAAAAATAGTATGAAGTGAAAGGTGCAATACACCCCAGATGAAACCAGCACAGCCTGTTTCATGCAACATACTTCACTAGAAGTACATTCCTTGAGAATATGATTATGATTTGCTGACCTGGCAGCAAATATCTGACTTGTATCACATTAAGGAACAGGGAATTTCTAGTCTTCTCTTCATTAAAGGAGAATTATCTGTGTTTCCCTCAACTCTCCTATTACTAATCTGGAAAACTTTTCTTCAAAAATTTTTGGCCCACAGCTGTGCTTTGGGAAATGGAGCAGTTTACCTTAGCTGTTGACATCTGAGGGCTTTTCCTTAAAGGACAGCAACAATTTCATTCTGCTACCCATCTTCCCTGTATGGAAGCATCATCCAAAATGTATATTACTTAGATTTAATAACAAAACATTGTGTTTCCTTAACTAATAAGCCTTAATGACAATGGCTCTCATGTGAGTGTTTTAAAACATGTCCTATGTGCCCAAGCTGTCAAATTCCAAAGCTAAAACAACAGTTTCAGGGCTGCACATGCCAACACCTGTGCTCAACTTGAAATCTCTGACATTGATCCATCCAGAGACAGTCCAAACACTGAGTGTTTATGGTTGTTTTCTTCATGAAGGAAAAAAACAAAGCCATGTTTTCTTGGGCAAAAGTTAAGAACCCCACCTACCCATGAGAGAAGCAGAGAAGAAGCAGCTTGCTCCTTCCTTCATGTGGAAATGCACCTAACACTGGAAGATGTAATTGTAATGACATGTCATTGCAACACTGGAAGATGTTAAAAAGGCTAGCCATTAACACTTTTATTGCAAGGGAAAGAATCAAACTTTGGCCAAAGAGTCAAGATTTGTCATTTCCTGTCCTAACAACACTTCAGTTTCAGCTAGCAACTCTTAAAACTGCTTGCTAACTTTTTCCATTTATATATTCAGTTACAAATTGTTATAAAGAATTTAAAGCAAAACCAGGGAGGGAGATAATGTGTATTAGCAAGTCATAAGTTGTCCTGTCTAAGCTGGTGTGCATTTTTGTTCAGTATTTGATGAGCATTCCTGCAGAAATGTGCTTGGGAACTGCAGTTTCTCTGATTCTGCAACTCTATCCCTTGTTACTCTGCACACTAACTACATGGACACGTTGCAAAATATATGAACCCCTAAGTATCCCCTGGACTATGTTTTACACTGCAGAAATAGAAATGATTATGAACAGCCTGCTAGCTTGTTTTCACAGTGCACATGGACTTTGTGTGTGAGCACGTCCCAGAACACTTCCCGCCATTTGAATCATGAAGGGCCAGATTTTACCTCATAGCTCTTACTTTAAGCACAGATTTCCTCAGCTAACAGCCCTCCTGGATTCCAAGGACCTGAAAAGAGGCATCACAGGTGGAAAAAAAAGCGGAGCAGGGGGAGCTCAGGAAGCCAATCAGTGCTGAAAATGTTTCTGAGCAGCTACCGAAGAGCTTGTGTGCATCTTCCTGAGACTCATCACTAATTGTCTTGAAGTCTGACCCTGCTAAACTCTTACAGAGAAAATGACAGATTTCAGCTTAATTAGCTTTTGTTTCCTTGAGTGCACACAAACCAGCGCTGCATTTAAGCTCTTACAGAGCCTGTGGTGTCAGAAGGAAGCTGAAGGGTTTCTCTCGTTCCTTCTCTCCCTCTGACACCCGCCTCTGCTAATGAACGTGGCTAATCAGCCAGGCTGTGCGGAGCACCTCGTCTCCTGCAGGAGCTGCAAGTGCTTTACCAGCTGGATGCAGAGCCAGATCTGGGACACGCTGGCAGAATTCCCACTTGCTTCAATGGGACCAAGATTGATCCTACATGAGACATTATCAACTGCAGCCACCTGCGGGGAGGGAGTGGGGGAGAACAGCAGCTGTTTAGCAGCGCAGGGTAAGTCAGGAACAAGAGTTCAGGCTCGGAAATGAAGAATGCCGTATCCAATTGCAGCTGCAGGTGGAATTTAGGTGAGCAGAATGCTACTGCCGCAGTTGGGACTTGGCATCAGCTTTCAGGCCAGCAGTACCCTGAGACCTTTCCCAGCAAAGGGTCAGGAGCACAGCGGTCTAATGGACACAGCATGGGACTGGGAAACAGGCATCCTTGACAGCAGCGATGCGGCTGTCCTTGGAAGTAACACGCTGACCGTCTGTTAACAAATTAGCCTCTTTAACCTTCCATAAATCCCCTGAAACCCAGGGTGCTGTGCTGAAGGCTAGAACAGGAGGTGGACCAGTCAGCCTATTTATTTTCCTGCCTAGAGATATTTTTTTCTCAAAAAATTACTTTCGCCCCATAACTATGGACAGATGCAGCAATGCCTGACTAAAAAAAATGAACAAAACTTCCTTCTCCCCAGTTACCCCTGTCCTGAAAACACTTTGAGGGAGACAACCACACTCTAGAGCCAAAGGTACTCCAGAGACAGCCCAAGATGGATGGGTGATCAATTTGGCTTGAGGGTAACTTTAAAGCACAATGTCAGTGTGGACTTTCAGGAAAATGGTTGTTGCTAATCATCTAGAAATGCAGGCATTAAAAAGCCATTATTGAATTTAAATTAATAAGCATAGAGCTACCTATTGTGTATTGCTCTGCATCAACCACTGTGCAGCCCACAGCTTCTCTAAGCTCTCTGTAAACTCACTCTGTTGGCCTTAAGCACATTCTCAGTCGAGTGGTGAATCTCAGTCAATCCCCACTTAGGAAAGACTTCTAAGAAAGAAACTTCAGATTACTGAACCTTGGCTTAGCACCCTTGCTATTTCTGTAGCATGCTGTGCACTTTGTTTCTCTGAAATCTTTTGTTTTATGCTGTAGATTTACTTGGATTTAAAAAAGAGGCAAAACCTCAGATTTTTATGTTTATTATAGTACTAATGAAATATACATTTCTTTCAGTTATCTTTGCATATAAAATTGAAATATTTAATAAGCCAGCAGGCCAAGCAAAAGTGTAGATTATTTAAGCTCTACTTCTGTAATAATAGCAACTCAATGAGCTGCAACATGTACAAATAGATACTTCAGTTTTACTGATATATAAATAGTTGTATTATAGAGTGAAAATCACCCCAACTCTCACAATCAACCTGAGATGCCTTACAAATCAAAAAAGAGGCCAAATGGCATACAAATCCTATGCTGGGAAGAGTGATAAATTTCTCTTTAAGAGAAAAAATAGTCTTTCTTGGTCAAAAGTGAGGCATTAATCATAATCCTCGCAGCCAGTCTATTTAATGTGACTTTTCATTTTGGAATTTATAATTTGGAGATAATATGCTTTTGCAATCTCTTCCTTTCTTCCCAGCCAAGTGACATTCTGAGATAGTCACTGGGGAAGATGGGATGGATATGCATCATGATCAAAATGGAAAAATAATGTAAATATTTGGAAACGGTATTTTTTAAATTTTTGTCATTAGTATTTTCATAGACTCATATGCTTTCCATCCAGTTTTTACAGCCTAAACATGTTCACAAGCACACAGCCAGTCTTAATATGTGACTATTACAATTAATTTCAACAAAAAGCATCCTGAGACGAAGCTACATGAAGTCTCTGAAGGAAAATATGAAAAACCCCTGATGCTGATTTCTCTTTGGACTTCTGGAGATTTTTTTTTTTTTTTTTTGCAAAGAGAGGTTTGAAAGTGAAGATTTAAAACATATTTTAATAAAAAAAATCATAAAGTAAAAAGTATAACTTTGATATATCTAACTGAATTTTCAACTTAGGCCGGGGAAGTACACTATGGTCTCTGAACTCTCAGCATTGTCATTTAAGCCTTTAGATTTTGTGTCTTGCAAACAGACTGTGCTGTCTCCATACCAAAATACCTGCCAAGCCTTCTGTTCCTCTTATTGCTTTGTCATATATTACACCACCAGAAAGCATCAGGGCTTGGGCGTGGTCCCTTTTAGTAGGAGAAACAACATGAAAGAACAGAAGAGTAGAATACAAAAAGCAAGCCAAAGACACACACACACACACAAAACAAAGCAAAAAAACACAACCATCCAATCAACCAAAAAACCCCAAAAAGTCTGAAAAACCCAGACCACCAAATAAAGCCCTCCTAAAAAAATTAAACTGACAAAAACCACTCCACCCCCCCAAAAAAAAATTCCAAAAATCCAGCCAAATCCATTTCTATACCATAAGGGGAAGGGAGAAGAATGTGAAATACGACCAAAACTGAGATGTGTCTGGGGTCCTTACAGATATCATACAAACTGATATGTATGTTTGCTTGATATCCTTACAGATATCAAATAAACACACAAGCCATTTTCTTGGCTTGTACTCTCTGGACTAATGCATTGACATTGGACCAGGAGTCCATGCTAAAATAAAAACCAATCACATGGAAATGTATGTTTGTTTGCTTGTTTTTTTACATCATGTGGAAAATCTTATGCTTTTAAGCACAAAATACTTTAATTTTAAATTTTACACAGCAACCACATGAGAAAAAAGAGAAGGGAGACCTCTCAGCACCAGTCCCAAAAATGTTCTTTGTGAATGAAAACTCCATCTGGTCTCCAATTTACCTCACAGTGTCTGGTTTGCATCTGCAACCGAATGCTGGAGTTAATGCTAAGGGAAGTCTCCACCTGAAGACAGACTGTGATACCATGACTGTGTAGGGGTGTGTGTATATGTCACAAAATACCTGATTCCAAAGTCCTCTTCCATGTAAAAGTGGGGTTATCTGCTAGACCAGAGTCTGAAAGGCAGGAGACAATGGGCTTACTGGGAAAAGAAAAGATCGAGCAAGTAGAAAATGAGTCTTGCCACAGCTGTCACACCAGCTGTTTCAGACACACACTGGCAAGTGAGACCCTCAAGATTACAATTTGTTATGTATCCTTACCTGCACAGAAAACAAATACTGGTGTTTCTCACACATTCTAGTATAACCACTATTATATTATGTGGAAATAAAATATTATAAATCTGTTTTGTAGAATTAATAATGAAACTTTTTTTCACATGATTTCATTTTTTCTGCTGTAATTAACTTACTTTACCAACCTTGAAATCTGGGTTACAACTGCAAAGAATGTCACACTTTAGCTAGTGACAGCAGCCTAGTTCAGGGTAACATTAGCAACACTATGGTGAAATATTACAAGAGAGACCATTTAAAGTTTATAAAATGTAACAGAATATATTAGAAAGGCATGTGGGCTTAATTTTCCATTCATACAGATGTAATTCCTTAGACCTCCATGTCTCATCCATAACTGTGTGCAAAAAGAACCAGGCCAATGTACTCCACAGAGCAGCACACAGATTTGGGATTTGACTACCAGACTATAAATAGATTACAGTGTACTTAGGCTTCAGTTCAGTCCCAGAAAGATTTTAATCTCCGCTGTCAATGGAGACTGAAATGAACCTTGACTCTTTAAACCACATTTGCTTTTTGCAAATTAACCTATGTTACAAAATAAATAGAAAAGATATTTGTATATGCACTCCTGTACATATAAGCTTGTATGAAAAAATGTCAGACAACTCAATTTCCATTAGCTGTTATTAAATATTGAGGCATTATTATGGGACACAGGCTGATTACATGATCAATGAGTAATAATAACAAATAATTATTCATTATCTAAAATGTTAAATGAAGATCAATACCCACAATGGTTCGAATAAGAGGTTCGGACCATTTGAACTGCAGGAATCTTCTGATCTCAAAAGCACATTAACCAGGGGGTATCTGTTGCATTTAGCCTTATTACTTCATTATGAGTGACATAAGAACTGGGGACAAAATCTACACATGAACTGGAAAGTACTCAGGTTCTTAGATACCTCAAGCAGCTTAACTGCTTACAGGGGAAAGTATTTTCTTATGGCATGAACACACATTCACACCTGTTGCTGGAATGGTTTCCAGTAACAGAACCAGTTTACCAGAGTAAGTGTTAATACTTTATTCCTTTTTCTGCTAATCCCATTTTCTGTTTCATTTTAACTGACTGCAAGATTGCTGCAAAGTTTAGAGCCCTGTTGGGCTTTAAAGCTTATATCAGTTTTCAGCATTTTTATAACTGCAGCTCACATTGTATTGGTTATTCTAAGAGTCTGCTTGAAACCACTTTGGTTCAGTCGAGCACTGACCTGTTGCTGAAGTATGGTCAATAGAAAGGTTTGTTGAAGAAAAAGATAATGTATTAATAACTGTAATCCCTGTAGAATGCATATTCAAATAAATAGATCATATAGAAGCAAAGATTAGAATCATAGAACCATAAAATTGGAAGAGCCCTTTAGACCATTTAGTCCAGCTGTCAGCCCAGCACTGCCCCTGTAACCCTTGAACCACCAAACCACATCCCCCAGTGCCAGATCCAGGTGCCTTAAACACCCCCAGGGATGGTGCCTCCACTGCCTCTCTGGGAAGCCCATTCCAAAGCCTGACCACCCAGGCAGCAAAAGCATTTTTTCTAATATCCAATTTGAATTGTTCCTGCCTCAGCTTAAGGCCATTTCCTCTCATGCCCTCACTGCAAGCACAGCAGAGAAGGCTGGCCCACGCCTCACTGCTCCCTCCTTTCAGGAGCTGTGGAGAGTGGTGAGGTCCCGTATGAGTCTCCTCAAGACCAAACACTCCCAGCTCCCTCAGTCATTCCCCAGAAGAGGTTCTCTAGTCCTTTTTGCCCATTGCTGGACACACTCCAGGATCTGCTTGTCCTTTTCCAACTGGGGGAGGAGAAGTGGATGCAGCACTCGAGGTGCGGCCGCACCATTGCTGAGAACAGGGGGAGAATCTCTTCCCTGCTCCTGCTGGCCACACTATTCCTGACACAGGCCAGGTGCCACTGGCCTCCCTGGCCACCTGGGGACATGCTGGCTCATGCTCAGCCACAGTGGACCAGCACTCCCAGGTCCTTTTCCACTGGGCCACTTTCCAGCTCCTCTAGCCCGGCCTGTAGCACTGCAGGGTTTTTTGTGGCCAAAGTTCAGCGCCTGGCACTTGGCCTTGTGCAACCTCATGACATTTGAAACAACACACTAAGGGATCTGTTTAAAAGCTACAGTTATTAATGCGGAGGGAACTTTTTTTCCACTCTGTACCAAAAATTCATTCAATTTAAATTTTTATGGCACTCTTGAAAGAGGCAGGGCTCAGTTTCATTTTAACTATGGGCCTGCTGTGGCTCATAGTACAGCTCACAGCAGCCCAGCTGACCCCCAAATCATCAAATTGAAATTCAAGCAGACTTCAAGTTGAGCCTCTAAATTACACTAAAGATTAAACCCCTTTGAAAAGTGGGGGCTACTCCTCTGTTACAGTTTCTGGTCTAGCTCATCTTCTGAACCTCCCTCTGGGACTGCAGGTTGTGGAAAAGACCCATGGCTCCTCCTGTTCCTGTTCCTGGGTTTGCATCACCGAGTCCCACCTAACAAAGCCAGGCCTTAGTTCCAGGAGCGACTCTCAATCTATCCCTCTCATTCCTTGGTCTCCAAGATCCTGTGGATTCCATACATGTGTATTACCTGCACTGTATGAAGTGTGCTACCCCTGCCAGCTACAGCATTCATCTTACCCAGTGTATCAAAGCACAGACTTTTATCTATGTGGGATTATTAAATATGTTCCCTAGGGTGGCATGAACCCAGTGCAACACACTGGTTTGGAGGATATTGAATTTATTTCCCATGATGGAAGAGGTCTTATATCTCACTTGGGGTTTTATGCTACCACTGTACCCTAGACTGATGAGGTCATTTCTTTAAGAATTGCATTGCAAGAACATTTGAAATAAAAGAAATGAAAGTAGTTTTTAAGAGCAATAACATTTTAATTCAACCATTTAAATCTAATGTTCCCAATACTGAGACCCTTACCCCATATTTCTACTAAAGTCAGTTTGGGGGCCTTTCATTTGTAGAATACAAACCCCCAATCACATCCAAACATAAATCAGATGATTTCATTTTCACAGGGGAGAAAAAGTATGAGAAAAGACCCTGCTTTGCCTTTTTATGAAGTAGGCAAACATGTGATGAGAGTTGTCAATTGAAGTACCATGTCATCACTGATGAGAAGAGTGGATCCTTTGCCAGTGCCTGCAAATGCAGCCCACCTGCCATTCTGTAGCCTTGGTGTGGTTCCACTCATTTCCTTAATGCCCAAGCCAGAGAAATGGGACTTTGTGGACTGATAAAAATCTAATAAGGAATAACTAGGCAGGTTCTGTATGGTGACAGCATAATCTTCCAGCCAAGAATATTAAGTATCCCTGTGCTTTATATGTAGTAGTTTAATACCCCCCATACCTTCCCTAAGTAGTCTTAATTGGCCTTAAAATAAAGGCACTCAAATTGATGAATCTCTTGTGAAGTGCCTGGTGTATGTTATTTTGCAGCAAAAATGCCAAAAAGTTCTCTGCATGTTCTCAAAGTACTGTACGACTGGTTAGCATCTTTAGCATCAGTCTTTCTGCTGATTAAAGGTCCCGTGCTGAGAAATTCCCTCCTCCCCACAGATGTATTTTATAATATTTAGCACTCAGTGCTTTACACTATCAAAGCATTGTATGCATGCTATCTAATATCTCCTAATTAACTCATACATCTCCTATTAAAAAAGCATCTAAAATTAATGACATATGGTATCGCTGGCTTTTGTACAACACATGCAAATGCAGCTTTCGGGTTTTACAAGAAACGTGGGTAAGCTGAGATTCCTTTCTGAAATCTGACAAACATTTTGCCATATCTGACTTTCAACAGAGAGGAAATGAACAACGATGCAAATTGGACCTTCACAATTTTAGATCTGTGACTGAATGCACACACAAACACCAGCATGGGCGAGGGCTTCAGAGCCAACAGTTTTGGTCCCTTAATGAGGTGCACATCAATTGCACGCGTTTCCCACAGACTTTGCTCTCAAGATCTGTAGAATGCATGAGAAACAAGTAAAGTCTGTCATTTTGGTATCCATCAAAGCTGTCTTCCGTGTGAGGAAGTGGCTAATTTGTCATTTCACACTCAAAAAGGCGTGAAAGGCAAAACGGAGGGAGGCTCGATGGAACAGAGGAGAGGGGGGCTGTGACTCAGCCATCAGAGGAGACAGTAGGCCTGATTTTGAGCTTGTGTTTGTTGCTGCATATCAGGAATAAAATCAACTGAATAATACTGATGTAAAACAGATGAGGATGAGGCTAGTATTTTTTGCTTACGTGTAAAAATTTACATTATTAAACCCAAAATATAAACCAGGGAACAAGGGACACTTTACAAATGAAATTATGGTATACAGCAAATTTCTAACTTACAAGTTTTATTTACACGTGGACATCTCTTATTTAATTATAATAAAAGTATTAATTCCAACAATGCAAATTTTCAACTTAAAAATACATAAGACCTTTGAGAAAAAATCCCAAAGAATACACACATCTGAGGAATGTCAGCTCTGTGTCAAGAGCACTGGTCTCAGCCACTACATATTTCCCTCATCGTCTTTCATTTTAGCCTTGTTGTTGTCTTTTAATTTTCTTTTCCTCTGCATAAAACAAAGCCAGCAAAGGGCCAGAGAAACAGCCAGAGTTGAACCTTTAGAGGCATAGAAGAGGTGCAGGCAAGAGTCCCATTATTTGTTAATAGGATTTGTGCACATACCTCCCATGGACCACTTAGGAAATTTACTCCCAAGCATCTTGGTGGCAATTTCAATTAGAGTCAGCATTTCATTTCAGCAGATGGACTGCAAACTGGTGGCTACTCAAACACTAAGGAGTAACACTTGGTAACTCCCCTCTCTTAAACTATGATTATGCTTTCTCTTTTTTATGGGCAGAATGAATGCTGTCCCTAAGCCAAAACTTAATTTGATTTTTTGCTGTGCCTCTCTGTGCTAGCAAACCCCACCCGTGTGCCTTGTATACAGGCCCAGTGGGTAAATAAGGGGTATTTTTGCAGATCTGTCACACATTTCTACCATGCTTCTTATTCAGAAAGATGCCAAAGAACTGGAAGTACATCTGCCTTCCCCTGAAATGTAGCCACCTCTGGGTTGGAATGTGGCAGCAAATGTTAATACGGGAACACAAACACTAAACCCTATGTGAAAATTACAAAGGAAGTAAAGAACACAGCTCACGCAGTCTAAGGCTACCCAGAAATTAGCTAGAAGTGTACACTTTTTGTTTTTTAATGAATGCATTTGAAATGATTGACTGGTTTGCAGCACTCCAATAAGGAACATCTCATTTGGCATTGAATCCCACTGTACATTCTCACACAGATTAACAGTGATGGTAAATTTTCGGATTTCAAGAAGAAGCAGTACTAACTCATAGGCAAGATGCACAAAACCAGAACACAGTATTCTTTTTTTCTAAATGGAAAATGTCCTTTCTTTAAATAGCATTTACAAACTACGTTGATGGTGGCCTGGCTGGCTCATGGTGCCTTCGGTTTCGCTTTTTTTTCATCTCCTGCACATGCTTCCACTTGGCACCGCCTTTGTTCCGCTGCCGCCGCTTCTCCCGGTGCCACATCTGTTCACAGTACTCATCCAGGCTAAAGCTGGGGCTGCTGACAAGCTGGATGTAGTCCTTGTACCTCAGCCGGGACTCCGTCAGCAAATCCCTCACCCGGCCCTCCTCGTCCTCAGTCTTCTGAGTGCTCTCCATCTGTCCATTCTCGATGACGTTTAAATTCAGCTTCACGATGGTGTGCACAAAGGTGTGCTCCTGGGCTTTGCAGAAATAGGCTCCTGCATCCCTTCTCTGCAAGCTGCGGATCAGCAGCCCATGCTCCGTTTTAATGATCCTTTCATCAGCCTTCAGCTGTGGGGTTGGACAAGAAAAGAGCACAGGAGGTGAGTCTCACAGTCAAAATGAGATGGGTGTCAATGCTGTGCTGAGGTGGAGGCACAGCCTGGCTGGCACATGGCGTGTCCCATCCCTATGGTGCAGCTGGGACAGAAACCAGCAGTTCCCTCAAGGCCTGAGTCCTGTTCCTAACTGCAGCATCTGGATCACGGACACTCAGCAGGCAGTAGCAAAAGACACATGCTGTACAGCTGACAGGACAGACAGCAACACTCAGCACAGCACAGTGCAGTGAGTGACGCTGCATTCTCCAAGGAAGGGGAGCTATTTACTGCCACAAATCCCATCATTCTTTTAACAGCTCTTTTTGAGGTATCTGTAATACACCCAAAATACCAGAGTGCGAGCAGTGCTGAGGCCCTGTAGTGATGAATATGAATACTACTACTGATCTTTACAGTGAAATGTTGTGTTTCTGATCTTCAACCAAGTTTTACAAAAGGAAATTGATGCTGGCTTTGACTCACTGAGATGTGATTAAAAGCAGGCAATAAGGCTCGATGGATACAACAAAGTACAGCTCTTTTATTGCTAAGATCTGTGAAGAATAACTTAGAGAAAAATAAGAATTAAAAAAAAAACAAAACCCCAAACAAAAGAATAAGCTTGCAAGTGGGAGCTGAAGTCTGACAGCATAGAGGTGTAATTTCATTTACAAATAGAAATATTTTAAAAATGCAGGGCCTCACATGTTAAAAGTAAGGTGTACCTTAGACTAGTAACACTGTCAAGTAAGTTATGCATCTGGTAATCTGAAGATTATTTCTAAACCAACCTAAATCAAAAAATAGCTCCCCCCCTCAAAAAAAAAAAAACCAAACCCAAAAATAAATGCAAACCAAACCAATTAACAGGATGGGGCACTGGGTACCTAAGTAATTTTGCATCTGGAAAACATAGAGGGTAAGTGATTTGCCAAAGACCATATAAAGATTAGTTGCAGAGGTGGGAGTAGAAAGCAGAGCCCTAACTCCCGACATCCAGCACCAGCGTTTCCTTTGATGATGCCCGTTTGTCCCAGGCTGCTCCCTCCCAGGAATGCTGTGTTCTGCTGCCACACAGAGGCTGCAGCACAGCTGGCACCCACAGACCTGGACTGCTGCTGAAGGCAGCCTCAGCTCTGCTGGTGGCATCACTGCCAAGGGGGAAAACTTCAGCTCAAGTCGGGTAGTGGGTTTGAGAAGGGGGGCTGGGGGCGGAAAGAACCAACACAGAATCTGCAATATTTCCCAGAGTGCACATCTGACCCTCCAGCAAACTTCAGAGGGTGAAGAGCAGGGAGGCATAAAGATGACTAAATTAGATTTATTCACAGTGGGTAAGCTACACACTGTTTCTTTATGTAAAAAATCTGCACACGATTCCCTCTGCTACTCCCTGGGAAAAAATTTATACATACATACAATTCTCCATCTGTTATGATTCTAACTCACTAGTACTTTATCATAATAGAGTCTCTTGGAGCAAAGAGATGGATGAGATGACCTTACAGGGCTTTCAGCTTTACCCTTTTCTAAGTTTCTTTGACCATGACTTTGAAATCATTAAAAAAGTTTTAGAGACCATATTGAGATCACCAGAAAAAACAATACACATAAATATAATACAACCAGAGACAGAAATTTTTGTTTCCTACTGCTTCAGCTGTAACAGTCTTCAGTAACATATGCATTAGACAGGTATGTAGGAAAGTCATATGGATGGATGGATACAGGCCTGCGTACTGCCACAGACAGGAGAGCAGCAGACAAAAGAAATAAGCTGCTACAAAAGCAGGTCAGATTTTGTAGCTCTGGCTGCCTGTTTCTCTGGCCAAGTATTTTTTGGCTCCTGCCCCCAGTTGTTGGTGTTGGGAGCTTTAGTTTCACTGTTTGTAAACTGTGTATAAGCATATCTACTCAGTACCCGGAGGGTGAAATGATACAAATTTCAGGAAATTCCTGGAAAATCGATTGCCCTGACAACAGGTGCTACATGAGCACAAGCTACTTCTGATTTACCACACTGAGTCTAAACCAGATAAATTATGGACAAACCACATGCACAGAAGATAAAAGGGAGACAAACTAGAAAAGGCTGCTCATCTTTTGCAGAACCCATGGCACAGGGCACTAGTCCTCAACTGGATCAGCGAGTGACACTTCACTCCAAGTAAATGCTCCTTTTTTACAGTAAAAACAGGAGCATAAAATTTACAAAAGAATCCACAAATAAGGAGCTGTAGGCAGAAATATGTCTAGGACAGGTGTTTCCTTGTGGTGCTGTGCTCCACAGAGAGCAGCAGGAGCAAGGGCCAGGTGGAAGTGCTTGGAGGCCTGGCTTTTGCAAGACAACACGGAAATCCCTTTCTTCTCCCAGGCTTCATGTCAACATGAAGATCCATGTTAGCAAAATTTTGGGAGAAGCCTGGGAAGAAGCAGCTAACTTCCAGACATTTGGGTTTCATAAGGCACTGTGCAAAGACCAGTTTCCCACATTGCCTGAGTGAAAACAGGACTGATGTCTTTGAGCTTGGGGCTTGATGCAATCGCAGCAGTAGCATCTGCCTGCCGGTGGCTCTGCCAGTATTGTAGTCTAGAGCCTCTCGACAGCTGTGCACCTCCCACACTTGGAAGGGCTCCAGCTGGCTGTTTGGGCTGGCTGGGTGCCAGTCCAAAGTGCCCTCTCTAGGGCTTTGCTTCTTTTCAGTGAAAGAAAGGCAGAATAATGGCAGATCTAGACTTGAGAAGATCACTGGACCCCCAAGTCCAGCACCCTGCTACTCATAACTATTTGCCATTTGTGTAACAGCCATCACTTTTTATTCATAAATGTGTTAACTGATGGAGCTGTCCCCCCCTCTGCCTTGGGATACTGCAGAGAAAGGTAAAAGTCTAAATTGGTTATGTCCCTTAATCCCAGCCCATCATGACTCCTATTTTTAATGAAGCAGTGCTCCTACAGTGTCCTGTGCTAACCTTGGACACTGATTTAGGGTGACTGTCACCTCCTCTGTGCCTTCATTATTCATTCCTTTCTTATCCTCTAGCAGGATAAAATTATGGCTCCGATTTCATACATATTAAGCAACACTTCATTACTGCTTTCTCCCCTCACTTCTCTTTTTGGTATCCTGTTTATGTTGTTTTACCCATTGGTTCAGAACTCCTCCTGTTTTTCCTCTCTGCTTTCCTCCCCACAGGGCTCTGGAGTTTCATAAACACCTGGCATTTCATTACTTGGTAGTAGATCTTTAACCTTTCACTTGAATGTTTAATGTGGTCTTTGGTTCCTGACCTATAGATGTAAAATGTATTTTATTAAATTCTGAGGAAAGTGAAAAGATTACTTAGATAAAAGAAATTTTGTTTTGTTCAACTGTGGATTCACTGTTTTGCCCCCCACCATGTCAAAATCAGTAACTCTTCTAAAATATTTCTTAATAGGATTTAGCAATTCAGAAGTAGACAGGCTTAAATTCATAATAGCTTGCTGACACGTCCTTAAATTTGAGCATATAATAAAACTTTAACATGAAAGACAGCTTTGTTTCATAAGAAACAACTTAAAAATCACCAAAAAAAAATGAAGCAATTGATTACCAATCACTTTTTTTTTTCTTAGTGAAGTGGGAGCAGATTTTTTATGAGATCGTATCTACAAACTGTACGTTCATCGTTCATGATAAGCACATAAGTTTTCCAAAATTTACATTAACAGAATTATGGCACATGCCATAGATTCTGGCGATGTATGATAAAGGAAAAAGAACACTTGATTTTCACAACCTGAATTTAACAATGAAGAAAAAAAATGTATTGCCAATACTGATGGCAAATCTTTAAACAATCAGTAAGTTGGAAAACAACCAAGGATTTGAAAGTGCTGTGGCACCAGGTTAGGTCAATGCTTTTTGTCCTTTGCTAATGATGTGTCTAGATAGCTCCCTCTTTACAAATAATTCACATGTCAGCTCTTTCACAGTTAAAACACTGCACCTGTCTGGGAGAAGAAAGTGGCTTCAAAGCCTGTCTTTCCTCATTAATCAACATGTGAAAAAATGTTAGAGGAAAAGCTGGACTAATCATGGGTTAGTGCAACCCCTGAACAAACTGAGAGAGGGAGAAAAGAAAATGAGGAACATTTGCAGAGAATTCACATTCATCTTTGTTTTTCTATTGTTTTCTTCATCCTCATCATTTGACTGGAAATAAAGATCACTCTAGGGTTTTTCTGACATTATTGTTACACATGACTGTTTCTCTTGTATGGGAAAATAATAATTTAGCTACAACACAGCTGTACAGTTAATTTTTTTTAAAACATCTTTTTTTTAATTCACCAACAGCCTCACAAAAATGAAGAATGTGTTGCTGGTAAAATGGCATTATGGACACGCATGATTCCTATCAGTTTCAAGGTGAAGTTTACTTCTTACTCTGAGACTAAACTTTAAACTCCTCCATTCCTATTACTTCTCCAATATATGCAAATCAAATCAGAAATGTCACTCAGTACAGAGTTACTTCTTCTCTTTTCCAAGGAAACTATCAAAAATATTAGTCTTACTTAAGACACTCAAGGTATTAGAAGGAAAAAAAGGCAATGAATTATATAGTAAAATAAAAGAATGAAAGCATGAGAATTATAAGCAGTCCTTAGGCTGCAGAATTAATCTCTTTTTTTTTTCTTTTTCCCAGCTCTCTTGACCTTCTTTCTCATCAACCTAAAGATTCAATCACCAAATTACACTCCCCTGACAGAAGGTACTACTGGAAATTCAGTCCTTGCTGTGCGCCCTCTACCTGACTCAGCCATCACCCAACTTTTGGATTTCAGGGCTGGCACTGAAGCTGTGCCTTTTTTTCTTATGATTCTGCTAGACCAGATGTTTGTAACAAAGTTGCCATCATGATGTAAAAAACCTCCACATGCAAAAAGATACTGAAATTTATCTCTTGGATACATTGAAAAAAATGCCTAAAATGTGGAATGAAACAATATTTCCCTGCTCTGATGGGCGACCTAGGTCACAACGTTGTGCCTTGCAATATGTCCTGCCCAAAAGTGGGTCCAGCTCTTCTATCTACCAAAATATCAGATGGTCCTTAAGTTTGGTCCACCAGGAAAACACAGTCTGAGCTGTGAGATAGGAATGTGGAAAGGGTGAGAACTGCTGAAGGAGAAACTGGAATATCCCCAGGCATTTTGGTGGATTTATTTTCACCACCACGTATAAGCAGAGCAGAAAGAAGAAAGTAAAAAGTGATCTGCACCTATTTTGTCATTCTAGACCATATGGTTTGCTCTGTCCCCTGCTGCTGAGGTGGCAGCTTGGCAGATCAGGAGCCACAGGGGACTGAGGGTGAAGTGCAGCCTAAAGCAGAGGGGCTGAAGCTTTTCAGAGCAACGAGGCACCAGAACTAATGCCTTTGTAGGGAGCCATGCCATTTGCTTTTTGCAGTCCTGACACTTGTTGTACATAAAATAACACAGGACTTTTTTTGAGAAATAACTAGTATCTGTTTAAAGCTTCAGAGAGCTTCAGCAGTTCAAGACACTACGAACAGATGACGTCCCCAGAGTTTTTTATGAACTCCAGGCACTGAAGCACTCTCCGTCATCCCACTGACTAACGCTGCACGCACAGGAACAAACATGATCAATTGCGTGAGCAACACTAACCACAAAAGCACTAGATATTTGACTCCTGACCTTAAAACAGCCCTAAACTACAGGGAAATGTACTCCCACTGGCAGCAAAATGACCTGGTGACAGCTTCTGTACCACAGGAGATCCTGTCCCTCCCTGCAGGTTGCTCTGCCTGGAAGTCACATTCTGAACCGTGACCTTAAGGGTGAAATGTCGGGGACATCCTGCTGGGCCAAATGCTTCCCATCTAGTCTGGATTTTGCCCTTTCCCTTCCCTCAGGAAGCTGCAGTGCATGTCTGGGACAGTGCAAAGCCATCTCTTTGTAAAGCCAAGTTTAAAGACTTGCTAAGACATTACAGCTCCAGCCCTGGAACTAAAAGTCCGTAACCTAAGTTCCAGGTGCATGGAGTCATTCGCAAAGCATGGTATCGTCATCACAATAAGTTACACTGCTAAGACATGCACCAAAAGAATGCACAGTGTTATTTGAGAAATCTGCTGCAGGAAGGGAGACAGAGAGAGCAGAAAATATAATTTTAATGGGAAAAGTTATGGTAGTGCATTGGTTGAGCAAAGATCAAGCTATACATTAAATATGACCTCAGTGTTTCTGTCACATATGGTATTTTTGTCAAACTGAAGTACTTTGAAAAGAAAGTCAATTACTCTGCTCTTCAGATTTTCTAGGAAGGTCTCCAATCAGGTTTTTATAATGATGAACTCATTTTCACTGGTAAGTCAAGTTAGAAAACCTGGAAACCTCAATTTCTGGATCTGCAAATTATTAAGGGATTAACATTTTAACCATTTCACCCTTATTCCATCAAATAGGAGGAATGATTGTTCAGCATCTCTACATACCTGGTCAATCATTTAGGGATCCATAAATGAAATTGGGAATTTAATGTACTGCATTTGAAAACATGTAATTTCTACATCTTAAAAAAATTTTCTACATCTTTTTATCTTAAAAAGTAAGCAAAAAGTTTCTTTTTTTTTTGTTTTGTTTTTTTTTCTAGAAATTATGTCCACCAATTTAATATATGCAAACAGAGTCTGTTCAGGAGTTCAGTTTCTTAGGATCCTGAAACTAAGCTGGGTCAAAATACTATAAATTGTTATTATTAGAATTTTCTGGCAAGCTTCAAACAGACTAATATCTATACACTCTGTTTAAGTGACCTGATCCTCTAACCATCAATGTGTGTATATGCATTTCTATAGGCTATTATCTTCAGACTGAAAAAAAACAAACAACTAAAAAACCCCCCAAAACCCAACCAAAAAAAACCCCAAATCACCCCAAGAGCTGAGTTTTACCAAAACTAGATCACAGAGGCACTGCTGTGGATTAAGGCACAGCGTGTGACAAAAAGCTCTTTGCCTACTTTTAAAATTCATATTGTAGAAAATTTCTGCACATTTCTCCTTCAAAGTTTCTACTAAATTTGCCTTAGAGGTTAATCCAGCCTTTTAGGAAAGATTTACTTTTCTCATGCAAACAGATGTCAGATTGTTTACACAGAGCAAGCCCAGTAAACATTGCTGTTAATGTGCAAAGATGAATTCTGTGTGCTTGCTGGGGCTTCTAATGCCACCACACATGTGCACACATTCCCTAAATCCCTCCCAACGTGCACATCCTTGGCATGCTGGCAGTCCTGCTGTGTTGGACATCACCAGGCCTGGGTAAGGGGCATTTGGATCAGAACAAATAGGAACGGCCAAGCCACTGCCACAACAAACCTCCTGGAAATACAATGTGTATCAAGAAAGAGTATAGCATTAATTAAGGCTATGCTATATATGTTAGCATCCTGTAAATTTGCTCAAAAGTTGGTTTGACCTGCAGCTTGTTCTATGATCAAACAAGAAAGACAGCTTGAGCTTGGTTCCGTGACCTTCAGAGGCCTAGCTGAACCTGTGATTTATGAGAAAATCAACTGATAATATCTTTTTCCTTAAATTGACACAGATAAAGACTCAAAAGCAGCCCTTCAAAAGAGGCTTTTAAGTCTTGAAAGTGTAATCTCTTATGATATAGAAATATTACATTCTTCACAGGGAACTGGCTCCTTTATGCAAAGTTTATAGTTCATGATATAGCTGCAATACATTATTTTTAAAAAGATTGAGTCTTCTCAAAACTTGACTTCTCATTCATAAAAAAAAGAAAAAAAGCCACACAAAAGGAAAGAAAAACACCAAGAACAAACACCCCCTCTCCCCCTGCCCCCTAAGTCAGAAACCTGTTAACTATCTGCTTAAATTTACTTTAAAATTAAATACATGGTAATAATTAAGAATGTACTTTACTTGTTTCCCTGATCAAATATGTGAGTGCATTTACAAACTGCTGCCTTAGGGAAGGTGAGCACAGAGTCTGCTGTACAGGAGAGTAAAGGTAACTCCATTTCAGTAAAATGAATGACTGTAGGTCTTTAAATGCCAGTACACTTCTAGCTGGGTGTGCACTTCAAACTCCTGTGGCTGAGAGTGCTCTTGGCCATTTGATCAGAAGGCTTTTTTTTTTTTTTTTTTCCACATACAGGCTGCAATGGGGCTTACATGAAGTATTTCAAAGTAGGAGGTGTTAATGCACCTGTCTAAAAGTTAATTACGCTTTTTTTTTCCCCCAGCAAAGAAAAAAGTTTTGTCAATCCCAAATGTGTAAGAGAAGGGGAATAAATTAAAAGTACTGGAGTGTTACAGTCAATATACAGCCTTGTATGTTTTTGTCTTATCTGGTAGAAAATCAGAAATATCCCTTAACTCTGGCTTTCTGGGCCAAGACATAACTGGGGTAGCAACTTTGGGGTGAGTACCATGAGTCACATCTCACCCAGAGGTGATTCCTTCACAGACACCTGCCCTGGCCTGCAATTCCCCAGCCTTTGGAATGGACCAGCATGTCCTCTGCACTCAGGAAGTCTCATAGGATGAATTATCACTGAGAGTGGAACACCAGTTGTATGCTTGATAGTTCCTGTCATTTAAACTAATTTTTGTCTTGGATGAACATCTAACAGAAAACCATATCTAGCACCTGGGACCAGATCCTTTGAAAGGGCAGTTCATTTCCCTTCTCCTTCCCTGTTGCCATGGTTGCCATCACAGCAGGACTTGGCCTCAGACACAGAATCACTCATGTAAGAGAAAGGCTATGAAAACTCCTGAGGTTTGAAACTCACTCACAAACCCAGTCCAAACCAGTCCCAGTACATTGACCTTTTAGTCATGTTGGAGAGCCCTTTTGTCACTAGCTCAGAGAGGAATCATCAAGAAATTGTGCAGGGGGTTTGCAGCAACCTGGAGGCTTCTCCAGAGCTTCTGAGCTTCTCCATCAGTGAGGACCCCAAAGCTCCATCCCAAAGGAATTAAGGGCCATCACAAATCTCACTGCTTTCTATGCCAGATGCAAGGAGCAATCCTTAAACTGAATTCTCTAAATGCTATTTAAGCGAAAATCTCAGACTCCACTAACAAGAAAAAAAGCAAATAAAAAGCTTTTTAACCACAGACCATTCCTCCTCTGGGGAGAGATGGAGAGAAGCAGCAAACCATACATGTAATTCTTAGCTACACTGCTCAACATGGTAAGGGAAAGCAATCAGACACTAAATAGAGCTGAGATTTTACTGAAACATAAGGTTTTGAACATACTTTTACCTACAGGAGCGATGCGTTAATTATTGGACAAAACAGCTCTGACTTTTTAATCACTTAGCTATATTATCTCTCTTTTTATTTTTTTTCATACGTTGGGCAGTTTAAGTCAAAATAAATATCAAGATCTGCTTACCATACAGTGCAAATGGCTTCTCTCTTCCCCACTGCATGCCCCAAATGGTGATAGCAGAATGCTATGTGATACCCAAGGTGAGGCAGGGAAAAGTAAAACATCGACTAGCCCCAGTAACTCCTGCCTCTCAATGCTCAGCTGAACTCTCTATGGAGGAAACCTGCCTTGATGATTATAACTTACCTCTTCTCGATGTTCTTCTCCAGAGCGTTGAACATACCACCTAATAGAGGCTTGCTGGGACTTAGGAGTACATTCCAGAAAAGTGGAATTAAATTCAATGCCAAAAATCACCTTTTCATCAGCAGTTTCATGACTAATGCCTGGAAAGCAAACATGGTACAGGAGATTAACCCTGACCTGCTTTTTAAAGCAATGGGAAAACAGCCTGATTCAGAACAGATGCTATAAGAGTGAGTGAATTATAAAAATGCAAAAGGAAACTTAACTTTTAGCTTAAACTATAACTATGAGGATTTAGAGGCGGCTGCTAACCTTCCTTCAGTGCAACTGGTTTTTAAGGAGGTCAATAAAATCTGTATCACGAGCTTGCTCCATTTTAAACTTGGGGCTTTCACCTATGAGGAATTTAAAAGCTGACCTGTATTTTTCCTTTAAGTAATGCAACTACTAAACCTGAGCTAAACCTGTTAAGTTAGATTGTATGGTCTGGTTTGTTCACCCAAAGGAGTCACAGAGCTAAAGTAAACTGAGGTTTGCTTCCCTTCACTGTAATTTGAAATCTTCTGTAGTGTGTTTCAGAACAGACACTGAAGGAGCCATGAGATCTGAAATCCTTTCTTGCTCTTCTTTAAATCTGAGCAAGTAATTTCTAATCTCTGCATCTTCATTTTTTCTTCTAGTCTGTCTTATCTGTGTCTTATCTACCTCAGCAAGAGACTAAAGCTGTTTCTTATGCCCTGTGAATAACAGAAAGGGAGGTGACAACAGTGGTGTCTTCCAAATCAAAAGTTAGCTCCACATCAGTATTAAAATAATTTTGGATCATGCTTTCAATATAACAAATACCTGTATGAGATCTATAGAAATTCAAGCTCTCTGCATCATTTCCCTGTGCCACTAAGATTTAGGTAGAGCCAAACAACTTCATTCAGCCATCAAAGTCTCTGGGAGAGAATCTCACACAGTGGAGCAGTGGATTTAAATAAGTTTGGGGACCATAATATTACTGATTATCACAAATGGCCTAAATAAGCCAAGAGCCTGGAGTGACAAAGGTCAGCTTCATGGGTTTATGGCACACAGGAGTCACTCCTAGGTGGATAAAATTGCTATTTGGTGGCACCATGTCAGGGCAAAGAATTAATACCAATTTCTGTGCCACAAGACTGTAGATTTGTCTAATAAAGCTAACTCTTCCAGTATCTCTTTATCCTTCCAGGAAAATGTGACACTGTCAGCCTTTCTGCTAGGCTTTCTATAACCTTGAGCCTTGCACAGTCTCAGATATCAGTGTTTGCAGAGTCGTGGCAAGCAGCAAGCAAGGAAATTCTGGCCCTTGGGATGAACAGGAGTTTTGTCATTGACTTTGATGGAAATGAGATCCTACCCTGACTTTTTAACTATGTCTGCAAGCACACATGTACAGTCAGAGCCCTCTAGACTGTGCAACAGACTTCAGGCTTTGATCCCATGGCAAGCAGCTCTGATTTCTGCACTGCCTCCCACTGAGGTCTGCAGCAGGGACCCAGCACCGCAGCAGCACGGAATAACCAGAGATCAATGGGAAGGGATGGCTTGTCCCAAAGCCAGTGTTCAACGTGGTGATACAATCAATACTGTTTTGTCTGGATTGTTCACTTTAATAAGCAGCTAGAAGAACCCCAGACAAAGCCAAGCTTGGCTTTGAATGCTATTCATTTATTTTATGCTGCCACAGAGATTGCTGTGTAACCGCAGGGTTTCACACTGACAGTGCTCACTGAGAGAGAAGGGCTGCAGATGCCAGAGGAGCAGCCAGACCCTTTGGCATCTGAAAAGATGGTGTGGGAAAGGGAGGGGGAAGCAGGTTCTTGTTAATAACAGGAGTATTTAAGTAGCTGTGGGAAGGGGAAGGGGCTGGTTTGGCAGCTGCAGCTCAGCCTTTGGGCCAATGTCAAGTAGAGATGGCATGTTTCCTACCCAACCCTGCAAGCTTCTTTGTGGGATTTGCTGCCCTGTTTCTGGATGGAACATCATGCACACCCCATAAGCTACCTTCAGGCACGTGTGTGATGTTCTGGTGTAAAGGGCATACCTCCCTGCCTGGTGTGAGTGCTGGGGAGGGGTGCCCATAAGGGATGCAAGGGTGACATCCCATGCTGTCTGTTCCTTACCAGCTCCAGCTCTGAAAATTTAACTGTGTGAGGGCTAATGGATATGAAGTGTGGCAAGGGCAACCGTTCTGTTGAGCTTAACAAGTTTTTGGACACAGAGACTGTCACAGCAAAATCTGCTGCCTAAGCAACAAAAGAGCAAGAAAGTTGAAAAATACTCACTGTCTTCCACATCCCAGCACTGTGCAACTGGGTCTCCATACTTGACATCCTGCCTTCTGGCTCGCCTATGGGAAGAGCATGCAAACTTGTAACACTTCAGACATAATTGCTGGAATGCAACAACAAAATACAGAGGAGCTCAGCAGATGTGGACTTGCATTGCTCCCATCCTACTGCTGACAATTACAGTCTTAACTAAAACCAGTCTCACCCTCAAAGCAGCATGTGGCCTAGAGAGATTTGTATAACTGACATCAAGAGAAGAGCCTGTGATTTGGGAAAACCACTGGGAGGGAAAAGAGAAAACACAAGAGAAAAATATCTGCCTAAAATAAAGAGTGTGTAAAGCAGTGACAGAAAGAGTGTCTGAACTTGCTTTAGGAGCACAGGTCTAATGGTGGGGTGGACTGTGTTGCAAATACCTAAAAACATTTCATGTTGTAGATCATGAAAAAGATCTGAAGTTCAACAGGTGATATTCAAAATTAAGCTCAGTATTAGCCCAAGGTAATACTGACTAATAAAGCAATTATTAAAATGAAGAGAGAAGAACATGTATTTTAGTTTGTTAAAAAACAATTGACAAATCTTGTTATCTTTCGTCTTAATGGAGAGAAAAAAACATAAGGCAATGGTCTGAGATGATCTACTAACCTGCCCACCAATCTCTGTGTGTGTTACATGAACTCACCTTGATTTACTGTTATTTCAGTGTAATAGCACTAAAAAAAAAGAGTAAACTCTTTCTCTGTGTATGACTGCATTTATTTCACAAGAGCTATGGAAAAAAATGGAAACTTTTTCAATTTTTCAGTAGAATTGGAGACCCAGGAAAGAACTGGTTCTTTCCTCACAAGCAGCAGCAGTGGGACCTCCTGTGTGCAGAGCATGGCCTCGGAAGGAAACCAGGTAGCTAAGGCTGATCTGTTCACTGAGCAAAAGCTATAGACATGCTGGAAGCACAGCCTTCAGCACAGAAGGAAAACATTCAAGTAACTGATCTGCTGCAGGATTCCCAGGGCCGGTCACCCATCCTTTGTTTTGGAGACACAGACTTTTAGCCTCCCCTCCAAGCTGCACATCTGTTAAAAAGCACGGACCATCGATCTCCGTGTCCCAGCCCACCCCAGACTTCAGCAAGCCTCACGTGTCACTAACTTTGCAGTGAGCCTGAACACTTGCTTTTCTCCTTTCTTTTATGCTTCTCTGAATTTAGTTTGCTTTGGCTATGAGGGAGAACCCATAAAGTTTCTTGACACCATGACATGATAACTTATGAGTCATTAACTTCAATGGCTCAGGACCCAGCCCTGTGACCCCTAAGGTAGAAAGTGTCATTCCAGAGCCTGAGCTTTAACTGCAACCCCACTGCAAGAATTACTGTCAGGAGGACTTTGTCCAAAGCAGAATAAAGAGGCTGTGAAGAACTCTGGTTCCAGCTAAATCAGCCAAAAACTTCAGGAGACACATCCAGCAGCTTAGGCACTGCACTGCTAGACCCTACAGTGTGCTCTTCCTCCATCTAGATCCAAGGTGTTGTCCCAGCTGGTGGGTACAGAAAATTCAGATGAAGGTTCTTTCATTGTGGAAAGACTGCTGCCAATGTGGTCAAATCATGGTACTTAAATCTCTGTCTCCCTCTCATGGCTAGACCACAAATACAATTGTTGGGTTAGGTCAGGGAATTCAATATATTTTATTATTGACCACTCTGGGATGCTATGTTAAACTCTGCTTTCTAACTACGCTGAAAAAGTCAGAAGCTTAAGAGGGGCTCCTGCCTCTCGGGCAGAGTTAGCCACAACCTGGACCTCCATCTGAGCATTTTGTGACTTAAAGCATTCAGCATAAAAAAGGAAAGTGATGGATTTATCATCTTAGCTGCCATAGCCAAGTTACTGTCACACACACTTAAACAAAGCTATGTTGTCTTCACAGCTCTTCGAGCAGAAATGTGAAACATGGCCAGAGTATGATCACATTTTAAGGCAAATGATATGCTAAGTAAAAAGGCAACAAGTTATGAATTGGAACATCTAAAATTCTTGCAAGCAGCAAGATCTTTTACAGCACATTGTGGGCTTTTTTTACCTTTTAGAAGTGGGGGCATATCTGGAACAAGAGTTTCCATCCCAGGCACAGTATGGGTCTCTGGCAAGGCAGCAGTCTGCACAAGCCTTCCCATACGTGTGACATCTGTGCAGAGAGAGCTGAACCAATCCATCCCTGGAACCAATGTACAATTGTTGCTGCAAATCAGGCAAAGCGAATTAATTAGAAGTGTTCTCCAAGTAGCCAGTGTAAAAAGTTCCCTTCTTCAGTGCCACAGTTGCAGACTTTTAACCTTATCCCAGTTTTGTAAAACAAGGGAAAAATTCCTCCTTTAGTGTGAAATGTTTCTCAGGGCTCAGTGTGAATTGGCCAGTGCCCATCCATCCCAGAAACACAGCAGAGAGGAAAGGGGACTGTAGACCTGGAAAGACACCAGCACTCAACAACCTCACACCTTTAGATGTGTGCTGTAGTACAAGATCAGAACCAAACCACGGAAAGAATGGCTTAGTAACACATTTAAAAATGAGGGCTGGAAAGTCATGATGTTAACAATCTGGGAACTAGGGGTGACCTTGTGTGAATAAACTTCATGCTCTGCTTCTGATCCTCAGGTAGGACAGGGATAATGTTACTGCCCTCTCCCCAGTGTGCGAGTGGGTCGGTCGCCTGTGGAGCCAAGGGTGGTCCAAGCTGGAGCTGGCTCATGCAGCACTTCCATCTGGCCTGCCACCTTTTTTCATGGGAGATGGGACCCAGCTGTGCTGTGCGTGCCTGAAAGCCAAAATACCTCCTCCCGTGTGAGTGAGCCGTGTTGTGCCAGAGCTGCTCTGGCCACTTCTGTGGGTCAGGGAGGGGTGGCTCTGGTGTCACACTGCCTCCTGAACATGCAAGGAGCCATCCCAGAGCTTGGAGCTGCCATAAAACCCTTTCCCATCACGAGATACTGCGCTGGGACCGGCCCCTGCATTGCCAGGGTTGGACCACCCAGATTCAGGCTGCAATTTTAGAGGAGGGGGATTGGTTGTGTGCATACAAATTTTAGCACAGTGAGGCCCTGATCTCTCCTGACTACTAATAAAAATAAAAACAAAAATAGTAATAATAATTTATTGCTAGATTGTAAAGAGACAAGTATTTCTGGAGGCTGGAAAAAGAATGTGCATTGGCTTCACTTACAAATCCCACTACCATATGACTAAAGGTTTGTTTCCCTGAATAATTACCAGCCTGGGTACACAAATTACTGTTTGTAAGCAAACAGGAATTAGGCAGGAAAACAATTTCAAACATATCTCCTTCCTTCCAGTTACATTTTAAGAGCCATCCATGGAAAGCTTGGCAACTAAACAAGGCATCACCTGAAAATAGGTGTTCAGTGTACCCCATATCCTCCAGTAGTTAAACAATATTATGATTACCTGTTTCTGAGAAATCTCCATGGTCGAGATAAATGAAGGATGCTGAAAAAATAAAACAGCAAGGTGTATTAATTTACAAATTCCCTGCTCTTAGTGAAAAAGAGAGCAAAACTTAACACACAATAAGCAAAAAGAATTACAGGTTCATTTGCATGGTTTAAAAAAATATGAAAAAAAAAAAAAACCAACAACATAAAATCAAGAAATTCATGCTGCCAAAAAGAACTCCCATAAATTTCCCCAGCTGGAAGGAGGGAATTAGCTTCTCAGAGTTTGCTATCTACCCCATCCTGGGCAATGAGCCTTGATATCAACTTTAGTTCATATTAAGCAGTAATTGAAAGGCTTAGTTGCCATTTAAGGGATACATAGGCAGATCCCTGCACCAGGATATAATTCATGGCTATGAGAGACAGTGAAATTTTTGCCTGTAACTGATGTAAGAACAGCACAAAGCTCAGGGTATTAGCTATCACCCAACAGAAAATTAATCTAAGCCTATTGTTTAATATTAATGCAGTTTGAGGAAATAAAGCACATTTTTTCAGCCATTACCCTTTAATTTTCTGGATTCAAAAACATGGAGGTAGCAGTTATAAACATTACCAATAAAAATGTGAAGGAATGTCTACTGAGTAGAAAAAAATGACCTCTTTTTTGTTTTAAATATGATATGGCACATTTTCCCTTGACGTTATGTTTTAAGAATGCAGCAAATTGGAACTGCTCATTATCTGGCAGGCAACTGAGTAATCTTGGTATTTTCTGAGTGATATTTATAATTGGTGTCCAAGACAGTGGGAAGAAGACATAGAGATCCTTTAAATCAAAGCTTCATCATACACATGACATATCAAAAGGCATATGAAGAAATGAACTCTTTGAAATAATTGTTAATGATCCTGTGCTTACACTTGGAAAAGTCCCAAATTCATTTATTCAGTATGGACAACAATTTGGGTTGGACAGCACATAGCAGAGAGCATGTGTGAGAAATTAACCAAAATGCTGTGGATGCAGACGAACTTTGATGGGAAAGCAAAGTGAAAACTGAAGAAGGGCTGTGCAGCATAAGAAGAAAGCAAAGTGAGAATGCAAAGAAGAAACTAATAAATGGAAAAAGAAAATCAGTAGGGAAGACAAAGGTTTCAATTTTTCTGATGTAAAAGTATGTTGATGTCAGCTCCTTTACCAGCACTAAAGTTAGTCAGAAATTGTGTCTGTGCAACAAAAAGAATCTTGGGCTTTTCACAAGCTGTATTTATGAAGAAGTCATTGGTGTTAGCAGGGTTCCAGTTACAGAATAACCAAATCAAAATGGTCAGAAATACTGAGTCAGCCTTCACCAATAAATAAAGGCACACTGATAATCAAAACTAACTTCTTTTTTATTTTCCATATGTTTTCAATTCCCGTTGTTGCTATTTTAAAGGATTTCTCTGCACCCATGGAATTTTGTGTGCTTGTCTTTTAAAAATTATGATTGTACCTAGAATACTGTCAATGCCAATTGGGCCATAGAAAATTTTACATTAAAAATACAATACTACTATTTTAATAAGTATAAATAATAAAAAATGTGGGCTCATAATAAGATTTCAAACTACAACAAAGCAGGCTAAATGATGCTTTCTACGGGTTTGAAAAATCATGGTCTGTTTGGTTTTGGACATTTTTCAATTGACTTGCACAAAGAATACCAAGGCATTTAAAAATTTACCTAGTGTCCCTCTGGAAACTTGAATGAGTTCCACTAAACAAACAACCAGACAGACAAAGTCATTTTGGGCCATGAAGTCCTCTGAATAATATTTAATTGATGTTGTGCCTATTCATGCTTACCTTGAATATCTGCAGCTCTTCCAGGACCACCTCCTCCTTGGTCCACTTCTCCTTTGTGATACTCACAACCTTCAGGACTGTGCCTACATCTGAAACAAATGTGCCTCATGTAAAACCCTCAGGTATGTTTCAACAGGTGTGGGCCACTCCATTTCCTGCCCTGTAGATAAAGCTAATCCATGAGGGATGCTGCTTTCCAACCACATCAATCCCCTCTGCATCCACTGCAGCCTGCAGAGCTCTCTCCATACAGTGTATTTATGGTTTCACTGTATGGCTGAGCCAACACAGTCACAGGCTGCTCCTGGCAGGGATGGTCCAGCTCTCCTGCTACACAAACACACACACAGACAAGCATGTCCATGCTGCCAGCTACAAGTTTCTGCACACTTCCCTGAGCCAGAACTGGGGCCCATGTGGCCCCAAAGAGAACTGGCTCAGGGGACTAAATTGGCAGAAAATGATTTCCTCTTTTTTATAGAATTCATTTGTTTCCAGTATAGCTCTTTAATCAGAAATAAACTTCATTTTAATGCAATGAGTCAAGCAATGTACTTTTTAAATTTATTTTTTCATTTAAGGATTTTTTTTTAAAAAAACCCAACTTCATTCAGCATCAAAATCTTAATTTATTCATTACTTCTTTGGAGTCATCTAGAGTTTTAAAGTTAAATCTATTCATCAATTTTAACCTGGATTCTTGCTTGGTGAAAAAAAATAGCTGCTCATTTCATGTCAGACCATTACACATTACTGAACCTTGAACAGCCTTAAAATAGCTCAGAAATTGCTCAAGGGAAGTAGGTTGGGTGCTGGGATGTGGGAATGACGCAGTGCAGCTTAGTCCTAAGCTCTACACATAGCAGTGAAATAATGAAAAATAATACATTATGAGGCAAAGAATGAGATTTTCATTCTTCTTTTCCCAAACTACTGGAGTTCCTATTACCAATCAAAGCCAAATTATTACAGTTTGCCTTATGAATTAGAGGTTTTGTCCAGAGTTTGTTTGACATAATTGCCAAAGTCACACATGTACAAGTTGGTTGTGTATATTCAAACATATAATAAGCTACTGATCTTCTGCTGCTCAACATCTCCAGGATTATTTCTTATATCCCTATTCAGTCTCTCTGTATAATTGAAATTTTATCTATGAGTTAATTTCTTTCCTTACAATGAGTTTAGAGGATAAAACAGAACAAAACCACCCACTTACAGAAAAGATAACTCACTTTTAAGGAAGGCACTGCAGAAAAAGAAATGTTTGCATATTGTGGAGTGCCATCTAGTGACAGCATGGTACTTGCTGGCCTTGACACCTCTAAACCTGACTACTTACACTTGAAGTGTTTGTCCCAGTGTCAGGTAGGAACAGTTAACCTTGGAGTATTTGATTGCTGGTCTCTCAATATAATTGTATTTCTACAAAAAACTTTAAAATGGAGGACAACTAACATGTGAAAGCAGCTTCTACAGCCACCTAAAGAATACTTTGTACATTTTTACAAGTGAACTCATCTTCTCAGACAACTAAATTTCAAATGATTTCTTCTCACTCTTATCACAAGGAAAGTAAGTTGCAGTGATCACTCCCAAATCTTAGGCATCACACAGTTTGGGAATGAGCTCCTTTTACTTTGTTGACTATATTAATACTGCTCTCAGAAAGGAACAAGGATTTTCCATCATCATGCCTAAAGCTCATCCCCAGCCTTCTCAGCCAGTGGGGGAGCAAACAGCACTTTAATGGTCTTTTTTAATGAAACTGTGCTTTTTTCTCTGACACCACTGTACTAACTTGGGATCACAGAGGGTCTGTGACATCGTGTGTTTTTAGAAGACAAGGGTTGTGAAACCAATTTTGCTGAAAGACATAAAAGTTCTGAGAGAGAGGCTATCTCCCTACTCCTGTGTGGGATAACACAGGTAGAAAACTCTTCATGGCTGAGACAACCCACATTACAAGAGATGATGCTCTCTGACAATTCACTCCTTTCTGCAAGTTACTTCAGAATACCCACACATATCAAATTGTGCTATATGACAAAATTTGCTCACAAGCCAGATAAAATGCTGGGCAATCCAACAGCACTGGGGTGGGATTCAAACTAAAATCTTAATTTCCCTGCAGCTCATGGCAGTAGCTCATCCACTGAACCTGGATAAACCTTGCCACCTCTATGTACCTCAGTTTCACCTTCTCTGAGTTGGGGATAATGGCAATGACCTCCTTACTAAAGAACTCGGATCTACCAGTGGAAAGTGCTTGCTAAGACCGATACAGAATGAGAGTGAGACAATGCTGAATTATGAAACAAGAACAAAAAACCCTAGTGGAGTAATGTGGTAGATTATTACTCCAGAAATGTTACGAATAGGTATATTCATATTCCTTAGCATACCTTGCTGTAGGGTGATTCATCCAGTGATTCTAAATTTAATTACTATGGGAAAACTAGGCCTTCTCCTTAAGGCATTTATCTATTATAAAAATAAATAGATAAATAATTATCCATAGAAAAACAGCAAAGCAGTTTCTTCCCTGACAGAATAGCTTAACCTCTCTCTGTTCAATCCTGGTTGTCCCATTTGGAGCTTTCATTTTGATAATTTTTATCTTTTAAATTAGTTGAGTGGAACTGTTGCCTTAGGTTCAATTTGAAATCCTTAACTGTTCAGCATCACATGAGATAAAATGCTGAAGCACCATATCACTACTGATAATAGGAAACACTCCTTGAAGCTGTCAAGGTATTTTTTTTTTTAATAGTTTCACTGATGTGCTTTCAGCAGGATGTGAGACTACCATGTAATGTAAAGACAGGTAGCGCTTGGAGGGTAAGAAAGTTCAGGTACTCTGACCCCTAAATGGTTTATCACCTAGGCAGCAGGAGGCATTTAAATCCCAACAGTAGTAATATCCTGACCTGACAAATTAATTTAATTTAAGCACTTGCAGGGAGAGCTGGATCAGAACCAGGAGCACCTACGTGCTCCCTGAATGCACAGGAATTCATATGCATAGGAAAAAGATGTTAATCTAGAGCTTTATTCAGGTTTATTCAGGACCTACTGGGCTAAAGGTGCTCTAAAAGGATGGGGTTTGTGCAGAACGACCCCAGAAGCTCTCTACCATACCTGTCCCTAGGAAAATGACATCATACTGCCCATCCTCTGCCATGACGTGGTCCACCACGATCTGAGTGAGGCGATAGTCCACGTTGATGCGCGTGAACACCGGCGCTCCTGTCACCGGGTAAACCGACTTGTACATCAGCGGGTGCCGCCGGATGAAGCTGATGACTTCGTCAGGGAAGTCCCGGGTAGACTTTATGAGCGGATCGTAGGTTTTGCTGGGACACTGGGGGACAGAGAACAAGGAGATGAGAGGAATTTTAGGGAAGAAGTACAAGAAGAAATCAAGTTTTCCACAATAACATTTGCAAAGCTGGTAATAATCATATTTTTCAGTGGTTCTTCTCATCCCATAGCAGCACGTGGTCACCAATACCTCATTTTTTGATAGAATTGCTTTAAAACCAGAGAAATTCTCATGATGGGCTGAGTATGGGTGCAGAGAATTTTACCTCCTTGTTCCCTGTGACACTCACAGCCATAACACCACGTTTGGTATTTTACACAGACAAGGAGAGGAAAGAAGACCTGTCATGCTCTGCAGGATTCACTCCTGGGCACAGGTAGCAGCACAGTTAAATTTGCTGCAGGCTGCCCAGAGCAGAGTCGGTACCAGAGCAGGGGCTGCCAACAGCAAGCCTGGGCTGCCCTCCCGTGGCTGCTGCAGGAGGAGCGCACGTATTTGAAGTGCAGCATCTCAAGGTTTTCCTGCTTTTAGTGTTTCTGTTCCTCTTTCAAAAGCTGCCTGAGTTGCTGCCTGAGTTTCTGCCTTTGGCCTGAAATCAGAGGCCGTAACTTTGCCCAGTATATGGCCAGAATTCAGCTCATTTTCAGTGAACTGTACTTCATACACATCATACATATTTTCTTCTAAAAAAGGTGTATTCTCAGGATGTCGGACAGTCCCTGTGGCTCATTATTTCTCAAAATTTACTTTCTTAATCATTCACTGAGCTGACACTCTTGACCAGGCCCATGGCTCAGCTGTGGCAGCATCCTTTTCTCTAGCTTTTAACAGCCCAGTCTCATCCTCTTCTGTTCCTTCAGACAGTTCTCCATGCTGGGTCTCACTCCCACCTCTATTAGACCCCGACTGACAAACTGGTCACTCCACCTGTCTCTTTAGCCTACACAAAGTTGGTTCCAACACATCTTGCCTGAAGACCTCCCTCAAATACTTCTTCAACCTTCATCAGATTTTTCCCTTCTGTGCCTTTCGGGGTAAGCCCAAGTATATATGTGCAAGGTGGTTCATTTTAGTGACCCATGATCTCTCATCACCTATCTCTGCTTTCTTACCACAACTGCTTACATCTCTTTTCTGTCCCTTCTTTTACAATCAGTCTCGAATCCAAGCCTGAGAAAACTTCTGTTTTGAATCTCAAGGCACCTAGATGTGTTACTGGGGAATGAAAATTCTGGATAAGATGAACTGGACACATTATTCCAGTTGGTGACAGCCTTTCACATATGAACTATTCATTGCTTCTTTTTTTAATAGTTTTTAATGAAGTAATCCCTGTATTTACTGCCAGGTGGAGCTCTAACACAGCCTGTGAAGAAAGAAATGTGATCCGGTAATACCTCTGTATTCTATCAAAAGTTAAGGTTTGTGGTGAAGTTGCTATACAGTTCTCCTTCATAGCAATTTTTGACAGACAAGATTTTAGTTCACACTCCCAACTACCCAGTTTGACATGTGTTGAATCTATGGTGCCAGTTAGGATTTCTTCCACCATGTAAGGCAGAGTAGCAACTAAATTTCTGACTGAGGGAAAAGCTTCACAAAAGTATTTGAGACTACCTGTATATTCAGAAACAAAACAGGCCAGCAAAGCACAGACCAGCTGATGTCACACATCCACATCTATGGCCACATCTGAAATTTCTGGTGGGGTCAACTCCTGGTCTACCTTAGACCCCAAACACTGCCACAGCACTGCCATGGGGAAGGTGACACTTGGAGCATGCCTAAACTACAGCAAAGCCCATCTTAACATTAAACAAAAGACTAACTAGGGGTCTGCACTTGAACCTGACCTCTGGTTTTAGTTAACAGAGCTGTAGCCCCGGTGATTTAAGAGTCTGCAGCCTATTTCCATTCCTTGCTTGAACTGAATGTTATGGCTATCTAGAGAGATAACAGACTGTGCAAGTGTCCACTTGCTTAGTGTTGTTTCAGACCGTGGGAGTTAAGCCTCTGCATCCCCATCTTCATAATGGATCTGAAATAGTTTATTGAAAAACATCTTAAGCCCCTGGATCACCTAATAGCTTTTGACAATTTCCCCATGGACAGTAAACCTGTGCCAATTTGAATTAAGAAAAAATCCATCACACAGTCATTTTTGTTTCATTGTATAATTCCATTTATGGCTGTGAAAGAACAGCCAAGAAAAAGAAAAAAAAAGGATTGCATTGTCATGTGATAACCACCCAAAAAACATTCCTTGAAGATACAGCTGAATACAAGTAAAAAAGAAGAAAAGGAAAATTCCTACTGATAAAAACAGTTCCACTGGAAACACATATTGCAGGGAGATATCCCTAGGTGTTTGTGCCAACAGTTCTGTAAGAACTTCACCCTCTGGCCTGCTGGGTATCATCTCCCACATTCTGTTTTCTGCTGTGCTTTTTACAAAGTCTTTGCAAGGTTACATCCTTTCAGTGGGCTGTATTCAGCTTGGCTTTTGAAGAGAACAATATCAGTAAAATAATTTCACAAAAAAATATGACTTTGAGACAAAAAGCAGACTTTGAGATTAAAAAAACGATGTTTACTTTTAGAGGTGTTGAAAAAATTTTTTTGGCATAAATAGAGAGAAACATGTGATAACTTTAATTTTCTTTTAATCAGAGTTTTGCATTAATTTATTCTGTAAAGGATGAGAAATAAATTCACCTCTTCAACCTCCCAACCATGCAGTAACTCTCTTCGCCTCATGGTGGACTACAGGTTGATTTTCCCCATATGTCCCATTTCTGTGGTTCATGCTCTCACTCATTACTCAGAGTGACCATCTGCATCTACTGGAAATGTGTTGACTGCTCACCTATTAACAACTCAATTCCAGAAGCCCATTTCTATGTGGAAAATGGGAGTAGCTTCTTCAATCTTAAAGATCTCCAAGATTTTTGCCAAAAATTTATCATCGGAGGAAGATGAGAGGAGTGACATCACTTACTAAAAACCACTGGGATAAAATTTCTGACAGTATGGAACTATAGAGCTGCTACAGTAATCCCAAAGGCCCAAGCCCTACCATGCACGATACAGGGAAATCTTCTGCCAGCTTGCATAGTTAATTAAGTAAAAATAAGGACTAAGGGTTTGATCCAGAAATCTGCTTCAGTCAACAGGGTCTTTTCCAATTATTTCAGGGCTTTGGACCCTATCCTAAGACAGCATGACCACCAAGAACAGCTGGGCAGGTGTAACTGTTATGTTTGGCCAAGGGAGTTATTTCCAGAGGCATCACTCACTACGGCATGATGGATGGAACAGGGGAATTAGAAAGTCATTTTAGCCACCCTTTGGCAAAGTTCTCAGGCAGATTTTAAAGCTGTGTCCACCCATCATTGCAGAACAATTCCTGTAGGCTTGTGCTTCCTTTTCTAGCAATCAGTAGGATGTAGGATGGTCAAGTGGGTGAGTGAAACAACCTTTCATGTCCAAAAATGTGAGTTCACATCCTGTTCCAGGTCTCATGACAGCAGTACTGGGTTCTCTGCCCAGTTCATAGTTCATAGTTTATTCACATCATCAGCACCAGATGCTGTCTCAGATATGTGACATCTCCCACTGGGGACAATAAGATATTGGCTTTTATATCAAATGTCACAGGAGTAGGTCGGCAGAGTTGTTTCATGTGGACTGCAAGAGAATCTGGCTTCATAAAAGTTCTCATAACACTATCACTGTGCTCTCTCAGCACCTTCAGCTTTTGCTATAGGGTGGGATTCATCTCACCTGATCTAGATTTTAATCTTGGCTGCATGTGAACTGCACAGAACAGCAGCTTCTCTTCTCATAGAAGGCTATCTTTCTCTTTTTGATAAAGAATTCTAAACAAGCAGCTTGGATTTGATGATCTTCTTCTAGATAGCTGATATCAAACAAAATTAATCACATGGTATCAGTCAAGTTCCTACTACTAGATAAGAAATTTGCAAGAAGCTTGTTCACCATATAATCTATTCTTCAGAGGTTGCTTAGGCCTTTGCTGCCATAAATAATAACTTGATAAAAATATATGTGTCAGAAATGAAGGATAAAACAATACAAGACAACTACCCAAAACAAACAAAAACCCCCAAACCCAACAGAAACAGAGCTGGAAGTGCTAAGGACATTCAACTGCTGTATAAACTCTATGGGCACAAATCTTTTGAAAAATCAATAGTTACTTAAATTTATTGAAATGCCTTCTGTGTGAGCTCAGTTTTGACAGTAATCACTCTGGACTAAGTCCTGATCCCACATGATCTACAAAGATGCCTTCTCTTCCCTCACCTGTTATTTGTATCTGAATGTAGTCACACAGTGGTAAGTTAAGGCTAATCTTTCTTAAATAAAAGCAAATACACACTAAATTAACACCACCACACATATGTAAGCTTTTCTCCTTTTTTCACTTGTCTTATTAAATTTGCAGCTTAGCAGAGTGCTGGATGTGTGGATCTCACACAATGCTGAGACCTACAGTGTGACTGTGTTAACATTATGTGGAAAACGTGGCCAAGTTTCTCTAAAGCTGGTGCCAGAAGCTGGGCTCCTAAATAAACCTCCAATTTGCCAAACGGGATAGTGCTTCACACCATCCAGCAAACTCAGTAAGAGCTGCTGGATCTAACACCTTTTAAAATGGTGGCAATTATTTGGGAATCTAGCTGTAAGGTATATGAACACATATCCTTTTCATTAATGATGCATCTGTAGTTCAGTAGTGCTGGTGTCTACTGACAAATTAAAAAAAGAATGTTGTTCCCTGGGAACTTCAAAAGGGTTTCTCTTACAAGTGTGTTGAAAATCCCAGTTTTAAAGTGTCTTGTCACATGTATCCTGAGACCCACTTAACACTGAGCCTCAAGCAGCTACAGGGTAAATTGATTATACTGAGTGAAGTAGGCATCTGCTTGCTTTTATAATGTCCAGGCTGGGAATTTTTATGTATTTCACAAAGACAACTGAGAACCATGCCAGCAAGTCACTCTTCTGAGTACTGGAAGAATCCAGTATGAAACATGAAAGAGTGAAGTATTTCTTAAACCTCTCCCATAGCAGGGAACTAGATGTCTTATTCTGAGGCTTCTCTCCTTGAGGAGATGTCCCTTGTCCTGGGAACTCCTTGCTCCTTTGTGTTGAAGGCGTTTTACTTTTCACAGATTAATTACCTCCCATCTTAGCCAAAACTAGTAACTAATAAGTTAAGTCTTCCAGGCTCTAAATAAATTGTCTTACCACTGATTCATCAAGCAAACAACAGATAAAATAGAGTAACTACCTTCATCCTCTCACTTCTGTGTTAAATGGGGACCTCCAACACAGCCAATGCACTGAAGATGGAACTTGGGTTCCTGAGAGGCCTAAATACCATGTGGCTTCTTTTCTGTAGACTGATCAGAGCTGCACAATCCATTCTGCATTTGTCCATAATGTCTACAAAAACCCTTAATGCTCTCTACAAGATGAGTGCCAGGAGGACTGAACACTCAGTGGGGAGACTCACTTTTAACCTTGAAGCTACTCAGTGAGCCTGGAGGAAGGCTGGGGTGAGGGGAACAAATCAGGTTTGTAGGAGAAAAACAAACAGTGCCAATTTTAAATGGAATCAAACACACTCTTCCCTCACAACAAAAAGCACAAACAAAGAAAAAAAATTTAAGTCCCCTATTATTTTTTAATGGTTGTGCCCCATTGCTTGCACAAGATTTGTTCTTGTGTTTTTTTCTTGAGCACTTTGTATTGCTTTTCCATTTAACACACCTGTGCTCTTGATGGAAAAAGCTGAGAAAACTGAGCATTAATCTGAGGCTAGCTGAGCTGAGACCAGCTGGATGAGTGAACCTGACTTTGCAGGTGCACTTTGCAATTTTCTGCTGACCTCTAACATGAGGAAAGGTGACAAGTTTTGCAGCATTGCAAAAGGCTGTTACAAGCTGGAAGGTGATTCATGTTGTGGAAAACAGGCTGGGAAGTAACAGAAGGTGTAGGAGGCTTTCTGAGAAAAATAAAACAATAAAGTGAAACATTTCACTTAATTAAGCTGCCCCATTTTACAGTAGGGAGATCAAAGGAAAGAGGAATTGGAGAAGTGAAGAATGCCGTCTGTCCCATAAAAGATAGGTGAAAGGGGAAGATAAGTCTAAAAATAACAAGGGAAACCTGTGCAACCTTCAGTGTTTTATGAACAAGCTTATTAAAGCAGCAAAACTAACCAGAAGGGAGGACAAGGGAGGTTTTTGGCAGGCAGTATTTCTCTGTGGCACAGCCAAGTCCCAATGGACACCATATCTTGATCAGCAAGCACACTGGAAGACCAGAAGAAATAAAGGAAGGGATTTCAGTGAAGAAAGGGAGAGAAAGCAACTGAGAGAAAAGAAGATGAAGAAGGATGAAACTGAGTCAGGGGAGGCTTAGGTTGGGTATCAGAAAAAGTTCTTCACCCAGAGGATGGTTGAGCACTGGAACAGGCTCCCCAGAGAAGCGGTCACAGAACCAGTCTGACAGAGCTCTGGAAGCATTTGAACAATGCTCTCATGTACATCCTGTGACTCTTAGGTGTCCTGCACAGGGCCAGGAGTTGAACTCCATGATCCAAATGGGTCTCTTGCAACTCAGTGGATTATATGATTCTAAGATTCCACGATTACAGGAAAATCTGAGGGGTTATAAGGGAACTCATTTAATAAAAAGAAAATACAAAGAATTCAAGAGGCCGGGACCATATTCAGATCTGGAGTAAAAATAGGTGGGACACTAAACTCTTTAAATGGACAAGAGCAATGTGTTGGGCTGCTTCTTCTTGTAGCTAAGTGACTCAGACTGCAAGGTTCTTACTTTGCTCATTCAGATGTTTGTTTTGATCTTTTGACAAATCAGATCAGTAAGATATCTAGACCCATCAAAACACTTGCTATTGCCCTGGCTAGCATTTAACAGTCCTGCATTCTGCAGTAGATCAGACTGAGTGTTAATCTGCATCTTTAAATACTGACATTTCTCTAAAAATCTGACCTTAACAATATTTACTCACCATCAATGAAATGAGTATGACTCCTGTGCATCCCATCCGAATTTCCAAATGGGCACTATGAGTTGCTGTGATACTGCAACTGCTATAGCTCAATAAATAAACAAGGAAAGTTTTCTTCCTCCTAATTCACTGAAAATCTTCTGATTTCTGAGATGGCATTATGAAAACTCTGCTTCAGAATACAGAATGCCCTTTAAAGGAAGTTCTCCATGGTTTCTCTATTAATGGATAATTTCCTGAGAGAAACCCTAAAAGACTGGAATAAAACTGGATTTGTTATCTGAGCACAGCTGCAGATATGCAAGTCCAATTTTTTAAACAGCTAAAGCAGATAGAGCAAAAGCTCCCTTGGTTTTCAACTCACCCTTTGTGTCAGGGCTGCCTGCTTCATGCTTTTCTTTCTCTCTCTTTTTATTTTCACCTTCTGAATAGAAAGAGATTTGAAGCCTTGCCTCTGTTTAATTCCCATTATTTCCACTTGCAATTTTATATCACTGAGAGAAGTTAAAGAGCTGTATGTTCTGCAGTGTCAGTGATGTGGAGTGTGCCAGAGGTCTCCTGCCACTGTGTCCAGGGGCGTTTTGATGACAGCAGAGGGCAGGCAGAGCCTGCCACAGCTCAGGGACATGAGCAGAGAGGGGCTGCTGCTGCCTGAACCCACTCAGCATTGCGAAGGCATGATATCATGGTCATGTTGGGAGTTTATCTCACACACAAATTGCCACAGGAAGCATTTTGTCAAAATTTCAAAATCAAAGTAGTCACAGTCTCTATAGTGAGCAGCTTTATTTACTTAGGAGATAAAGGCAGCAGAGCAGAAAGTTAAATTAGGGTATGCAGTCTCCTGCTTCTGTATAAATGCTGAAAGGAAGTCAATGCATTTCTCAAAGCCAACCACCAAAAGAAATGCATTTCCTAGAATAGCCATTTTTAGACTTTGTCAGTAACTTAAAGTATAGGAAATATAGCATCAGAACAGTGTTAGCTATGCCAACTGTAGGCAACACTTACGAGGAGCTTAAATTTCAAGAATGTTCTAGCAACTTAAAAAAGGGTAGATTATCCCTCTGGCTTTGTTCTGGGCATTCCTGAACTACCTCACAGCTGACAAAAAATGACAAAATTAATCTTTAAGGAACAGCATTTCAGCATTCACACTGCAGCGGTCTTCAAGGTTCATGTTGCTTCTTTTCCTTGCCTTTTAGCACAGTACTGCTTGTCCAGATCCCACCCTGAATCCGTTCATATCCAAGTTTGGCACAGCCCATCACAAGCCAAGAGCATGGCATGAAATCTACTTATTTGGATACCCTACATCAAACTACTGAGCCTGAAGTGTTTTGCAATCCAGCTCACTAAGGGAACAGATAAAAAGTTATGCAGCATTATGTTTACCTAATTTATATAGTAAATAAGATAGATTTCTTTCTTCTGACAGCTTTCCTCAGTAAATCCACTTCCTTTCTCAGTCCTTGGTCAGACAAACTCCTACACAAATCCACTGACTATGAAGGTTTGGAGGACTTTAAAGATACTGTTTTCTCACAGCTGTTATCAGGTGCTTAAAGGAAGCAGTTGGAAAGCTAAGGGTTGGCTTACAGAAAATTTTTATCTTTAAACTTTCCAACTTTTACAAAACTTGCAACCATGGATATTCAAATCAGTGCTAAAGATCAGCACTGACATGCTTCAGCATGGCATGTTTCCTTCCTTGAGAATCCCAGCTCAACCATGTGATGGCTAATACACTCAAAAATGCAATGAGCTTATTACCCGTCTATCTTTGCAAAGTGCTCATCCTTATGGGGCACTCTGAGTTTTTCAAGAGAGTTATTTTAATCTCTTTAGATGCCATGGGACCAGCTATTGTTCTCCCTGGCACCATTTTCGTAGCTAAAATTAAATTCATCTGATCTTCGTAACAAGCCATGGAAGTTGCACACACACAAAAAAATTAAATTTAATCTTCTTTTTGGGGGCACTGTGTATTTCACATGACAGAGAGATGTGTAAGCTGGCAATGCCTAAGTTGTCCAAGTTGAGATTTGCTCCATCAGGACAGATCATGGGCAGGCCAAATTATGAGCTGTCCTGGTCTTTGGAGAGAGAGCTGCTCTGAGGTTCATCCTCAGCTTAAAGAAGGGAATCAGCACCTGGGGCCTGACCTGCTGAGCGCTGGGACCACCATGTGCAACAAAAGGCATCAGCTTGGACCACACAGTTCAGCCCAGTGGAAGGATGAAGAAGGAAACACAGAGACACAAGGAAATATGTGAAAAGATGAACTAAATTAACTAGATAATATGGTTTGAGGCAGAGGTTACACCAGTGCTGAGGTAGGAGAAATAGTGCAGAAATGGCCACGTGGCTTCTAGGCCACATCCAACACTGGACAGCTCACAGCTGGCTGCCTAATACTTGTTTACTGAATACCTGACCAAGAGGATGAAGATCTATTCCAGCTAAAATTGTTGCTCTTTTACAATTTTATGTACAAAGAGTTGCCTAAACTTATGATGCTGTTTTGAAAGTTGATGTGCTTTTTGAAAATACCATTTCTTCCTCATCTGTAATGTTGGCCCATGCTTTTCGAAATTTAGTACTGTGTCAGAAGTGGGAAAAGAAAACTTTAATGAGATTTTTAGTTTTCTTCCTCATTTTTGCCTGTTACAGCTGAAGTCTAAGAGACTGGGTTTAAAAGTATTTCCAGATACCAAATTCTCTTTTCTTCCTGTCACTTACTTTTTATCACATAACATGTCCAGCAGTTAGCTCCTTATTTTACTTCAAAACACGACACATGCACAAATACACACTACAGAATCAGAGACACTATCTCAATGATTTTAACAGACATGAAGATATTAGAAATATAAATAAAAACCCTGTGACAACTATATAAAGAAATGCCTTTGGCTTTTTATGAAGCATTGATGCCTTAGAGGTGATCCCAGCAGACAGAAATATAGCTGTACAATGGAAGACCACAATATGAGAGACCATCAGGAAATAGTCTGGACACAATGTTATCTCAGAGACATGGAAAAATGTATATTTATATACTTACAGTGTAGGTAGAAGTCTGAGCTATCAACAGAAGGGGAAGAGTTGAGAGGATAATTTGAAACATCCTGAGTGGAAAATATACATTACCAGCCTGGGGAGGGAGGGGTGTGAAGCATGATTGCTTTTGAGTAGAACCAGAGGTGTGTAATTAAGGAGAGACTCACAGTGCCAGGCCTGGGGTAGGGGATGCGGCCCTCGTACTGCACCCAGCGGTGATCCGCGCTCTCCTTGTGCGCGTAGGGGCCGTTGAACACGGCCCTGATCTCGGCCATGCTGTACACACACACTGCAGAGCCCTTGAACACCGAGCTGCAAGGGAAGAGGCAAACATACATGGGCAGGCTGCAAACACCCCCAGTGCCTCAGCCAGGGAGTCAGGGAGCCCTGGGATCAATCCCACACCTGGTGGCTGATGTGCGGCTGAACATCAACGAGCACAGGTCTGCTAACTATAGATATTTAATGTCCCTGTTGTTGTTGCCTAGAGAGGCTACCTAGAACAGAGGTTAGATGGTGTTAAAGCAATACAGTAGGTATTTATTAAAAGGCCTTTAAAGGATACACCTTGGGCAGTGCAAGAGCCTGGCTGGGGCTCTACCCAAGATGGACCAGTTACGAGTTTTCACACTTTTATAAGTTTTGGTCCATTTCCATATTGGGGTTAATTGTCCCATTTCAGCTTCAACTTATGAAGTCCCATCCTCACAGACTGATCTCCTCAATTCCCTGCTGTTTATACTTTTTGGGCCCGAAACTGCAATGCTGTCCTTGGTTCTTGGGCTGGAAAATTATTCTTTTGTATAACTAAACTGTGAAGAGAACTTGCTAACACTTTATAGGAAGTTCAGAGTTATACATTAAAACAGTACAGAATCTAGAAAATATGAAAGCTAGAACTTAAGGCATCATTGTTACAGTTTTAAGCTTTGCTCGGTTGAAACCTAGTTTGGCCTTTGGGACTGCTCAAGAGAATATAATTTTTTGTAGTGGCTGACAGCCTCCAGCTATCATTTACTAGCTTTATTTTTATTATTTTTTTTTTACTAGCTATTTTGATTAGAATTTTATCCAGTGAAGGACATTCATTTACATTGTGCTCACATCTGGAAGCCCACATATTAGTGATACAGGTGAGGTCCCTGAGAATTAAAAGTTGTATTGGAAAGACAAAAAAAACAAGATATAAAAATAAAAACTTATTGAATTTTCATGCATTTTCCCCTTTTAAAATGTATTTGTCCAAAATAATCTAAAACATTTCAGCTTTCCAAATAACACCATGCCAGGCTGCTGAGTAGCATGCACTTTAGTTGCTTCACAAACCATTTCATTTATTGTGCAATATTTACTTCAATTTTAAGAATTTTCTGTGGTTATATATTCTAGAGAGCTATTGTGGTAACTGCTTCTGAATTAAGGAGTGTCTTGGCAATCCCTCATTGTACTCATACTCGTCAGCATTTGGCTAGTCATTATTTACACGTAATTCAAAGGTTCTGGAGACAAAAGAAAGAATTTTTAATTTTCTTTCTGACTTTTTATAGAGAGCACTTCACTATTGATCTAAAAGGTCATTAATTAATTAGTGCACCCCCCTAAGATAAAGCTGGTTATCCTTTCATTAACTCTGAACTATAAAATCACTTAACTATCAGTTTATAGAGTAATTTTGATAATAAGAAATAGCAGATGTCAAAGTGTTACTTACAGAAGTGAGGCTTCACAACAACAATTTGCCTAAAATTGTAACAACTGGTTGCTCAAAAAATATAAAAATTTGGATGAGATTGAAATATTTTTGTTTGCTTTTGATTGTTACATTTACATTAATTTTTAGAATCCCTCTTAAAAGTTAGGTACACAAAGATTTAGGGACATAATTTATTCTTCCCAGTTCTGAAAAATATTGTCCTCAGTGACTACAGTCTTGACATTGGACACCTAATTCCAGCAGTTCCTAACTGCTCTCAGGAATCAGGATCTAGTCTAGAAGACCTGAGTCTACACAAAAGTATAAAAGTCCTGAGTAAGATCTTCATCATTTGCTTCCAGAGGCAAAAATGATCCCAACACGTACCTTGTTGTAGTGAACACTCCATACACAAGTGGGTTCCTCTCATCTCTTGTAGAAAGTAAGAATATATCTTCTGCAATGAGAAAAATATATTTGGGGATTTTAATTTTTTTTTTAGTTAAACACCCATTGACTATTTCTACATTAACCAGCTGTAAGCAGGAAATTCATAAAACTATAACCAGATTTGTAAAAATATAACCAAATTATTTTTGTTGGAATTTTAATTTCTGCCATGTGAATTTGTAGCAACATTCTGAAACATGTTCATTTGCAGATAAGTGTGGGTTTTATACCAAATCAGATTTTTATTTTCCAGCTTTTGGAGGGAAAGGGAAAAACACTGTAATTCTGATCAGATCAATATTAGTTATAATCAAGGACTTCTGATCAAAGCCAGAGGTATTACTAGCATGGTTTGGAAGAGGAGTAAAATCAACACAAGACATAATGCTTCTATAAACCAGAGGGGGGAAAATTCCAACAAAAGCAGGTATTACTAACATCAAAATAAACCATTAAAGATAAATCAACTTACGCAGCTCATCGAAATGTGTGTCTGTCCCTTCAGGACCAGGTATGGAACATACAAGCCTGGCTTTCAGAAAAGTTGTCCACTTGTTTATTAGGCTTCTTTGGCCTCCCATATCATTCTAACAAAAATAAAATGAAATTCCTGAATATTAAAAAAGTAAGGACTTTAACACATGACAGCACAGTACGGACTGTGCATCTTCTGTCTGATTCCACACTTGACTCTAACCACAACAACATAATTTTTTTTTTTTAATTTTCTTTTCCCTAAAAGAGTGTAGGAGAGCCTTTTTCTAAGTAGTTTCTGTAGTTACTTATCAGTTCAGAGAGAGGGCAATTCAAATTTTCTAATTATACCCAAAACTGATTGCAAAGTTCCTTCACCAGCTTTTTAACTGGAATATCCATATCACATGATTTATTGCTCTCTGTGAGGCTAATTTTTATAATCAGTTGTTCTTCAAAATTCTTTACAAACCAAATAATAGAACAGAACATTTTGGATAGATTTTGCAAAAAAAAAAAGGAAAACTATTTTCATCAGGAGCTTAAAATGCAAATACTGCACTGTTTGTTTTTTTCTTTTTTTTTTTGTGTACACAGTACAGAGAAAAATGAATTCCAGGCAAAACCAGTCATATTATGCTAACAATCACTGTTACAGAAATATCAGTCTGTCCTCCTGCAACAGGGATTTTTTTCATTTATTTTACTATGGGTTTCCAAAATGTAAGCATGCTTGCCCAAATTTCCTTTAGCCACTGGAGAAAGAAAAAACCTATAAAGGGTCACTTGAAATTGGAAATACCTTTCTGAAGGGTGACCTTCTACTGACTTGGATCAGCACAGGTGTATGGATAGTAGATTTTAGAAGATTTAACTTTTAAGCCAAACTAGGAGTTTCCTCATGTACTTCTTCCATGGACTACATGAAAGACCCGGCTGGTTCCAAACAGCAGAACTATTTAGGCTCTGCAAAGCTATTTGGCCCCCAGAACTCTTTATCCTAAAAATGGTAAGGGCAATGATATACCAGCAGGAACCAAGAACTGAAACACTTAAAAGAAAAGTCATCACCAGCAGTAATCTCCCAGCTGTAGGTTCTGAATAACCCCAGGAAGGTGCCGCCTCCCCTCACTTATAAACTTGGAAGCTTAGGGGATCTGTGCTGTAAGTTTAAGGACCACAAATTTAGCCATAAATATTCAGCCCCTTCAGATTCATTAGGAGAAATCACTTTTTTGTTAATTCACTTTGCAATCTGAAGACACATAACCAGCCAGAGTAGGAAACACGGGGTGGTGGGAATTACATGTCATCACCACAGATTGTACTTGGCCCTTCAGGGCTGTATCATACATACTACAGGCATTCAGAAAGATGGTTTAAGTGCTGAAATCACTTCACAAGGAGTAACACTTCTCTGGTAATGCACTCTAGCTGCTTTTCCTCTTCATGTACCTGCTACTTTCAAACAGATTAGCTCAGTTGGAAATGATTCCTGTTAATATATGGCCTTTGGAACTCCTACCCTTACAAGAATTGCTGCCTCCTCTCTTGATTTCCTGAGGTTCTGCTAAGCCTGAAGCTTTGCATCTACCCAACAGATTTATTACAAAGGTGTCAAAATTAGCAGCCTGAAGCAAATAGCAAAAAAAACCCTTTGCATATGTGTGTTCTGTTCAAAGGCAGAGCAAACAAACTTTTGGTGCAGTTGAAACCAAACAACTACAAAGATGCAACAAAGAATGTTAAAACGCAAAGAGTGTTAAGCTTTTCCTTCCTCTGGCAATTCAGATTAGCTAAGCAAATCTCACATTGCAGGGCTACCACTTTGATTTCTGGTGAATGCAGTGCAGCATCACAGGAGATGAGATGTCTCTAACTACCTGACTAAAATCTGAAAATAGGAAGAAAGTGTGGAGCAGGTGATGGGGCTGGAATAGAAGAAAGACCCTCGTCTAGTTCCTACTCCTGTCACTGCAGCATTCAGCTTCTGCAAGAGCTGGGAAGATATGTACTTGTGTTTAACCAACCTTAACTTGTGATCCACCACAGCATTTTCACAAATGCTTATTTCAAATATATCAGCAGTTCCACTGAGTTGTTAGAGAGCAGTGTGAACCAAACACTGTGCTCAAAGGAAGCAATCTTAGCAAGTGCTACGTGCAGTAAAGTATAAAATATATGGATTTAAGATGTATCTATATTTGCTTGCTCTCAAGCCAGGACATGATGTTAACCATGCTATTTGAATTTAAGAGGCATTAGAACAGACATTCACTTGGTGTGCTTTACATATCCAAAAGCTGCCAAAGTAACACTGTACACTTTATAATGGAGCAAAGGGGATTCAGTGACCAGTCAGCATTCCAACAACTACCAAGTCCTTCTGAAGCCAGAGAGTGACAAATTTATAATACAGAGAGACTGAAAAGACCTTTCACTGACTTAGACAGTTGCACATACAATATGCTGACATATCCTTCAACATGCTTCTTCCTACTGCCATGGCTGAGCGAAATAAAAAGCACATTTTACTATGAAGATATTTTTGCTTGTGGTTTTGGGGGATTTTTTGGATCAGTAGACATTTAGTACTCCTCAATTCTATATGTCATCTCTGTTTCATACAGTGTGTTTCCTTTCCTACAACATGCCCAGGATTCATTGAGATTGACTGAGAAAGTGCAGAAACTGACAAAGGCCATGATTTTATCTACATACAGAATTAGTTCACACTAAGGAGGTTCAGAAACTATAAATAGTCTAGGTATGTCTTTGCTCCTCGAGTCTCAAGTAGGATTTATCTTACTAAGCTCAGTAAATGTCTATTTTTTAAAGAAAGGGCACCCCTTCTTTCCTCATAGTATTTTTTGGTGCATATTAAGTCAGTCTTTGACCCATCTTGAGGCTTCAGGTGCTGGAGAACATGCAGTTTTTCTCCTTTCCTTCAGACCATGTTGATGTGTACTCACTCACTTTGCATTGTATCTGCCCACTCTGGTGGAGATTCTTTGGACCTTCATCATTCCTGATTATTGGTCTCTGAGAGGCTGCACAAAGGAAATACTGGCCCAAGTTATTTTGGGGACTGGACTGCTATAGAAAGAAGACAGCCTCTTTTGCCAAAGAGATTATTTAGTAGCAGCAGTTTGGAATGAATCACTGATGTGCTCAAATGCTGTGAGCTGGCTGTAGAGCAGAACATAAACACAGTAGGATGTACAGGCTGGGTAGTCAGTAGATTAGAAGAAATGCATGGAAGAGTGAAAATCACTAAAGCAAAGTCCAGTTAGTGCACAGGTGGACAGAAGTAAGGATTAAACACAAAGTCATAGACTCCTAAGAAGCCCATTCAGCTGATTTGTACCAGGCAAAGGTTTGCCTCAAGCCTGCTTAAGTAATTAACTGGATGTACTGAAATGATTTTTGACAAGAGATATGGTCTGAATACAAAGAACTCTAAATATTTCAGGGAGATTGGACAAGGAGACAAGATAAATTTAAGTGCTGAGAGAAGGGGAAGGCAGCATGAACAAGCCTTTCATTCCAAAAATATGGCTAATCTTTTAACAGCCAACCAGCCTTGAGTATCTGAAATCTTATCTCCCAAAATATCACTTCTAAGCACACCGGATTAGCTGTGTTTACTATAAACTTTGTTACTGGACAGATGAAGGCACTTAGGGACGGCATATTTCATTTTGAATATAAATAAAGCTTTAATTAGCACTTATGGCTTTGTAATCTCACATGCTGTAACAAATACCAACACTTCTGCCTGAAATACCTTCTTTTTAACAGAAAGAAGTGCCTGTAAAATCTTGGTTACTTGTGCTTGCCTGAGTTAGGAATGTAGATAATTGCCAACTAGAAGGGGGGCTGTTCAACCTGTTACCTGTTGGAGAAATACTAGCCCAAAATACCACAAAAAATTATTAACTACAAATTACTTAGATAAATGGGGAAGTAATCCAATAGGAGTTTAATGCAGGCAGACTCTTATTAACAGAAACCCTAAAATTTCATCCCTTTTCATTGAGCTGGTTGCAGAAAACAATTTGTTGGAAAGAGAAATCAGGTTTCTACCAAATCACATTGAGAATTCAATATCAGATGTCCCACTTCCATGAGCATAGGTAATTGTATAGCTTTCTGACATTCAGGAAGACTGCTGTTTAAATGGCACAGTGTAAATTTTGTGAAGTAATTTAAGGTCATGTCATGCACCTCTCTTGGGAGTCTTCCATGGAAATTTCAGTTTTCTGATCTGCAATTTATGTGCAATAGAGCAAAACAACTTAATTGCAGATTAAGTTTTTTCAAATAATCTAGCTAAAGATAAGTTCACACGAGAATAAAAGCCGTCAGAAAAGATACTGCTCTATGATCAAGTGATTTAAAAATCAACTTATATTAAAGACTTTCTGTCATATCTATTTCCTATTCTGTTGTATCTTGTGTACTATATAAATATAGCTTCATTAAAATGAACAAATGTTAGTCTTGGAATCCAGTAGGCAAGAAAACAGATGGCAACGAAACTAAAGAACATCTGCATCTTTGGGGATTTAAATCTCTTATTTGCTTGTAAGTAACAGTGACAAATTGAACATTAGAACAAAAAGTGCAGTTATCTGAAGAATCAGTCTACATCAAAGATGTCAAACACTGTGATTCATAAAACTTTAAAGACAGTAATTATCCTGAACAGCCTCTAAAAGGAAGGGAAAAAAAAAAAAAGGAAGAAAAAAGAAAAAAGACAATAAGTGGAATTTCTAGAAGCAGGTTATTAATTACAGCCAGTGGCAAGATGTGCAAAAGGACTACCCAAAGAGAATTCCTGGCCTGAATAAAAGGAGATGCTGGAGAACAGAGAGGAAAAGTGCGCAAACTGCAAAAGGCCCTGGAGCCTTTCTCTTATTGAAGCTTAGCTATGTGACAAAACTACCAGAAACAAATGGCATCCCCTGAAGCAAAGCCTTATATTATAGAGGAAAAACCCTCCAACCTTGAAGCTGACCTTATAAATGGAGAAACAGCCAACAATCTCCTTTCAACTTCTGTCTTCAGGTTCAGTTCTTTCTATAATTATTTTGTTTTACTTTACATATTCTGTCCCCACTCAACTCTGTTAGGTACCAACCTAACACAGGAAAGTTAAATTGCTCCTTCAGGAATTCAGGTGCAAATTTCTTGTTGAAACCATGCGAATGTAGATGAAGATTCCTCCCATGATTTCATCAGGCTATGGGTGAAAACATCAAGCTACACATGAAGACTTGAGAGAGAATAAAAGCATACTTGCAATACAAGCAAGAGAAAGGAGGCACATGAGACTTCAGAATTTTGACTGCTCTCCTATGGATACATCAAGTAAATTTGGGAAAGTTACTTCTCCTCCCTGTCTGCAGTTCCCATCTGACAATGAGGCGGGGACTCTGTTTAGTTCCTGCTCCTCAACCAGGCTTGTTTTCATTTCATTGAGAAAGTGCACTGAGCATGCATAACTGTTGGGTTCAGCATGGAAAATGTCGATTTTTATTTTGGAAAACATTTAAACATCACACCCAGAAGTTCTACCAAATTATCTTTGGATGGGATCCAGACTGGTAAATCTAAATACACAGCAAAGAAAAATTTTGGACTGTTACTAAACATACTATGAAAAAATCCCCAAAATCCAGAAACTAACAGGCTCAGGTAAAGACAAGGATGGCTTGGGACAAATAAAAGAATAGAATAAGCACCATTTAACCTTAAGGCCATGCAGCAATCCTGCTCAGATTATCTCCAGCAGGCATGCTAGTATTAAGAATACTCCCCTAAACTGTCCACACGCTGCCACAAATTAAATGTACTCTACTATATCCACCACTAGGCTGTTCAATCTAATTTCAGTTGGAATCTGAAATTAGCAAAGTCTTATGACTAAAAAAATAAAATATGTTACGAGATTCTGAGGAAAATCTACTTAAAATTTTGAGTATAAATTGTACATGGTTTATTCCAGTGTATTTGACTTGCCTTTACCTGTCTCTCATCTAAATTTTCATATATACATAATATAAATGATATTATATACATATATAAGAAATATATAAAAACACAGAGAACAAAATCTTCAGGTTATGAATGGCAGCATTCTTGATTATGAGGGCAAGTCACTAGTTAGATGGATCATGCAATTAATGTCAAACAGGAAATCAGAATTTATATGGTTTTAACAGAGTGACAGCACTGTGAAACTGGAGGAGTATGAGGCCCAGCATAAACTGGTTTCTTTATGAACAATTAAGCTTGAATTTGCTATCAGAATTTCACATTCTTATATCAGAATGTCTTGCATTTCAGGTTCCAGGGATTCAGTAGGGCAGAGCTCCCTTTATAGTCGGTGGAAAATATGTCCTTCAGAGAGTGATTTGGGTTGAAGATGGAAGGAGTCTTCCTCCAGAAACTAGTTATCTGCCTTTAATGAAGGAAGGGCATGCCTGATAATTAGTTTCCTCACTTGGATATATACAAGTGCCTGAAGTCACTAGCATGAGATATTGTGAGCACAGCATTGATAACCACAGGTTGCGAGCTGGGAAGGGCATGAGAGCAAAGAATAAAGGTAGGTCATCAACTTAGAGAGTCCTTTAGAATCTGGAATACTGAAACATCTGCATTTACAACACTGTACTCAATCAACAATAGCAAAACTGCAAACCATGCTACATTTTTCTAGTAAATGTACTGACAGGGAAAAAAAAAAAGGAAGATAATTCAATCATGTGAAGAAAACTTCAAAATCAGAAGTTATTATTTGTACTCTTACAGATATTTGAACATCTGAGCCCGAGCACTCACAAGTCAGGGACTTTGGATTAGCCATAGGAACTTCTAGAGGCTTCCACTTCTGAGTCAATGTGTACTGGCAGTGTCTTATGCAATGTCTCTCTGGCAACTAGGATGACTTCCAAAGTTTGCTTCAGAGGTTGTGCAGCTGCATTTCCATAGTCCAGTTTTTAAAGACCTATCTTGACACTGCAACTTCTTTCTCACTTTCCCTGAGGTTCAGTAAAATTCAGTCACACCTCTTTACATATAAGCATATCTTACATATTTTTGCATCATCTGTAAATCATTATTTCCCCTTTCAAAACACCAATTATTGAAACACACCCATGAGGGACAGAAATTTACGAAACTTCCTATACTTATATAACCCTTGCCAATAAGGAAAGTTGGACCAAAAGAGCTGATGTTATATCTCTTAATCCATCACAGTTAGAAGTAGATACTCTGTGGAACTGGAAAATCTCCAACATATCAGCCCTTAAAAATGAAATCATCACGATGAGCATCTGCTTTTCTACATAATTTGAAAACTTTCAAATGGCACATAATGTGCAAATACTTCAAATTTGGAAGTCTAAGAGGAGTTGGTTGCCAAAGGACTCACGGCTGCAAAGACATTTAGTGGGCAAATGAGGGCAAAGGTTGTTCAAGGGATGACTTTTTCAGAGAGTTCTTAATCATTATTATCGAGAAATCAAGAAAAAAAATATTTCTCATGGCTGGAGTTGTGGGTAGGCAATATTATGGTGACAAAGGAGGTATGTAAGCATGTAACACACAGGAAGTTAAATCTCGTCTGGAATGAGTTGCCTCCAGAACTGGAAGCAGGATGGCTGCACGAGCATGGCTCTGAGCCCAGATTAATTAGCCCTGCTGAGAACATGTGAACATGGCTATTTGGCTTCCGGGACCTGGCTAGTGCAGCTGAACGGGAAAGCAGGACACTGCCAGGACAGCTCCAAGGGCTTTGGGGAGAGATCAGTTATCTACACAATACAGAAATACAAATAATGATCATGGGCCAGTTACCCCTAGTCACAGTAAAGGCATGGCTAGACTATATCCAGGACAAGAAAAACTTCCACACACCAGCAGCCCTGTGGCAAAGCCCATGGAGACTCTGGACTTGGAGCTGCAGAGAATAGCTCCCTCCTGCCATTCTGGGAATACAAATTGCTCTAAGCACCAGACAGGAGGCAAGGTCACAGCCTTGAACTCTGCTGATGTTCATGGCTTTGGAAATAAATTACCTTACCCAAAGGTGGAATGCAGGGTGTGTCCAGGGCTCTCGACTCAAGAGCTCTTTAAATTATTACATTCCAGTGTGCTTAGAAAGTACAGTTTAACCAAGAGGGCTGTGCCTAATTGCAGTATTCTTTTCCCCAGGTACAGCTTGGTATATATAGGAGTGGAACAGTATTAAAAAAAAGAAAAAAGGGGGGAAAAAAAGAAAAAAAAAAGACAAAGAGCTCACTTGTTCCCACTGGAACAAAGGCTGCTTCTGGATACCAAACACTTTGGGAAATATGGGAAAACATCAGGGGCCGAAGTCTGATTTCTTGGCAGTTGAGGTCTCGGAAACCAGCCTCTAAGACTGCAAGCTTTAGCTTTTGCAATACATCATCAAAACCATTAAAGAGAAGCTTGTAACACAGCAAATACAAACCACTGTAATAATAAACAGGATTTTCATACTTCAGCAGAGAGACTACTGCTTTTGGCTAATTTCCACTTCATTCCAATAGGATGAGGTTGTAACTATGAAAAGATGTGTTTCTATATAGATAACAAACAAACAAAAGCTCCAACAACTTTCCTCCCTCTTCAAAACTTTTTCTGTAACTCCTCTATGTTAGATTTTTATTTCTCCCTTTATTTGAGTGGGGAAAAAAGAAGGGACAACTGTGCCTTTTTAGGGCTATAATTGTACATATACGAGATTGTCAATCAATAGAATTAGAATTTTACCACCATTTAGCAGTGAATATGTACAAAAATGAAGCTGACTTGCTACTGGACTGCATAGGGCACAGTGTATGGATGCTGAAATTGTATTTTTTTTCAAAATCCTCCTCGATGTGCAATGACTGTGTCCTGTCTTCATCTGATGCAAAGTGGTTCAGCACTGTGGGCTTGAAAACAGTGTAGTTGTAAAAGCTTGTGCCTGTGTTTCTAGAAATAGGAATAAGTGGATCCATGCTCCTAAGAAGTCAAGGTTTGTGTGATCAATTAATATATATATGTCTAACTGCATGCATTTTTAAAAAGAAATAAATTTTGCTGGCTAAAATAGTAATTTTTCTTTTTGGTTATGGACTTACATGAAAAGAAAACCAATAACCCCAAACATTGCAATTTATGTAAGTATGAATGCACCAGAAACAGGATCAGGTATTGCAGATAGAGCAATGATACTTCTTCTGCCTTGCTCAAAGCAAAAGCAGGAAATGCCATTTGCCATGATAAATGACACAACTGGTTCTGAAAGTGACTGTTGAAAGCAGTTCCTCCCCAGTGCCAGTGACACAGAAGAGATGATGTAAAGCCGAGTGAGGCTGTGCAGAGCTGCAGTGGCTGCGCTCTTGCAGCACAGGCTGCAGGGCAGGGGGTGCAGATGCTCCACTGAACAGGACAAGTGACAGCTGCTGGACTCTGGGCAAAGAGCTGCCAGCAAGAGCACTGAGTCTTCTGGGTCTGAAAGTAGCTGGGAAAAGGGGAATGCTTTCCAGAGATTTTCCCTAAGGGAGGGGATCACTGAGAGACCATATTGTTGAACCCTTGGAAATTAGCCAAAGAATAGGCTGCATTGACTAAGCTTCTTACTAAAAACAAAGCCTGTTCTAATTTCAGCATGTGTTTCTGGCATTAATGGACAGAAGCCATTGGCATGGCAAGGTAGAGAGCAATCAAGTTCCAGTAGAAAAAAACTGTGTTTACACCAAGCAAACTATTTCAGAAGCTGCTGAGCTCCTCCCAAATACTATTATTCTCTGCTTACCAGGGAAAGAAGGCAAAGGCTTAACTTTGTGCAGTACAGATCACAATAATGAGACAGTGCAATTAGAAACTGTTGTTATCAATTGTCGCAATCAAAGGCATTGTTCCCATGTCAGAGACAATTAAGCACAGCAGATGTTTCATACCACAGCACAGATCCATGAACAGAGAAATCTATTTGCTTATTTAATTTATATCAAATACCCATAATAATTCTATTTTTATTATAATAATTAGAAATATATATTTTTAATTTGTTGGTAATTAAGAGAAATATAAAAAAAGCAAGAGTCTGGATTATCAAATGAATTCTGCAACCAGTGCTCAATAAATAAAGAAGACAGTGTAGAACTATTAATAATAATCACCTTGCTTATCAGTTTTCACTGTTTTGGTTTGACTACTAAAAATAAAATTCACTACATTTTTCCCATTAACATGATTACTCTACAAATTCATTCTCATTTGAGGTATGATTATACAGAGTCATTAGGATTTCCTTACAATACATTTGCTTTTATTATGATAGCTTATCTCCCTTTTTCTCTAGGTAAAGGATGCTGGTTTTCTCTAGGCAATATATCTTAGTTTACTATACTCTCTCATGTGCCTTGGCTTGAAAATGCTGTCTATCAATTTCTCCTAATGCATTAAGTGCTCTCTCATAATCAGCAAATGCCATGTCTAGCAGCAAATCATAAATGTTTGCATTTCCATTCTGTCATTAATCACTCTGCTGTGAAATACCCAACTAAAGATTATCCATTCTTTCGTCTGGCTAAAAACCTACTAGAGAACTGATTTATGAATGAATGTTTTGTTATCTTAACACTTTAGGTCAAGGACAGAAGTGTGAAATGGCTGTGGCCACTAAAATCTCAGTTGGAGCTGGGAGTTTGCTGGAGGACTGCAGAGCAGCTGTAGATGTACACATCCATACACTTGTCCACTCTGCTTTCAGTGTGTGTCCATAGCTGAATGAGTGCTCTTCTCCCACACACTGCATAGCCACACTGCTCAGACATTGCAAGTCAGTTAAAACTTCTGAACAAAATCATAGAAATGTACCTGCTTGTGTGACTTCTGTGGTGCTGCTGATATCTAATTTATCACGAGATAAACATTTGCTCAAAGCTTAGGTTTACTATGTTGCTAATACGAAGGCAGCTTTCAAGTTCCATTTTCCTGATTTTTACCAGTGATTCCTGAGGATCCAAGGACAGGATGGGAGTACTTCTACTAACTACTTCTGTTAGTACAGAACAGAGGGACAGAATGTCCTAGGAGACAAGGGACTGGATAGAGTGTGTGTTTGACACAGAAGTCTACAAACCCTTCTGCCACTGTGGGTAGAGACCTCAGTAAAACCATCAGGCTGCTAAAGAGCAAACTACACTGACTGCTGTCTTCATGTGCAGGAATGATGTTTTTCTTCTCATCTTTTGAGAAGGATTCTACCCATGACAGAGATGCTTCTCCAAAAAGACTGAAGCTCATGAAAGCCTAAGTCTGTATATACCATCAAGGCACAAATCTTTCATAAAGGACAAACCCAAGCAGAGTGAAGGAGAAAGTGAAGGAGTAATCATTCAAAGGAGGTCAGGGCATCAGCCAAATTAACTTTTTACATCACTGGAGACCCAGGGTCTCATTCCTCCTGGTCAATGGGTCAAGGATTGCTCTTCTTCCAAGGGAGGAAACATCCAGGCAGATGTGGGTGTACCTCAGAAACTGCATACTTCCTTAGCCTCCCCTCACCCCAGCACGTTATCAGGAATGTGCAGAAACAAATGACTGACCCCAGCTCTCAGCAATGCCCAGGAATGGTGTACAGAGCCAAGCTAAGGAATGGGTTTGTATGTCCATGCATCAATAGGCACTTTCCACAAAACCCCAATCAAGTACCTTGCCACTGTGTACACTTTGACTCATCCAGCCTCACTGGAGGCTCATGAAACAAAGCATGACATTGTTGCACTGAAGGTCAATACTTCACTGTTTGGACACAGGATTGTAATTCATAAACCTATTAGCTTTTTAAAAGAGGTGCATGGTCAATATCAAGTCTTTTTTTTGCCAAGTAAATTTCAGATGGCATTAGTAATCAATGTTCAGGAAAATTACTACAGTGGCTCATTGGTAACAAAGGGGAAAACATATTTCTCACAGAAATAAAAGAAACTTGCTTATTTTTTATCAAAAAGATAAGAGTCCTCACCTTACAAACTCTCCCAACTCTGGAAAGGATTGTCTTGTCAGATGTGCCACTATCTTGTGATATTTCTCGAAAAAAGAAGTAGATTTTATCATCATCTGGGTTATAAGTATCTGGGATAGGAAAAGTTGCAATGAATTTCGCTCCTGGAAATTAAAAGAAAAAGGGGGTTAAAAATCTGAAGAAAAGCCTTAGTACTTGCTGTTAAACTCTGCATTTATGTTACATCTTTCAGGGAAATAAAAATATTATATAGATATGTAGCAACAAGTTTCTTACTAACTCCAAGGGAAAACCACCATGGAGTCTGAAGTATTTACTCTTAGGCTGATGTTTTTGTGTGTAGATCTTACTACAATTTGCAAAAGCATGCAGCACTGCTTATCATTCTCAGTTTTGGAAGCAGAGTAACTCAGTACAAAGTATTGCCTACACAAATCTACCTTACTGCCCTCGCCACAAAAATTAAGCTATGCAAATTTTCTGAAATCACCTGGTAGAATTTAAATTAATTTAATTACTCATGGCAGCAGTTATGAATACAGAAATATACTACTGTTTACTAGAGATAGTTGCAAAGGAATGTTTCACGTATATCTGTGATACAGCAATCTTACTGACTAATCTACCAAATCTGTGGAGTTTTTAACTTTTTTTTTTTGTCAGGGTTGGGATTAAATGTGTGAGATGGTATTTTTTGTTTGGATTTAGATGTTTATTGGTTCTTATTTCTACTATAGTCTCACAACCGATGAGTTCTGTAGTACTTCATTTTAACAACCTAAAAAATGGAGCTGTATCTCTCTCTCTATGAGGCTTTTTAAGGATAAACAATTTAATTAAGAAATGATACTTAAATTATTTTTATTTTTAGCTCAACAACTAAATATCTGTAGTTTGTAGTGTGGACTTTTTTATTTAATTATACAATACCACCCAAACCCAAGAAGAAGAAGGTGAAGAAGAAGGACTAGCTTCTTCTTTAAAACTTCTATCTTGTTTTATATATATTACTATTTCTAAAGCTTTAAATTCTAAGTTTTTTACTATGTGATATTGCACACTTCTATTCAAACTATACACAAATAATCTTAGTTTTATCATCTCAGTTTGGAAATTTAATCTACAGCCTGAGCTCAAATGTAGTGCTCTCTTGGGGGACAGTGTTTGTCAGCACAGAAAAGTCTAAAATTGTCAGTAACCAGGGTTCCAACACAAATCCAACACAGTGGCATGCTGGGATTCCCCAGTCAGCACAGCAGACTCCAAAACTGGTTGGTCACTCTTAAGGACGCAGCTCCCAGTGCTTGAAAACAGATTGGCTATATCAATGTAATGGTTTGTTTGGGTTATTTAAATCTGCTTTTTGCAAAAAAAATGCCTTGTTGTGGCATGCTGGCCCATTGCATTATTCCTGGTCTCCTCCAAGGTAAGCGTGCGTGTCTGCCTGCATCTTGCAGGTGTGCTTCCTGGGCCAAGATGTTCCTCAGCGCTCCCAAGCCCCCTCATCCATGGTCTCCAATCCTGCTCTACCTGTTCACTAGTTAAGGGCTTTCGTTTTCGGTGTTGGGGTTTCTCGTTTGTTTGTTTTCCTTGTAATTTTGCACTAAAATCAGAAATTGAAGCAATTCCAAGGTCCATGACTGCAGCAGAGCAGCCAACAACCCTGCCCTGCACAAGTGAACCAGCTACTTGGGGCAGTGATTTTTAAGACATTGCCCAGTGTGCTGCAATAGATGAGCTCTTCTGAGGGCACTTGCATCAATGGTGCTTTTCTTTAAACAGAAGTGGCTATACAAATACAGTGCAAAGAGACCCTTGACTCTAAAATACATTCTTTCAGCAACAAAATACACAGTCTTTGTCCCCCAGTATCAGGTAGGCTGCAGTAGAAAGCAGTAAGGAGGGTGGTGTAGGAATGCAGCGCAAACAGAGCACACTGTTTACATGGGGGAATACTATTATCAGCTTTCAATATATCTTCATGCCTTTGTCCTTTTCATAATGATTGTTACTTTATATTAGCCTTGAGGAATTTTCACCATGAACTTCACAGTACACACAGAAGAAAAAGGGAGTCCTTGATTCAAAAGTTTGCAGTCTGAGACAAAGGGCCTGAGACAAAACGGGATGTGTTTAAGTGCTGTGTGCACCTTTGTGACAGAAGAGTAAATTTATGGGTGAAAATAGTCACAGTGCTGCTTCCATTTTAAACCTTTCTGACTCTAGAGAATGGTGTCAGCAGAAAAAATGAAACGATGCAGGCATCAAGATCTATAAATTTAAGTTAGGATTTCAAAATGAGCTTGAGGAAAATATTCCATTACCCCTCAGGGCCTGTAAGGCTACTTTGAAGATTAGATCTCTAGGCATGAATAAATACATAAATATGCTTCTAGTATGGTTTCTTAAATATGTGGTTAGCAAAATAGCCATTTAAGAGAAAACTTGTGAAATTCTTCTATTCCGTGTTTTGAAAGTCACATCCTTTTTTTTTCTTAATCCACATTCACAGAACAAAACACTGAATGTATGGGGGGTTGAAGATTAAACTTCACTGCTTTCCTTGGCAAGCCAAATGCAAAAATAAATGTCTCGATACCAATTCCTGGAACAGATTTAGAAGAATCTCTAACGAATTAAAGGAACACCAATATTTAACAATTTTAAATCACAACTGAAAACACTGAAATTCACAGTTAAATTTGAACAGAAAGACACTGTAAAAGATAGGAAGATGAAGTTAAAATAATTAAATGGAAGAGATTATAATCTCAAAAGCACATAATGTTCTGTAATTGAGATCTTTGTTTCATCTTTTCTAACCCATCTATCCAACATATAAAAGTGCATTTAAACTAACTGTGAATTAGGCTTTTGGATTCTTTTCATGGGAGAAAAAACTAATTATGATGATTTTAAACTACTGATTGTTCCCCCCCACTATTTGCTTCAGCAGAAAATCTTCCCACATATTAAGTTCATGGCTAGATTGTATGTAACCAGCCTGGGGATTAATGGCTTCATGACCTCTGGCAATAAATGGTACATGTGTTGTTTGTGCTTTTTTTCATGTGGTCTGATAGGAAAAGCTGATACAGGTGGTTTTTCACTGCTGGGGTGGCTGTTGGTTACCTGCTGGCCATCACCCCCTTCTGAAAACAGCAGTGACTTTTGGCAGTGTAACCTATGGAGAACTTAGGCTCAGAAAGAACAACAAAGCAGTGGCTGTCCCAGAACACAAAGAAATGAAAAAGCAACCTGAAACAGTGGGAAGCAGCTCCTCTGTGTAGCTGTGCTGCCAGAAATACATGGCATGAGAGAATACAAAGGACAGTGCTTACCTTATTTACCATAACCACCTAGAAGTCAAGCTCCTAACCCATTCTCAGCCAGGTCCTCTCTCAGGGAGGGACAAAGTGACAATGAATAATCCTATTTTAAGACAGATTCCTACAATAGGCGGGGTGACTCACCCCCTGGAAGTGTCACCTCGCTCAGTAAATTACAGAGGCAAGCAAAAGGACTGAGCTCAGGCAGGATGCTAGCTTTTGCCTTTTAGAGCTAAGGGAGCTGAATCCCATCCAAAGTTCGCAGGATATAAAGAACTCATTGCCTCCAAGACTTTGCCCTGGAAAAGACGACTAAATTGCTATGAAAAAAGTGAAAAGGAAAAAAAGATGAATGCAATTCAAGGAAGCTCTCGTTCCAGCTATGGCCTTCTCTTCCTATGAAGGAGGGAGGAATGTGCAGCTGCTCAGAGGATGCCTGTGTGTAGGGCTGGTGGGGTGCTCTCTGCCCACGGGGCTGGCACGGGGCAGACTCGGTTCCAGCGGGTGGCTTTGCCATCCGGAGAGGGGCCGCCAGCCCCACGTGCCTTGTCCCCGGGCGAGACAGCTCCAGTGAGCAGCTGTGGGAACACCTGATAGCCCAGCCCTGCTCCCCGCTTGCCACCCTTGCAGGAGGATGAGCACGTGTGAGCCTGAGTCATGGGAAAGATTAGCTGCCTTCCTCCTTCCCCCTCTGTGGAGCTGCTATTCAGTCACTGAGATTAGGACATGTCTTAATTAGCCAAGATAGAGATGCCCTGCAAGGAACTGGAAGGTATCCCACGCATTTTTCCCTCATGCTTTGTCTTTATCTCCCTTCCCTCAGGGAAGGATAATTTTGTTTCCAGAAACAGAATAAGACTGAACTTTAAAAATATTAAGGTGCATTATAGCAAAACTTCCTTGGCCCTCTGGAAGAAAACAAGCTGTACATTTTATGCTTATCCTAAGTAAAACATGAGTCATGCATGGTAATAATTTATTTCCAACTGTACAATTATCCAAGTATGTACAACTTTTACTGGAGGTCTAACACATGCTTGGTAAATGGGCAGTAGAATTAGGGAAGAGGGGTTTTACATGAGATGGGAGTTTTAAATTTGAAATCAAGTAAATATTTTCTTTATCCCAATATCGGCTGAAAGCACAGAAGTATGTAACTGGTAACACTACACAATAAACTAGAAATATATTGGCCACCGCATGCCTTATTGCAGAAATTATGCCGTCATTTCAAGTTGCACTTAAAATTTTCTCCAACCTTAAAAGGACTGTTTCAAAATATTAAAAGCACCTAGTTTATGTCTATGCCTCTTAGTATAACACTGAATGGATTGTGTTTGTGAAGTCTTAGACAGAATTGTGGCTGTAAGGTTTTATATGGCTGGAAACAAGGTAAACCTGAAGAATATATAGGGTCTTCAGTGTTTATATAGTGTGGAGCAATTTTCACCTCACAATCTAGCACACTAAAGCTGTTTTTCAGACCCAGACATATTAATATACTGTTCTCCTTAGAAAAGTTTCACAAATACAGATGCTTTAAGTGAAAACAGAATAAATTGTGAATCAATCTAAATGAGAGAGGAAAGGCAGACACCCCCCCCCCCACTAAAACATTTAAACATTTCTCAAACCTACAGTTTATTCTGTTTTCTTGTAATGTTCCCTTGCCTCAAACTGCTCATGGAGAAACAACAATAAGAGAATGAAATGTTTGGAAATGTATTTTTAAACTACAAGTTCTTTTGGACTGGCAACTGAACCCTGTAATGCTCATCAATGTGGATCTATACTAATGATTGCACCAGATGCTCCTCAGGGCCAAACCACAGTAAAGCTTTGTTTTTACCTTATTACTGCCTCCCTTAGGAAAGCAGCTACCCAGCCACCTTTCCATGCTGAGCATCTGCAGGCCATCAGTGATAAAACTGGATATGCAGTTGCATGGCTAATTAGAATTCGAGAACTGATTGCTGGAAGGACCCATCATGGTCCGTATCAGAGTCCATTTCTGCTCTGCACTGCACAAAAGGTGTGTGGAAATGACAGATGAGACAGGAGAGGTGGGATAAGAAAGATTTTCAGCACAGGAAATGAAAGTGGGATAGGTCAGCAGAGTGAGATTCTTCAATCTCCTGTTTGGAAAGGTAAACATGACTTCTAAGTGGCTTTTTCTTTTTCTCCTTATCTCACAGCAGAAATCCTGGGGTTATGGAGATGCATCTGGATAGAAATTTAAGGTAACACGGAAGAAGGAAGAGAAGGAATAGGGAAAAATTATTAAGAAAAAAAAGAATATTTCCTCTTGTTGAGGTCTCAAAGAGTTAAGAGGCAAAATTCTCCTTTTTAGAAGTTGGCTGCTGGGAAGACAACTTAACCCTGTGGTCAGCAGGCCCTGGCCTTACACTGCACCCATAATAGTCACATAGGCATCCTAAGCCAGGGCCAGTGTTGCCACATCTTTAAAGACAGTTGACAGCTAAAAGGGGGATGCTTTAATTGAGCAGGGTTAGCTTGTGACTGAATCTTTCCATGTTACTCTGTGTGTGGTTTGAGACTGGCTGGGTGCAAATGCAGCCAGTTTTTCAGAGAGTTTACTAGCTCACAATGTTTTTTAACGGGCAAGAAAAAGCACTGTTTTGCTTGGGAAGCTATTTTAGTGTGCCCTTAGTGGTTTTAAAATGATCCTCACAGCAACAAAGGGTATTTTTCCCCCTAAAAAAGGAAAAAGAAAAAAAAGACCTCCTACCAAAAAAATGTGGGATTTCTAGTCTGTCGTTTCAACACACTATACAGAACAGCTTCTAACAAGTGATTGGAAAATACAGTTGAAAAAATTATTCTGACAAGACTGGATATAGAAGCATTTCAGTCATGATATTATTTCAATTGTAGGATTATACACAGATATACACATCAAAGACGGAAACTATGATTAAGTCTTATGCTCCCACTCTTCCCTTAATGAGCATTTTCACCTCTGTGACTTTTCTCAAGAGCATTTCTGTTCCACTGAGCTCTTTAAAAAAAGCCTACGTAATCCAAAGCCCCCATGATACAATATCTATATTTATAGTTACTGGACATATATTTATATAAGGAAGGAGCTATTAAGTTCAGAGGCAGGGACAATGCAAATGACAACAGCATATGTTTGGGATCTTACCAGTAAGCCAGTAATGTTCAGAAATGTCAGTTCTGATGTAATGGTGGTCGTGAGAAGGGCCCAGAGAACGTGTCAGAGCAGTGTCTTTTCCAAGGAAATCAGAAGCTGTTCCAGCATAAAGATACTCATCTGCAAATGAAAAAGAAATAGGGTTCCTACAGCTGTGGCATAAAAAAAAATTACGACAATTTTCATTTTGTTGGGTGAACAACACCTGTGTTTAATTGGTCTATAAACTAATTTAATGCTTTAAAATATTATTGGGTCATATTTTAATGGGTTTTTTGGTTCTGTGAATTTATTTACATTTAAATGAGAGTGATATTTGTAATTATATGGCTGAGAAGCAACACAGTCAACACCTAATTTTCACATCTTTTAGGCACTCAGGAAAGCAAATTTCCCAGGCTTTAATGGGTACTGGGCTCTTAAGGGTATAAAGGTCTATTTAATCTGAACACCCTGCCCCATGCAGCTGGGAGCCATGGTGAGGGCATGACCACCTGTCCATTACAGCTACTCCTGTGTCCCAGGACTGCCATGGCCCCGATGGCTTCGCTGCTCCTGAGCCAGAAAAACAGGATGGATGCTTCCCCACTGGAATGTTGCAGCCTGGCCCATTCCTGGAGCAAGGATCTCCATCCAACAGTTAATTCACAAAGAGGAATTCAGGCACAAATTCAGGGAACTTGTGTAAATGGCAGCAATATGGCTACAGACAGAAATCATCATCATTTTAACACAGAGTGGTCTCCCTGAAATAAATGACACATTTTGATTGAATAAGGCAGCCAGAATCTGCCTCACAAGGACACATCTGTAATACAGCGCCCTGAGCTTGCTACAACTGCAGGCACTATTTGCTCTTCTGCCCCTTTTGTGGGCAAGGGAAATGCTAAGAAATGCACAATATTTTCTGTTTCCCTTCAGATCTCAGTACTTTTCAAAGAGAAGCAAAGAAACAGTATCACTGTAAACCTTTGTTTTTTACCACATGGTGCGTTTTAAAATACTCCTTTTTCTGTAAATAACAAGCTTTATTTGTTGGAGAGGGATTTTTTTTTGTTTTATTTTGTTTCATGACTTGCAGAAATAAATCCCTAGAATCCATAAAAAACAAAAAAGTTCATGTTAATAAATTATAATTTCATAAAAAGCTATATAATACATAAAAATCCCCTTCTAAAAGTTCCTCATCCAGGTTTTCTGATACTCCTGGGTCAAAACATTTCACAAGATCTTTTAGAGAGAAGCCTTTGTTGAGTGTGAATGCAGAATAAATACCATTCAACACTGATGTCTGTGCTTTCATTTGGGAAAGATGTAAATGGACTTAAAAAAATAAGATCAAGGCGGGGGAAAAAATCAACAAACCAACCCACAACCCATGATCCACAAGCACTTTATTTGTCAAAAAAAGATCTATCATCTTTCTTTTAACCTCATTATTATTGTTACTTCTGTATTATTTCCATGGCAGTTGTGGAAAGCACATCTTTCAGACAGCATGTTGCCTTTGTAAAGAAACAATAGTGCATTCTGAAAGGTATTTGTCATAATGAGGGATGGGCAGGGTAATTGGTGTTTGCTAAGTGACAGGCACTCGGTGATCGATACATCTGAAGGGCCAACAGAAATTCTCCATCCTTGCTTAGGCTCTGCTGACAAGGCATTTTCAGCACTTCTCTCAGCATTTGGTATCTCTCATTCCAAATTCCTGTAGCGTCCTGAACAGTTTTGGTGAGTGGTAATTTGTGAGGATGGATGATGAGCAGGTGATTTTTCGGTCAAAAAACTAGTTTTTCAAATTTATCTATGGGTCTACTTGAAGTGATATGTCATGTATATTCAGATTACTTATTTCTACAAAGATTGAAAATTACTCAGTTGCATTAACTTACATATATGAGTGAAAATATCGTTAGATATTACTTAGCTCATAAATGTATAACTGAATAAAAAGTGTTCTCTGAAGGATATAAGTAATCTTTACTGCCATTTGACAGATAAATAAAAGTAGATATAAGGAAGTGACATGCCAAGGTTACTCCGCTCATTAATGGCAGAGATGGGAAATGATCTCACCTGAGCTCCAGAGCAGCATCTTACCCATGAACTATACTGCTCTCCTAGTTCACTTGGGAATAAGGTTAGCATCCAAAGATAGACCAAAAACACATTCTCTGGTCAGGCCTGTAACTCTTTACAGTGCTCCTTGTACATTACTGTGAAGCACTTGACACCAGCAAGTCAAAAAAGGGGTACTAGAATACCCTGACCATTAATTTTATCTTGCTCAAAAATTGTTATGCAGAAAAGTTCATGTCTTAGCTAGCTAAAAGACAGCAGCTTCTTCATTTCACAAGATTTAATAGAACGGTCAAAGCACAAGAGTGCTACTGAAATTAGGCAATGTTGTAATAAATCACAGAGTTCTACTGCTTGCATTAAAAAAAAAAAGTAAAAAAAAAAAGTTAAAGTTTCTGAAACCCCATTTTAAAAATAGACTTCACGGTCATTAAAGAGTACTAGGGGTCTCTGAGAAGAATAAGCACAGGCTTTAATCTATTGTTTTTAATAAAGGAAGTCCTGCCCCATCTGTAGGGTCAGAATCACAAATCATCTATCTTATTATCTGAGAATAAAGACTGAACATTAGTCATATTCTTTTTATAACACAGAGTGACCGATACTTCAAAGCACTGTCAGCAGTGCTCTGTGGCTGTAAATGAAAACGTCATGGTGCTTCACTCTTATCTTGTATTCATATGCTCGACGGACAAGTTAAATGAAAATTGTCCAAAGCTATGAACCAAACCATGACAAAAGTAGCTCTTATAGTGATTTGAAATCCAGAGGTCAAGCTGACATTCCTTGGCCCCAAATGTCAGACCACACAGTGCTGCGATGCACGCAGCAGGCAGAGTGCACTATCTGCTCCTCAGCTCCCGGCTTCAGAAGTGGCTACTCGAGTAAATAGAAACCTCAGAAACGTATTTATGGAAATAGTGCATGTCAGCAGACTTCAAAGGGCAGAACATATTGATAATTGCAGAAAGAGGCCCACAAGGGCTTCAAACACTCTCTGTCTATGCGGGCTTTTTTGTTGTCCTCTTAAAGGAGCAATGACTGGTTGAGGGTGAAACCGCCTTCCTGCCCAGCTGACGGAGGCTTCACTGCCATTCCAATACCTCTGTTTGTACTGCTCCCCTTCCAGCTCTCTGGTGTCTGCAGCCTGAAGGCTTCCCCAGCTCTGAGAGCACAAACCAGCACTGGAAACATGACCAGTGCCAGAGGAGCTCCAGCAGTGGCATCCACTGAGCCCCTGCGCTCGCACAGAGCCATCGCAGGTCCAAGGGCAGCACCTGGCTCTGGTGGCTCCTTACCTGCCATCACTGAAGCAAATGGCTGCTGGGGATCGAAGGGGCACTTCAACCTGCCAGACTCCAGGTTCTGGGTATCCAAACGGAACACCATCTCCTGAGAGTAAACACAAATTCATTATCCCGGTGTGGCTACAGAGAAAAACTCACTTAGACAGACTGTTCTGCTAGTGTACAAAGTGAAGGTGTGTTAGATCATGCAGCTGTCATCCCAGCATTGATGTTTACAGTCTGTGTCTGTTTCATATCTGGATTTTTTCACTCAGTGTTTTACTGTATCCTGGTCACTCTGTAGTGAAACACAAAAAATATGAAAAAAAAATACAATTATTTTCAGAAAAGAAGAGATGCATTGTTCATTTCTACTCCAATTAAAAGCTGGATTGTACTTAAAAGGCACTGGCTTCTATTTGGGAAAGTGCTGATAGACTGCATTGCAACAGGAGACCCTGAAGGGATTCTGACTGACTCTGAAATTTCTCCAGGGACTGCTGAATAATGTTCACAACAGAGACAGTTCAGACCCTTTTAAAATGAAAGCAGCATATGCTCTCTCTTATTATTTTTAACAAGGCTAAAGATACAAGAGATATCAGAATAGTTTCTTCCTTGTAGTTTCCAAATGCAGTATGATTAATTCCTGGGCCACAGAACAAGAGCATAGAGGAAGATAAAGAATATAAGTTATTTTAAAATTATTGTTGATGTTTTCAGTGGGCAATCAACAACTCGATTCCCGTAGGCATCCATTTGAAGCTTTATTATGGTTCTGAATTGCCAGCAGGGGTTCTTTTACTTGCCCCTTTCAATGGTTTTCTGAAAGTACAGTTAAACCTGAAATCCATAGAGTCCTGCTGAAGGCAAATTGATAGCTCAGAGGAGTAAAGTGAATTTTCTGCAGGTATAGGGACTTCTCAATTGTGCTGCCTTTAAAAGAGAGGGGAGATTTCCTACAGAAGTGCTTTTAACATGTTTTCCTTTAACATGCTTTCCTATCTACAGTGATATTTAAAATCCCACTAGTGCTCAGAAATCTAATCAATGTATTATAGAGACTAAAATTTAGAAGCTAGTTTAAAAAAAAATCAAAACATCTCCTGACTTCCACAATTAAAAATGGGTTAAGTGATTTTAATTATTTTAATTATTCCATATCTCTGCCTTGCAAGAGGCCAGAAGAGTACACATGACAAGCAAGTATGTCCAAAGATGGCCACATAGGATTAGACTTCACAACACATTAATTCAAGTCATCCTTAATGCACACCAGATTATAAATGACCAAACCTTTCTATGTTATGGAGGTGCCTCCTAAACTCTCTAGGCTCAGAAGACAAAAGCCCAGGATATTGAATAATTAAGCTCCTTAAGAGAAAAGAAAAATCAATTCCAATCGGGGAACATAAATTCAATTTCCTCCAGCAATCTAGCTCGTAGGAAGTGGAATTTAATAATCAAAAAACTTGTTACCTTCCCAAGCCTGTGGAATATCAGGCAAACCAAATTCTCAGGCTGCTAAAATGAGCACAGCAAGGAAAAAACTAAACTAAAAATTAGGCATTTTTTTCCCTGACAATGCTGGTGTCCCATTGTTCTTTGTTCTAGGATGTGGAAGCCTGAGCAGCTCAGAGAACCCTCGCCTTATCACATGGGAAGAGGCTGTCTGCAAGCCCAGCAGTACTCAGGGGACCAAGGGAGTTACAGATCAACATCAAATATTTCAGACTTCACCCAGACAAACTAATGGACACTACCAGGCATTCACACAGAATTAACCTCCTGCTTTCACTTCAGGCAAAGCTTTCAAAGAAAAGAGCATCCCTTGGAGAGCTGTGGCTAACAGCATCAACCAGGCCAAGCCTCTTCTTCACCAGCCAAGAGAAGTTTTGGCAGCAACTCGAGCAATAACAAGAGGAGGACTTTAATCCCCTTTAATTGTGTGATCCCGTTGGGGATTTGTACTGCTTCAAAAGCAGTGGCTGCTGTGGTTTTGAGTCACCTGATCCACAGTGTTTTGCTCTCTGTTTTCACAGCACTGGCACTGGGCAGGAGAGCACTGTGCAGATCCACCAGCAGCTTTCAAAGGTCAGCAGAGCGCTGCCTGGCTTCCCAGCCTCCATGAGGCTATCTCAGGGCCTGGCTCTCCCAAGCACCCCACATCTTCCTGGAGAGGTTGTTAATTACCAGACACTCATTAAGCTGTTATTATAACCCAGAGATTTAATTTAAAAAAAAAAAGTTTAAAAACGTGAGGGACAGAAAGAAGAAAAACTTCTAAAAGAATGGATTTCCTGGCTTCAGTTCCTACAAGGAGACATTTTCAACTGCCTGTCAAATTCATATCACTGTGCCTATCCTCAGCACCCTCCTGCCTTGTCACATTTATCTGGAGAGGCGGTGGAAGGATGATGGCTGAAGAGTGTTTGGGCCTCCAAGAAGGAAAGGGAAAATATGCCTGATGCCATTCAAGGCTGATAAGCCAGTAGGAGGCTGTAGAAGAGCTCTCTGTCAGAAGAGGCAGGAGCAGTGCTGAACACTGTCCAACCTACCCCTGCAGCTGAGCAACCAGGAGGAATGTGGGAGAGGCAGGACTGGGGGACAGGGAGGGGAATAGGAAATACAATACCAAGATTCTTCTTCCATTTCCTCTCACAAGGTAATTGGTCATGTCTAGCTGAGACAGACCCCTTGTCTAGACTGGCTGCCGGACTGAACAGTCAGACCAAATCCATAATTTCATAAGGTCTGGTGAAAACAACCTTCACAAATGAAGTAGATGAAATGAAGTAGGGCAATGATAGAGTGAATTAGGAATCTTGCTAATGACCCAGAGGTAAACCAGAGCCTTATTTATACTCTTGCTGAGAGCTGTTCTGGTCTATTCAGCTGCATATTTGATAATTCAGCTAAGAAATCAGCACGATACAAGGGATCTAAAATTTCAGTTGCTTCAACGGGAATATTGAAAGTAGCAAAGCAAAGAAGTCTACAGAATTATTTCATTGTAAACCAGATTATACACCATATACCAGACAACACCAGAAGCATTAATGGTTTATTAGGCAAAGAACACTACTGTGTAGATTTCTCACAGCTTCAGTTTTCTGTTGCACAGGCAGCCCCTCTGGGCTGATCATCCAACCCACAGATTGTGGAGTACATAATGACAGATCTCAGTCTAGGCAAGCATTCCTTTTTTTTCTTCCATGAGGATCTTCCCTTGATTTCATGTATCAGTGATATAACAAGGTAGAATAACTTTAAATGAAATAGGTTAGGCTTAGATTACATATTGGGAAGAAATTATTCCCTGTGAGGGTGGTGAGACACCAGCACAGGTTACCCAAAGAAGCTGTGGATGCTCCATCCCTGGAATTGTTCAAGGACAGGCTGGATTGGGCTTTGAGCAACCTGGTCTGGTGCAAAGTGTCCCTGCCCATGGCAGGGGCATTGGAATTGGATGGTCTTTTAGAGCCCTTTCCACCCAAACCGTTCTGTGATTCTTATTCTTTTTCAGGTTAATCCATTTAGTAATTTTAGATGTCATTTCTTACATTCCAGAACTTTACCCAGCCTTGAAGAAAAGAGAAAGCTATTTCTATAGCAGCATAGGAAGCCTGCACCACAGGCAATCAGCCAGACAGGTCACATCTCAACACTGTCTGAGAACAGTGCCAGTGGGATAAATATAGCCAAGGTGTGATACATATAGGAGTTAAAAAGAGACTTGTGTACTAAGTGGCTGCTTGACACAACAGCAAAATTCTTCTGTTTTGGGGGTTAGGTCTCAAACATTTACCACTTAGGATAGAGATTTCTTTGTCACCAGCAAATGAAGACCAATCAGCTGCTAAACTTCAGCTCAGGAATATACCACTAGTGATGGACGACAACTAACACCTCCTCAGTGACCAGACTGCAACACATTGCAAAGTCCTGAGACACTGTCCCTGCACTCAGGCTCAGAGACCCTTTTCAAAGTGTTCATTACTCTCAGGCACAAGGCATAGGAATCCCTCTGTGGGCCAAGGGAATATGTACATTAAAAGATACAAGTTTCATCTTGAACTCTGAATGTATGTGCATAAGGAAAGTATGTGCAGAAATGACTTACTAGAAAGGAAGACATCTGGGTTAGATGTTCTCTTCACTTAGTTAATCACATGGAAGTGTCATTCCAAAGAACTTTGTGTATTAAGCCTGAGGAAAGTGCTTTGTTCAAAAGTGATATGCACATACCAAATGTGAGAACGAGAGTTCCTGTCTGACCCGCAGAATCCACCATTTACCCTGTTATTTATGCAAGCTGCTGTCAGGTCATTTTTTACACACTCACATAGTATTTTCCAATCTATGATGAATGCTAAACAAGTTGAGGGCTGTTCGTTGACATGTCACACTAGTGAGAAAGTTAAATTACCTCTTTGTGAGTTCCAAGTTCAATGTATCCACAGAGAGGGTGAAACGCTCCTGTGCCACAGACATAAACATGGGTCCGGTTGTAAGGCTGAAGAACACGGATATAATTGGCACATTCTGTCTGTTGGGAAAAGAAAGATAGAGGTTACTTTTTACATTTATTCTTCTTTTTCACATTATAGATTCTACTAAGTTACAGCCATAGCACTTTTATACTTAAAACCACTGCAGCAGAGACTGTTTACAAAGCAGTTCAAAGCTGTGACAACTACAATTTGACAGTGGCTATCGACCAGGCAGTTCATCAATCAGACTTGCAAACATAATTCTGCTGTAAGGCTTGCAGCCACAAGAAGCTGTGTGCTCACAGCATGGTTTGGAGGGTATCTGTTCAGCCTGTGCTGTAGCAAACAACACCTGCCAACAACTGGGCAGAGGTCACAGAGCCACTGGGTTTGTGTGGCTACCAGTTCTCCTGCCTTTGCTTCCAGCTCAGGATGCTTTAACACCAAATATTGCATTATTAAAGAAACTGTGGTGGCCTGAAAGGCTTCAACACACTTCCAAGGGTATGCTTTGTCTCTGCACCAACCACATCTTACTGGTGACTTTTATTTGGTCATTTCTGAGTCCAATGTGCTGTCCTGGCTCTAGCTGGGCTTGGTCCTTGCTGGGAAGCACGGGCAGCTGCTATGTGCCCCAAGGATGGTACATGGGCTGGAGAAAAAGGCTTGCTCTATCTTTCCCCAAAATGAAATTAATACAGAAACACAAAACAAGTACTTCAGAGGGAATACACAAGATCTGTTCATACTTTCTAGACATCACCCTACACCTAAGTGAGAGTCCAAAACAAATATTTCCCTCCCAGGACCCTTTCCTTCTTCTCTTAGTATAGAAATAGAATGGCACAAATCTTCCATATACACCAGTATAAGAATATTCCCAGTGCTCAGCAAAGGTGTTTAGGTTTTGACTGCTATAAATATAATGGTAGCAACAAGTGGGAATAAGAAGTTGAAATTTTTCAAGCAGAGAGCTGAGAGTGTTTTGAGCCGGAATGCACCTTGGTAACTGATGTGCTGAACAGAAATTAGGAGATTTTTTTGAGACAAAATGAGGAAATTTTATTTTACAGCCAGGAAATGTTTACATTTCTGAGGCTAGGCTCTAGACACATGATGTAATCTGTGCTAAGCAAAACATATAAAAGTTGTATTGTATACATGTATGTACCTTAAATATACTTCCTAAAGAAAATGTGTGGTTCCAGGGAAAAGCCATTGAGTATGAGATTCTCTTTTAACCCTAACTGAAGTTGCAAGTTAAGTTGATTGGTACGCAGCTCTACTTCTCTGTTTCTTTAAAGAATTTTAATGAAGTTATACTCAGGACACTCTCAAAAAAAAAAAAAAAAAAAAAGAAGAAGCATTTTAATGCGAAAAAAGAGGATTTTATGGAAGCATTGCCTGGTATACATTTCTGAGTTAAGTCCATTCATCTCTCAGCTGCATTTATTACATCAATGAAAAATCTAGCATGAATGTTGCCTGCAATATTGAATTTTTTTAAGTATTAATATTTTAAAAACAATGGAAATGCAATTTTTTTAATTAAGAAAAAACACTTGGGGCATTAATTCAGAAGAAGTGTAACAAGAGCTTACTAATGCATTTTGTGCATTTAGTAACAAACACACATATATTCATAAATCTCAACAATAATAAAAAATATACCTCATACTTACCTGGGCATCTTTCCCAGCTAATTTGCATAATTCTACCTTCTCTTTTCCTGCAGGCCAGTAAATCTGTAACACAGTTAAAATAAAACAAAGATTATGAAGATTATAACCTGTCCTATGACTGACAGAATAATTATTACATGAATTAACAGTTAAAACAGATTTATGCATGTTGAAAGACCCTGCCTGTAAATTGAAATGAACATGACTTCAAATACAAGATTCCATTACAAAAAGTTAAGAGGTTTTAAATCAACTCCCTGATCTTTGTTTATTTCTTCATTGGCTACATGCACTTTTAAAAAGCATTCCGTTAATCTGGCCAGGGCACCTTGTCACCATTATGTGTTTCCCTCAAAGTTATGATGAGCCAAATCATCTGGAAACTAAGCTGATTGAAAAGCCAGGCAAATTACATTTGTGAAGAATTTAGGCCAGTAGATTTGGCATAACTGCTATAAAAAAATATGTAGCTCTTTCTGCCAATTTTCAGATGAAAAGAATTAGGTTCAAAAAAACTACGGATAGCTCAAGGGAAAATTGTAGAACAAAAAGTACATTTGACAGAAATCAACAGTGCATGGTTTAAAAATGTCACCCATCAACATTAACTGAGTTTACTGAGAAAATGAAACAGAAGTTTAGAGTACAGTCATGGACCTTGGACAAGTGGCATTAAATATTGATACAGTTTCTCTTTTTTTTTTTTTTTAATCTGCCCTGAAGAATTCTATAAAATAGGTTTTGATGTAGATGAATCCCGATGGCAAAATACAATTAGTTACTGTAATCCAAATTATGTTAGTGAAGAAATATCAATGAACAACACTTCAGGTTCTGTTTCATTGACTTCAATTAAGCAGTCAAGTCTGGATATGATTTAGTGTTTGATTGTATTAAATTTAAAATAGAAGCTAAATACAAATTCTTCTACAACCAATCTGATAAAAATTGGTATTTTGTACTTCTAATTATGACAAGATGAAACTATTATTAGTTCTCATAACTAACAGCAAAAACACCACAAATCACACTAATTTTTAAGCAAATATTGATTAGTACATTGCCTCAAGTCCCAGGCACCAGTCATTGGTAATCACAAATGCTTTAGAGTAGTCTCCAATCACTCTTTACAAAATCTTAAATAGCAAATATATAAGAATGAAGAATTATTGTAATATGCATCAGAAATAAAAACAACATCAGGAAGGATGCAAAACACAATGGCATACAAGACAAGTTGACTGCTGTCATATTCTCCTTCACCCAGCTGTTGGCACCTTGTAGGAAGTGGCTTGACATACACAGGCTGACCCACACGGGTAAGGAAAGCAAACAGCAAGTGTACTAGGTCAAGTACCTTTATCACTTCCCAAAACTTACAGTCACTGCTTCTCTCAGTCTGGAAACACTTTTGATTTTACTTCTCCCTCTTTCATTCCCACTGAAAATGGATGTATTGGATTTCTGCATGAAAATTAATTTCCTCTCATGTGAATTTAGTTACCTTTCTGATAAAAACCTCTTAGTAGAGATAATGTAGTTTAAGTTACTTAAACCTTAACCCTCTACAGCAATATTTACAAGGAGTCAGAGATAAGACAGTGTAACAGCATTGCAGCACTGGAGCACAACTGCGCTTTCACAGAGCATTTTCTCAGAATGACGTGGTCATAGCATCCAGGTATGAAAATGCAATCTGAAATTAACCATGCCAGGGTGTGTGGGTGGCACAGTGCACAGTGCCAGGAAGCACAGAGGAAAGGACTGGGAATACCAGGAAGGGCTGAAGGTAGGTCCAGTCTGGTCTCTGCCTGGGCAGAGTGGGATGAGTCTCGATAGCAACACAGGTTAAGTTTAAGAAGAAAAGCTGATGAAAAGCTACCAGTGAAGAAAAGCTGAGAAGGAACAGAGAGAGGAATGTAAGGTCATGGATCTCCAAACACATCTGGCCAAGGAGATTTGTCTGAGCTGTCAGCTCTCTTTGGCATGAACTTTATGCCCAATTCTGCCCAAGATCCCTGAATCATTTACAGGGAAGCCTAGAGGCCAAGGGGCTTGGGAGATATTTGGCCAAAGTTTAGGTTATCCAATTAGGCAGACAAGATGTCCCTTTGTATGCTTTTGAAAATGTCCAGCTCTCCTTGCCAAATACACAGAAGAACTGGAGGAGTTAAAAACAGAGACATCTGCTTCAAGGCATCAGAAGTGTTAATGGACTTGACTTACCCCCATTCTTCTACAAATTCCTTCATGGGAATTAGTGTTTGTCCTACACGTCTGAAATACACCCCCCCCCACTTCTATGGTAATTGACCACAGAAAATTATATTAAAAATCAATTGTTTTACTCTCTAGTTACTCAACAGCCACAGTATTTAGCATTATATAAGACCACATTAGACAATGAAAAGTGAAGCTAAGTGATCCAACTTGAAAATCAATTTGCAATTATATATGGGGTAGTAAAAGTTATAATTATTTGCTTTACATATGAGAAATGAGAGGTTCCCAGAAACTGTCAGTTCTAAATCGTAATACATCAAGAAAATTGCATAATAAATAATGAGTTGATGTGCTGAGCAAGAAAGCATAAGCCTCATTTTTTATTACAGGACATGCTGTGTAACAGTACCACAGGTTTGGTTCCCTCAAACACTGACACAAATAACATTACACATCTGTATTGACTTTTCTGTAGGGGGTGAAATTAAGTTTTACTATTATATTTTATTCCAATGAGTTACTTAGTTTTACAATATCCCAAAAAAAGTAAGACTGCATGCTCCTGTAGTTCCTGTTAGAATTAAAATCATTGAGCTTTTAAATGGTTTGAAGCTTTGAAATTGGTATTTTTTCTTTTTTTTTTTTCATATTTACATGCTAACAGCTTATTAACAATTTTTTTTTTCCCAAATTCCTCAGCAAGCAAAAACTTCAAGGAAAGGGAACAAAAAAAAACCAGATAACCAGACACTATATATTAAAGGTGACAACAACATTGACTTAAGTTATAATCATTTTGTGTTACAAACAGTACAAATTATATATTTAATATATTTTATAGTGGCATCTGTTTTTGAAATGTATGGAGAAATCTTAGAATAGCTTAGTAGAGTTACTGAATTTAAGGCAAGAATGCAACCAGTTGGAATATGTGAACTTTATACTTAAATAGAATTCTTTTCTTAATCTTCAGTTTATTTTCCTTTTAAAATAACCGTATCAAAATTCCAAGGGTTGGCTTCTGTCATGATTTCCAGCTTTTATCTTCTATTGCCCAATTAAAACAAAAAACAACCTTACCATTACTTTTAAATCATTCTTCAAATATTTTCTTAAATTTAGCAACAGGAAAGAAATTAAATTCTCCTAATAAATGAAATTTAATAAGCTCTTTTCTATCAGAGAGAAAGAATACCTCCCAGGAGTACAAAATTAAGCAGTACATAAGCGTAGGACAGATAAGGTATCACTTTAAAGGGTAGCTGGAAATTGATTTCTGATTAAAACAAAACATTTAAAACCACATAGGTCTTTTCCAAATCAGGAGCAGTAGATTTCTAAAAGTAACATTTTCCTGTCTACTAAATACTCATTTTTACTATAAGAAAGGAATGAAAAGGAAAGCAAAATTATATATATATATATATATATATATATAAAACTTGGTATGTGGATGATAAATATAT
>JAYDZK010000056.1:7833805-7847903 GCA_034509185.1 Euphonia xanthogaster | reverse complement strand
TATATATACACACAAATATATGCACATGTGTATATACCTATGTGTGTGTGCATATCTATATGCATAAAAAATATATGGATCCACCCTTCTCATTCCAAAAGACCTATCTGTCATGAATTAATAATACAGGTATTTTAGTCATTTTTCAGTATCTATCTTTCTCTATCAGATTTTGTTCCATTGGTAACGCTTCAGACTATAAATCCTTAAGAGAAGGGATTCTCAAAAATAAAACAGTAACGTCTGATTACAAAAAAAAAATGTTGTGTGAAATTACAGCTATTTCAAGAATCCTTTCTAATTAGGCTTCTAAATCTAGGATGGTGCAAGACTTCATAAAATGAGTGAAAAATGCTCTATATTGTCACAATACAAAAGAGGAAGATCATAAGCTACCTAAACAATTAAAAATCCCATTGGTCTTACTTCATCTGTTGTAAGGTTTCAAAGCAAGTTTCTAGTTAGGGAAGAAATAACACAAGTTTCCAATGAAAATGGAGTGTGGTAGAGAAGACAATATAACTTGGTAAACAGACATTGGTTCACTCTAATATTGCACTTCAGGAACCCAGCTGAAGTACATTAAGGTGCTAGAGCTGCTCTTCCTCATGGCTCCACTTCAGTATTTACTATTCTGTCTCATGGAAACTGATCAGCTCACCTGCAAAAAACAGACACTAGTACAAGAAAAAAAGAAATGGTCTGATAAGTAAAGAACTTGAGGTAGAAAGTTACTTATGAAGTCCCTCAAGGAACAGAACTCATCCTCTTTCATGTACCCTTCAGCAGCCCTGGTAAAAACCCAGAACTCTGCCACAACCCATGCAGGTGGCAGAAAATTGGGAAGCACCACTAATACAAATGGAGTTGAATTATGCAGGAAGAATGAAAGGGCTCTGAAGACCAGAATTTTAAACATCCAGAGGAAATGGGTATAAACTGCTCATAAATAAATATATAACAGATTGTGGATTAAAAAAAAAATTAAATCTGAAACATCAGAGTAACAAGGATCTGTTCCACGGCAACAACATTCCTAAAGAAGTTGCATGAAGTATCCCAAAGGGCCACTTACAACAGCTGGGTTATGAAAGGAATAACTGCTCCATGAGGTAGGTGGTGCTGATAGCAGGGAGTGAGACCAATTGACCAACGTGACTCCTTCCAGTTTCAGGCCCCCAAGATATCCATGCTTATGCCAGCAGCAAGCACTTGAGTGTCCCATTGAGGCTCTTGGCTTTCAGCAGCCCTGGGGCTTTCACTGGAGCCTCTCCCGTGCCTGATGCTGTGCACGTGCTGCAGCACTTCTCTATCAGTGCAGCCCCTGGTACCACACACCCCAAAGTGCTCTGCTAGTGGTGCATGGAGCTCCAGCAGGGTGTGTCCCTCCCAGGAGTGAAGGACATCAGCTGATTGGCACATCTCAAAACACTCACACAGCAAATCTGGGACCTTGGAAGTAAGGGATTGCTCCCTTCCTATTTTAAAGGAATAAAAAGTGATAAAAGCATTTAGATGAAAATGCAGATTTTAAACAGCTGCTTGATGCAGCAAGAGAAGGCCAGCTTTCTTCCCTTGTTTCATTCTATGTACTAGATATTCATCATACTGATGCTTGAGGGAAGGTACGCAATAAAATTACAGCTTTCTGGGCATCAAAATGTCTTATTAAGGTTTTGTGAAGCATGTACACTACAACTCAGAAGATTAGGCTCATTGGAATGGGTAAATTCCCCATATGACAGTCCCAACTGCAGTTTCTGAAGAACAAAGACTGAGTTGTAAACCCTTCGTCACGTTGGCATATGCAATACACTCTCCCTGAGAAACTCTTCTCCATGGAAAACTACCCCACTGTGTGAAAAAAAAAAAAAAAAAAAGGATTCATGACTTAGCTCAATGTGACCATAAAATGAGTACAGTAAAGAAGGCAACATGAGCCAAACAGACTGAAGTAAACCAGGAGACAGTCTAATCCTAGTTTTGTTATTGCCTTACTATATGTGACAGTCAGGTCTCAATTTTCCCACCAGTAAAATGACAATAATGTGACTTTCTTTTTTAAAATTTATTTTCTTGATTTTCTGAAGAACTTTGTAATTCATAGCTCAAAAATCAGAAGCAAAGAAAAACAGTAAGATCAAGGAGCACTGAGAAAACATATGACAGTGATCCAATAAGAATGTCACCCTGCTGCAGAAGACAATATCACAAATGTCATGCCCCAATGCAATAAGAGTGGGTGTTCATGGATTGCATCCTGAGAACTAGGACATTTGTCACTGCTGTATACTGACCCCAGGTCACTTCACTGAAAATTACTGCAAGCACTAAAAATTTACTGAATTTCCCAGAAAACACTGGAAAGAATTTAATGCATTCTCTGTATTATTTTGTGGAAAACAAAAAGTGTTACAATTATCACAGAATCACAGAATATTCTGAGTTGGAAGGGACCTACAGGCATCATTGAGTTCAACCCTTAAATGAATGGCCTGTACAGGGACTGACCCCATGACCTTGACACTATTAGACCATGTTCTAACCAAATGCACTAATTAATGAGAAAATGATCTGATTTTAGCACACCATATTTGTATACGAGTTGTTCTCTAAATATCTGACCTCTGCTGCATTAATGTGGGCAGTATGGAAGTCCACAGCTTGGGGAACTGGGCAGATTGTTCTCACACACGAATCCAAACAGGAAGGTTACCCCAAGCAGGTCTTGGTACTGACTCCCTCTGTAATTGGTGTACTCTGGAATTCAATATTTTAAAGGCATCAGCAAACAAAAGAAGCTGTAACACCTAAGTTCCTCATTTAAATTTCTCCCTGTATTTGAAAACTAACCGGGCTGTCCTTATGAGTTTTTTCACCTAGCTTTCTTTATAGCAGTTTCATCAAGGTTTAACTCCCAGAAATACTTAAGAGATTCTTAAAAGCCAAGAATGTATCCTTAATATTTTTTACATCTGCCACAGACCTTCACCTGTGGTACTATCTCCCATGCCTGCAACACGCATCCAGGAAATAAACTGACCAGAATGTCCCTCTCCAATTACTTCATAGTAACAGAAAATTGGATCTCTGATAGATATAATCTGATGTAATAGGAAGGGGGAAAGACAGAACATGAGGCTTGTTTCAAAGTGACTTACAACACAGCAGGAATGCCAGTGTCAGTGCACAGCATTCTTTATTTTCATGGTGCTGTCAAACTGAGTAAAATGCACTGGAAGTCAGAGGAAAATGAAAGCTGTGTATTTGGAAGACACATTCACAAGATTTTGGCAGGTGGCTGTTAAGAGTGAAACCTCACATTAGAACCAAATGGGCTTTAATATTGCATCTGTCTGGGACAAAGCAACATCTCCACATGCCCCAGTTCTCCTCTTAAACTGATCTCCAAAACAACTTAAGTAGCAGCCAATACTTCCATCCTCAAGGGTATTCTGAAAAGTGCATTTTCATGTGTATGTTATGAGCACATGTGAAAGCTTAAAGAAAATATACCAGATGCTAATTTAATTTACACTGGATGAAATCTTAAAAGGCTTCGGTGCTTCTACACTTAATTTTCCACAGTGTAACCACAGAAGACTTCTGACTACCGTCTGTTTCTCCTAAAAGGAAACCATACACCAGGATTTTTAGGGTAAATGGCATTGCTCCTGACATGTTTATCACTTCAGACTAAAAACAAATCCTACCTTTGAAAAAGCCAATGACCAATATAACCAAATGTTTTCAGAGAGCAGGATACTGGCCATTCTTTATAGCTAAACACATGGGTAAAACACAAAAATGACAGCGGATGTTTATGGAAACATAATTTATGGCAACAATGCAAAAGGAAATAACAGAGACACTCTCTTCCACCTAGGAGTGCTGCCATTCTGGATTCATACTGCTTTCTTCACGTTTCGCTCCATCTGCACTTTTGTGTCTGTAAACACTTTTCAAAAGCTTTCACTTTGTCTACACAGGTGCCTAAATTTAAGTCTGTCAAACAACTTTGTAGAATAAATAGTTCCGAGGTAAGACCCCTCCAAGGGCTCGCAAGCACAAAGGTATCACCTCTGCCTAACCTGAAGTTTCACTGGGTTTATCCTAGATTATCCTGATGCCCCACTCTCCTAAGTTTAGATATCTCCAGTGGCTTCCACATGACTTTCTGGCCTTCAATAATATAAACTTTTTCTTCTGACAGGTCAAAAAAGCTTCACTCTCAGACTGTCTGCAGTTTTGCTGACAGGCAGGAAGCTAACTTCCTTTGAGCTATAGAATAAGTGGCACATATTTTTTAAGAAGAACCAACGTGGAATTACTGTGTTTCAAGGCTGCAATAAACACCTCAAACTCTGTATGTATTCCTGAGGCTCAGGCCTGATGGCAAGAACCAAAGCCTCCTTTCAGTACTGGCTAAATTCCCATTGGGTTCATTCCTAATTGAGACCATGCTTATATAGACTGACAGAAAGTTTCTCAGAGCAATGAATGTAAAATTCTGCTCCTGTATCTCAAGGGTGCTGTTTTACATAAATATGCATATGTATTTGCATACATGTTCCTCTTCCTGCAGAGATGGGTGGGTCACACTGCAAATAGTGCTGAAATACAAGCCCACTTGAACTGTTGGCAAGCACTGGATTTATAGAAAAAAATTACGTGCAGCTATTTCATAAGCATTTACCCAGCAGATAAATATATATTTGTGGATATGTATATTTTTTCCTGTGAAGTACAGAAAATAGTCAATACAAGAGGGCATTCAAGGATGTCACAAGAATGCTGCACATGCCAGAAAAACAGCAGCAACTACAAACCAAGGATGCTCCAAGCGATGATAATTTGTGACCCAAAGCCAGTGCACACTGGGACAGATGAAAACAACTTGTTCCAAAGCTGCTAGGGGGGATCTGACATGTTTATCTATTTGGCCCACATGGGGCTGTGTCTTCTAGCACTGACAGCTCCTGCAGGTTGGCAGCTTTTCAAAAGCTTGTCAGGCCTTGATAGCATTCCTATTCCCGCGGAGCTGGGCGGGTCGCGCTGTGAATCACACCGTGATAATCGTGCTGACATGTAACCCTGTGTGCAGTGTTAGCACCGCCACAGAAAGGGGCACCACTGCTTTGCAGCTATTTACCCACTGTTTACCCAGCTGACAACATTTTGTATTTCCTATTTATTTAGCTTAAGGAGTAAAATAGAAAAGGCTTTAAGCAAACTCACAAGAAAATTCAATGTACTAAAGTAATGTTTCCAGCAGGATCCCAGAGCCTGGTGTTCCTACAGAATTTCTTCTCAGCTTTCCAGCCTCTCATGCTTTTAAACATCCTTTTGTTTTACACAGCACTTCTGGTGGTAATGGCACAGAGGCCTTCAGTAGAACTGCTTTCTTTCACTGATCATCTTTATTTTACTCATAGGAAGAAATCACAATTCTTCCAGTTTGCAAACAGCTTGCAGAATTTGTCAGGCATGTGAGGATCTTTCAAAAAAAGACTATGGCACTTGATAATGCTGCTCCAGCAACAGGAGCTAAAGGCTTCTGTACAGGAAAAGTTCAGAGAAAATATATCCCTGCTACAGAAAGATAATTATCCGTTGCTAAACTTTATATATTTATTGACTATAATCACTTTAGCTTTCTGCATTCGCCTGTCATTCTGGAAGACTTGCTTATTACACTGTGGTACTTACTGTTGTTTTATAATGAGGTTTGCAAGCACTGGAAACTGGACAGACTTTTTTTTAAGCTATCAGCTAAGGAAGTTTTCAACCTATAACACAATAAATTGAATAACAACTACAATGATTTAAGGAATTGGGACTCCAGCAGAACTATTGATTTATTTCATAAGGAAAAATACACCAGGAAATAAAGCCATAACTTAATATATGTAAGTCAAATTAACTAATTTAGGTAAATAAATAGGTTTTAAAAAGGAAGTTATTAAATTATATATATGTATACATAAGAGAAGGGAGCAGGATACAATGCTTTGGATGCTTCTTTGAATACTATTCCAGAAATGTCTTAATACAGAGCTTCAGACTCTAAAATATAATCTTGCCAAGTAATTATATCCACATATGAGAATAAATTGTTGGGGATTCTGACTTGGCTTTTGGAGGTATCAGTAGCTCCTAACAAAACAAATATCTGAAATTGAGAGCTTTATTAAAATAAGATGAATCTACCCAGCACAGAGCATTCTAAAGTTAATGTTCAGCTTTGTTTTAAAGAAAGGAAACCCTAAACTATGAACAATCTTGCATTCTAGTCTCCAAGTTGTTATACCTCTCTTGCCCCCTCAGCTTGCTTTTAACGCTCCTTCCTCAAAGTCATTAATAAACACATCATTTACAGGCAGAAACTTATTATTCTAATCAATTTCTACTCATTTTAGTGGCTGTGTATAAGCAAATTATTTTTTCCAGACGACTCACACTCCAGAGGAGTACAAAGGACACACTTCAGACCCTTGTAGTCCCAACATGTGTGGTTTCCTCACGCTGGGAAAGCCTGGAAGCGAGCCGCCTGGCCCGGCGCCAACCTAAACTACGGTCAGTCTAAACACAGCACCGGCAAATGCTGCTTTCTGACACTTCCCTGCTACTGTAGAGTATCCTCCAGCATCCTCGTCAGCACTGAGATTTATACACAGCTCCTCACGCTACTTCCTTCATCTCATCCCTTCACTCCACTGACAGGATTCAACCAGCCAAGCGCAGTGGAATTAAAGAGAAACACTTGTGTGATATTGCCTTGTGTTACCTGGGCATTTATGCAGGAAGATACATTTATAAAGTCGCTGAATGCCCATGGAGGCCTAGGAAATCATCACACCAGGATGGCTCTGCAAGGCTTCTTACGTCAATTCTTCTCATTTAGATATATTTTGCCTCATGTGTTTTTTTCTGAGAAGTTAAATATTATCTGAAGAGTTAAACTGTTATTAGTTTACTACTAAAAGAAGTAGAAGTATTTGAAACTGCACACATATTTAGTCTAGATATGCAAGTGGTTAGGAATTTTATTCCCTCCTTTTAGGTTACCACAGATCTGTAAGCATACATTCTCCATTTGTCTTAGGAAATGCAAATTTTCCTTCCAAATACAGAGTCTTTTCTCTGTAACATCTATTCCACTGTCCAACTGCAGGTTAGTTCTCCTGGCTCTGTGTTCTGCTCTTCTTGGAAAGCACAAGGTCCATAATGATCAGTGGGGGCTTGGCCAAAGGCAAAATATCACCAGCTTGGACTGAGGGGTGGCTCACGCAGGGTGCTGCCACCTCCAGCAAGGTCTGGGCTCATAAAGCCCCATTGAACATAATGGGAGGTGACAGCACTCAGCATCTCTCAGGAGGCAAGCAGCATCCCACAGAAAGAGAAGTCTGCTTTTTACACAAAGAAGACTTGTTTTCTACATAAAGCCTACACAAAAATCAATTTGTAGTCTGAAACTTTGCAATTATAATTAGCAGTACTGTTATTAATGCAATATCCTGAGGAGGTGGTGGATTTTGAGTCAGTTAGTGAGATGACATAAGCAAGTTAAGTGCTTGATAAAGCATCCCAGGAAGAAATTTCCTGAAATACTCAGAATCTGAGTTTCACAAAAACTGGCATGTGCAGCATTGCTGAAGTCAAGATAAGGAACAAGATAACTCTGCCTGGTACTGTATCTCTTCTATACAATGACAGCAAGTGTCGCTCTCAAACACGTGGGCAAAATAGTCTCTTGTTCCACCTGTTCAGCCCCTGCCTGCAATCGCATTAATTCAGGGTCAGTTACCTCTTCAGAGTTGGCAGCAGAACACAGTAATTTAAAACTCCCCTCTGGTGCCTAAAGAAAACACCAAACACAGCTGAGAATTCATATTTTCTTCATATCTGGAAGAAGCAGGAAACCAGTTTTCATGTGTTCCCGTGAAAGCATCTGGTTTTCACCCGTAGCAGTCAACTGCTCTTACAAAAGCTCCAGTTCACCATGTCTGATAGAAATATTGAAGGCTAAATTGTCATCTTATTATCTCAACTTAACACATTGTCACTGGGCACGGGCAAGGGACTACAGAAGATCCCAAGGGAAGCTTTTCCTATCACTAGCAATTCTAGATATTAACAAAAATGCTAAAATTGCCACTTACATTTTACTATAATTTAAACCATCCAAATTGCCTCTGCTCTGTTCAGTATTACAGTAAAGCAATCCCAGTGATGCCAGGAAGCAATGAAAGAGCTGTCTTCAGTTATTTCCCTCCAAATGCTTTTAAATGACTATGGTAACCATGAACAGAGGAGTTGAGAAGTGAACACTCTGAGCTACATTTTTCCTGTTTGCTGACATTTTGAATCTATTTTCATGCACAGCAGAGCTCTTCCACATAGCTAATCTCTTGCAGGTCATCAGTCACACAGGAGATCATATAGGATAAGAAATTCAACTGATTAAAGATAATATGTGTAACTGTGAGAGGTGAGATTATCAAATCTTGGTAAATTGCATTGCACAACAAAGCTGCAGTTACCCAGTGAAGAAATAAATAAATAAATAAATAAACTCACACACACACACACACAAAAAAAAACCCAAACAAAAAAGAGATTTAACAAAATTTAACTTAGGAGGTAAACTCCACGGAAAGCACACTGACCTTTTTTACATTTTTGTTTACATCAACCAAGTTGAGCAGGAAGATGTGGTCCTTTGTCCCGACTAGCAGCCGGCCCCTCTCCTCATCTAGCAGCAGGGTTCGAAAATCAAGCCCCTCTGTTGAGCCCAGGAATGGGATGCAGCTGTTTGAAAGCAGCAAGTCTGTGGGAAAACGAAGAAAATCTTTATAATCAAAATGTTTATATATGACTCATCAGGGTCTTTTATAAATATATGCAACCAGCATGGAGTATACCAGTGAGATAAGTGCAGTCTTGAAGCATGTCTTTCCAAAGTCATAATACAGTTCCTGTTAACTTTGGGGTTCTCTGGGGCATTTTTTACTTCCAAATTGGGTAAAATTTACTTTCACAAAATATTTTCTATGTAAAATTTTCTTAATAAATTATCTGGATGGCATAGAAGAATCAGAAATTCAACATAAATTAGAAACCACAAAAGACAGATCTGCAAAATGTGTGCTATTATCTTTCCTTCATTCTAAGAAAACTAATTATATTTATATTACCACACTCATGGATACACATGCTCAAGGATCAATACCTCACCACATTTGGTGCTCCAAATATAAAGCAGCAAAGAAGGTCAATGCCAGCCACGAATAATTAGGAGCAGGAAATAGTGCGTAGGGACATTTGAAGATCATCCAGTTCACCTCCCTCAGTATGAGGAGAAACATCTTTCACCAGATCAGCTTGGTCAAAGCCCCACCTAACATGGCCATGAACACTTCCAAGGATGGGGCATCCACAACTTCTTTGGGCAACCTGTGCCAGTTTCTCAACACTCTCATAATAGAAAATGTCTTTATTATATCCAGTTTCTATCTACTCTCTTCCAGTTTAAAACTACTGCCCCTTGTCCTGTCACTAAAGGCTTTGGTAAAAAGTCCTTGCTTATCTTTTTTACAAGCCCCCTTTATATACTGAAAAGCTACAATAAGGTCTCCTCAGAGCCATCTTGTCTCCTGGTGGAACAGCCCAAACCTCCCAGCCTGTCCTTATACAAAAGGTGTTACAGCACTCTGACCATGACCAGGGCTCTTCTCAAGGTTCATTCCAAGGTTCATGTCTTTCTTGAACTGGGTGCCCCAGAACTGAATGTAGGACTGCAGGTGGGGTCTCACCAGACCAGACTGCAGAGGCAGAATCCCCTCCCACTACCTGCTGAGCACGCTTCTTGTGGTACAGCCCAGGGTACAGCTGGCTTTGCAGGCTGTGAGCACACACTGCTGGCTCAAATCCATTTTTTTTTTAATTTGCCAGTATCCCCAAGTCCTTCTCTGCAGGGCTGCACTCAACCTATTCATCACACAATCTATCCATCATCCAGTCTGTGCTGATATCAAGGACTTCCCTGACCCAAGTGTAGGATCTTGTACTTGGCCTTGTTGAACTTCACATCGCTTACACAGGCTGTCTTCTCCAGCCAATCAAGGGATCTTCAAAGATAATTTATTCCAATTCAGTGAGGATGGTATAGTAAGGGGAATACCCAGTAGCAACACCTCTTAAGATCCCTATTAAAATCAAAAATTTGACACTAAATTTTTATTGTGAATTAACAGTAGCTTCAAATGTCTTTAAAAATGTAATTGGGAAAAAAATGCTCTGTGAAACTAATGAAAGAATCTATAAAGCTGCAAAAAAGCTAAAGGCTGTAAAATAAAAATTCTGAAACATTCTGCCTAATGAATACTCTGTGGACATAATTCTGGATGAGGACACAAACAACATATAGAAAAGAGCACAAGGATAGTTAAGTCTTGTTGGGTAGTCATTACTTTGGGGAAAAGAAAATAAACATGTGAATCAGTTCTTCCACAAGCAAACTCTCCAAGCTAAACTATTTGGAAATCATCAGACAGAAAGGCAAATCCTGTATTTAACTGAACATAAAATTAAGAGTATTTCCACCTTCCTGGCACTGGATGGACAATGTAGCATTCCTGCTAGAAAAGCCAGACTTACTGCAAAAGTGATTTGCACATCCTGATCATGATGAGAATTACGGCCAGTGTTTTGGAGAAAAAGTCCTGAATGAAATAAAGGGGAAAAAAACCACACCCAAATATTTTTCTACTAAGTCTTTCACAAACCATATGACAGGCAAAAAAAAATATTACGTTCTGGTGCTGGCTAATAAACAGCACTCTGGGAGGAAAAATAATTTTATAATTACTAATCTGACTAACTGGAATATAATTAAGACAATTATTTTTTGGCTCAGTCACTTCTACTTAAGTTTGTGTGTGTTTGTCTGGTCAGTGCAAGGTGTTGTTAAGGTACAATCTGAAAACAAATTGTCATGTATGCCACTCCTCTTCCCCTAGGTGAGATTTATTTGGCAGTTCTTTGGAAAAAGAATCCTGCTTCACATTGAAAAATTATATCCAATGCTGGGCACAGCACTGCTATACATCAGCACTGTCCTTTCTCTCATATCTTCTGTGAAGACAAAGATGTCAGGGTTTGTTTTCTAAACTAGTAACACTTTAAAATATCTGTTTATTAACTGCCAGCAAGATCACTTAGGAACAGCTTATGGTTTACATGGCAGTATAAAAACCTCAGTCCTCACCTGCAGGACACAAGTAACTAACATACAGAATATGAGGGAAAATTCCTTCCCATCTGCAGCCACAGAAATTTGATCTAAGGAATGAGGAATTATATGCTTGTGCAAATAAAAGCATGGGCCTTTGCAAAAGTGTCAATTGCAAAAATATGTGGATTTGATTCTCCACATACATGAAGGATGATGACTGAGACTCCTCTCTACTTCCCATTTCCTTCTTATTTGAAAGGAATGATCTCTGAAGAAACCATTCCAAATGGGTATTTCTCATCTATTGTTGAACAGTTCTAGAATTTCTCAGTAAAAAAAACCCACCTAGAAGAGCTACAACAGTGAGGGAAAATGCTGCCTCATGACTGAAATGCCCAAGTGGGAATGAGCCCTGTCTGATGCCTTATACAATCATTTATTTGACTACTTCATAAGGAAAACATCCATAGAATATTCCAGATTGAAATGACAACACTGCACACTTTCTTACTGACACAGATGACAACACAAGCTGCAAAGCAATGAAGAATCAGGTTTGGCCAGTCATTTACTATTGAAAACAGCTTGGAAGTAAGACTCTGAGCATGACCATTGATAAGATTATAACTGTAACACGACCTAATAAAACTTCACAAGCAAACATTAACAGAGGGTTGATTAAATTGCAGCCAAATTAATCACTGTTCTCACTCCATAAAACAACACAATCCAATCTTATGCGTTGAAATTTCCCTTCACAGTGAGACATATTTACTATCACCAAGGACATTACACTGGAAAAATTTACTGTGAAAAGCACATTTCCCAATGATTGTGAAGCTTAGAGCAAGCTGTCAATTTGAATCACTGCATCTGTAGCCTGGCTAAGACAGAAACAGCATTCTCACAAGGCACAGTAACAAAGTTAGTTACAGGGATGGTCTTTCACAAGTACATGTTCAGCACTCAGTTTTATAGTCTCTATTTGCTGTTTTCCTCAAAATTAAATAGTTTTTTCCAGCTTGGTGATTTAGAAAGCATCCAGCTAACTCCTTTCTGGGTTAATATTTCACTGCTGAGTGGTAGAGGCTGGAATAGTGACTGGGTTTTATTCATTTAGCACAGTATCTCAGCGGACTTGGCTTACAACAGCATGATCATTGCTTATTTAAAAAAAATCTCTCAAAAAATCTCCAGCAGCAGAGCCACAGCAAAAAGGCTTCAAAAGTAAAAAAGTCATTCCGTTCTGATAAGACGTATTTGCATTTATAAAACATATGTAGGCTTCTTAGCATCAAGGTACATCTGTGGGGATGATGCGACCATTCCTCGACTCTACCACAGTGTAAGAATGCAGCAATGTGGAACCAACTTGGCTGAGACTCGGAATTCCCTTTGCGACCAGTTACACACTTTTTTAAATGACAAGCCACACTGAAATTAGCAGAAAGGGAACATCTCAACCTCCTTCAAAACAGTTACACCTAATGACACCTTTGAAGGCCTCTGGAAATAAAGGCTGTATAATTTCCATCTACAGCACAAAACAGAGGTCGCCTCACTTTCCTTTAGGTAGGAACAAGTCCTTTTTCATGTTGGAGAGTACACATGAAGATTTACGTGGGGATTGTAGAAATTTCCAACCAAACATTTGAGATGAAGTATTTAGAGCATGACTGCAGCAATTTATCCAATTCCTAAGGTATTCTAAGTTTAAAATTGACCAGTTCACCCCAGATGTATTGGTACAAAGGCAAAGAGAATAAATACTTCCAAACTACTACAAATGTCTATGATGTACTACAAGAAGCAAATTATATTTTGTTTAGTTGCAACTCACCATGGATGAAGCATGCATGCAAAGTGGCTCTCATTGCAACACAATATAATAGGGCCTGGTGGAGAAGTTTATTTTAGTAGACAAGCAGGGCCGCTCCAAAAGGACAGATAAAAAGGAATAGAGAAAACATGACTTTCTGCTGTCACAATATTGTGTCAAAACGTTGGTTATGAGAAGACAAAGAAAGATGTATTAAACCACATGTTTTGCAGTTAGGAACATCTCTGTCTTCATATTTTAGGACTGAATTGTTCCCCAGGAGTGTACAAAACTGACTGTGTAAAGAAAACTTTTCCAAATATTCCTAAAAAATTCAAGAGTAATCCGCTGCAAAATTTCAGGCACTTCAGGGCATTTTCACTTCAAGCATTTCTATGGGAATGCTCGAGACAGCATACTTAATAGATCCAACATCACTGTTTGCAAGAAGTCTTTATTTCAGATAGGGGTAGAGGAAGAACGTCTTCTAAAGTACAGAGGGTTAAATACAAAGAATGACACATTTCAGGCAATTTGAGAAACTTATTTTATTAACTTTTCAAACATAGATATTCAAATATTATTGAAAAGCAGACATCTAACTACAGAAGGGTACTTCAATTATCTACACTAAGGGTAACTTTGAAAAATTGAAAACACTAAAGGGCCTTTAGAAGGAATGCTAATAAACAAGTCTAATTAAAGCTACAGCTACAACTCCAACTAAAGCTACTGCTACAGCTACAACTACAGTTACAACTAAAATCAGAGCTACAGCTACAGTTACAAGTACAAGTACAACTACAACTAAATCTACAGCTACAACTCATTAACTACATTAAGCCCATAACAGGCTAGGTTGTTGTCTTCAAGGTGTTCCAAGCAACTTCTCTCAGCTTCTCTGTCTATCATGAGGGTGTGCAGGTGGAGCCAGTTTCTGCCTCACAGACTTGGTCAGCAGCACCATTGGAACTGGAAGGTGAAGGGCAAGGCCACTCAGAGATGTGTCTGCACAAGGAATCCATGGGCCGCAGCAGCATCTT